>OX608083.1:62286746-62886746 GCA_951509765.1 Sphenella marginata
GGAAGTGGACCAGGGACCGAAATATTCCAAACTTCTTTATTTATGGTGCGATTTTCTTCAAATTTGGTACAAAGGTACCACTCTACTTTTGTTAAAATTTGGGGTTTCTTTTTTTCCGGGAAGTGGACCAGGGACCGAAATATTCCAAACTTCTTTATTAATGGTGCGATTTTCTTCATATTTGGTACAAAGGTACCACTCTACTTTTGTTAAAATTCGGGGTGTCTTTTTTTCCGGGAAGTGGACCAGGGACCGAAATATTCCAAACTTCTTTATTTATGGTGCGATTTTCTTCAAATTTGGTACAAAGGTACCACTCTACTTTTGTTAAAATTTGGGGTTTCTTTTTTTCCGGGAAGTGGACCAGGGACCGAAATATTCAAAACTTCAAGTTTAAACATTTTCAATGTTCAAATGGCCATAACTTCTACAATTTTGCTAGCATTACCATAGTTTATACATTTTTGGATAGCTCGGGTAATAGCCTTTCCAAAAATGTATAAACATCCGAGGATTTGTCAATTTGAAAAATTGGCCGACTTTTATAGCATGGGTAATAGCCTTTCCAAAAATCAAGTTTAAAGATTTTCAATGTTCAAATGGAAATAACTTCAAATTTGGTACAAAGGTACCACTCTACTTTTGTTAAAATTTGGGGTTTCTTTTTTTCCGGGAAGTGGACCAGGGACCGAAATATTCCAAACTTCTTTATTAATGGTGCGATTTTCTTCATATTTGGTACAAAGGTACCACTCTACTTTTGTTAAAATTCGGGGTGTCTTTTTTTCCGGGAAGTGGACCAGGGACCGAAATATTCCAAACTTCTTTATTTATGGTGCGATTTTCTTCAAATTTGGTACAAAGGTACCACTCTACTTTTGTTAAAATTTGGGGTTTCTTTTTTTCCGGGAAGTGGACCAGGGACCGAAATATTCAAAACTTCAAGTTTAAACATTTTCAATGTTCAAATGGCCATAACTTCTACAATTTTGCTAGCATTACCATAGTTTATACATTTTTGGATAGCTCGGGTAATAGCCTTTCCAAAAATGTATAAACATCCGAGGATTTGTCAATTTGAAAAATTGGCCGACTTTTATAGCATGGGTAATAGCCTTTCCAAAAATCAAGTTTAAAGATTTTCAATGTTCAAATGGAAATAACTTCAAATTTGGTCCAAAGGTACCACTCTACTTTTGTTAAAATTTGGGGTTTCTTTTTTTCCGGGAAGTGGACCAGGGACCGAAATATTCCAAACTTCTTTATTAATGGTGCGATTTTCTTCATATTTGGTACAAAGGTACCGCTCTACTTTTGTTAAAATTCGGAGTGTCTTTTTTTCCGGGAAGTGGACCAGGGACCGAAATATTCCAAACTTCTTTATTTATGGTGCGATTTTCTTCAAATTTGGTACAAAGGTACCACTCTACTTTTGTTAAAATTTGGGGTTTCTTTTTTTCCGGGAAGTGGACCAGGGACCGAAATATTCAAAACTTCAAGTTTAAACATTTTCAATGTTCAAATGGCCATAACTTCTACAATTTTGCTAGCATTACCATAGTTTATACATTTTTGGATAGCTCGGGTAATAGCCTTTCCAAAAATGTATAAACATCCGAGGATTTGTCAATTTGAAAAATTGGCCGACTTTTATAGCATGGGTAATAGCCTTTCCAAAAATCAAGTTTAAAGATTTTCAATGTTCAAATGGAAATAACTTCAAATTTGGTACAAAGGTACCACTCTACTTTTGTTAAAATTTGGGGTTTCTTTTTTTCCGGGAAGTGGACCAGGGACCGAAATATTCCAAACTTCTTTATTAATGGTGCGATTTTCTTCATATTTGGTACAAAGGTACCACTCTACTTTTGTTAAAATTCGGGGTGTCTTTTTTTCCGGGAAGTGGACCAGGGACCGAAATATTCCAAACTTCTTTATTTATGGTGCGATTTTCTTCAAATTTGGTACAAAGGTACCACTCTACTTTTGTTAAAATTTGGGGTTTCTTTTTTTCCGGGAAGTGGACCAGGGACCGAAATATTCAAAACTTCAAGTTTAAACATTTTCAATGTTCAAATGGCCATAACTTCTACAATTTTGCTAGCATTACCATAGTTTATACATTTTTGGATAGCTCGGGTAATAGCCTTTCCAAAAATGTATAAACATCCGAGGATTTGTCAATTTGAAAAATTGGCCGACTTTTATAGCATGGGTAATAGCCTTTCCAAAAATCAAGTTTAAAGATTTTCAATGTTCAAATGGAAATAACTTCAAATTTGGTACAAAGGTACCACTCTACTTTTGTTAAAATTTGGGGTTTCTTTTTTTCCGGGAAGTGGACCAGGGACCGAAATATTCAAAACTTCTTTATTAATGGTGCGATTTTCTTCAAATTTTGTACAAAGGTACCACTCTACTTTTGTTAAAATTTGGGGTTTCTTTTTTTCCGGGAAGTGGACCAGGGACCGAAATATTCAAAACTTCAAGTTTAAAGATTTTCAATGTTCAAATGGCCATAACTTCTACAATTTTGCTAGCATTACCATAGTTTATACATTTTTGGATAGCTCGGGTAATAGCCTTTCCAAAAATGTATAAACATCCGAGGATTTGTCAATTTGAAAAATTGGCCGACTTTTATAGCATGGGTAATAGCCTTTCCAAAAATCAAGTTTAAAGATTTTCAATGTTCAAATGGAAATAACTTCAAATTTGGTACAAAGGTACCACTCTACTTTTGTTAAAATTCGGGATTTCTTTTTTTCCGGGAAGTGGACCAGGGACCGAAATATTCCAAACTTTTTTATTTATGGTGCGATTTTCTTCATATTTGGTACAAAGGTACCACTTTACTTCTGTTAAAATTCGGGGATGTCTTTTTTTCCGGGAAGTGGACCAGGGACCGAAATATTCCAAACTTCTTTATTTATGGTGCGATTTTCTTCAAATTTGGTACAAAGGTACCACTCTACTTTTGTTAAAATTTGGGGTTTCTTTCTTTCCGGGAAGTGGACCAGGGACCGAAATATTCCAAACTTCTTTATTAATAGTGCGATTTTCTTCATATTTGGTACAAAGGTACCACTCTACTTTTGTTAAAATTTGGGGATTCTTTTTTTCCGGGAAGTGGACCAGGGACCGAAAGATTCTAAACTTTTTTATTAATGGTGCGATTTTCTTCAAATTTGGTACAAAGGTACCACTCTACTTTTGTTAAAATTCGGGTTGTCTTTTTTTTCCGGGAAGTGGACCAGGGACCGAAATATTCCAAACTTCTTTATTTATGGTGCGATTTTCTTCAAATTTGGTACAAAGGTACCACTCTACTTTTGTTAAAATTTGGGGTTTCTTTTTTTCCGGGAAGTGGACCAGGGACCGAAATATTCCAAACTTCTTTATTAATGGTGCGATTTTCTTCATATTTGGTACAAAGGTACCACTCTACTTTTGTTAAAATTCGGGGTGTCTTTTTTTCCGGGAAGTGGACCAGGGACCGAAATATTCCAAACTTCTTTATTTATGGTGCGATTTTCTTCAAATTTGGTACAAAGGTACCACTCTACTTTTGTTAAAATTTGGGGTTTCTTTTTTTCCGGGAAGTGGACCAGGGACCGAAATATTCAAAACTTCAAGTTTAAACATTTTCAATGTTCAAATGGCCATAACTTCTACAATTTTGCTAGCATTACCATAGTTTATACATTTTTGGATAGCTCGGGTAATAGCCTTTCCAAAAATGTATAAACATCCGAGGATTTGTCAATTTGAAAAATTGGCCGACTTTTATAGCATGGGTAATAGCCTTTCCAAAAATCAAGTTTAAAGATTTTCAATGTTCAAATGGAAATAACTTCAAATTTGGTACAAAGGTACCACTCTACTTTTGTTAAAATTTGGGGTTTCTTTTTTTCCGGGAAGTGGACCAGGGACCGAAATATTCCAAACTTCTTTATTAATGGTGCGATTTTCTTCATATTTGGTACAAAGGTACCGCTCTACTTTTGTTAAAATTCGGAGTGTCTTTTTTTCCGGGAAGTGGACCAGGGACCGAAATATTCCAAACTTCTTTATTTATGGTGCGATTTTCTTCAAATTTGGTACAAAGGTACCACTCTACTTTTGTTAAAATTTGGGGTTTCTTTTTTTCCGGGAAGTGGACCAGGGACCGAAATATTCAAAACTTCAAGTTTAAACATTTTCAATGTTCAAATGGCCATAACTTCTACAATTTTGCTAGCATTACCATAGTTTATACATTTTTGGATAGCTCGGGTAATAGCCTTTCCAAAAATGTATAAACATCCGAGGATTTGTCAATTTGAAAAATTGGCCGACTTTTATAGCATGGGTAATAGCCTTTCCAAAAATCAAGTTTAAAGATTTTCAATGTTCAAATGGAAATAACTTCAAATTTGGTACAAAGGTACCACTCTACTTTTGTTAAAATTTGGGGTTTCTTTTTTTCCGGGAAGTGGACCAGGGACCGAAATATTCAAAACTTCTTTATTAATGGTGCGATTTTCTTCAAATTTTGTACAAAGGTACCACTCTACTTTTGTTAAAATTTGGGGTTTCTTTTTTTCCGGGAAGTGGACCAGGGACCGAAATATTCAAAACTTCAAGTTTAAAGATTTTCAATGTTCAAATGGCCATAACTTCTACAATTTTGCTAGCATTACCATAGTTTATACATTTTTGGATAGCTCGGGTAATAGCCTTTCCAAAAATGTATAAACATCCGAGGATTTGTCAATTTGAAAAATTGGCCGACTTTTATAGCATGGGTAATAGCCTTTCCAAAAATCAAGTTTAAAGATTTTCAATGTTCAAATGGAAATAACTTCAAATTTGGTACAAAGGTACCACTCTACTTTTGTTAAAATTCGGGATTTCTTTTTTTCCGGGAAGTGGACCAGGGACCGAAATATTCCAAACTTTTTTATTTATGGTGCGATTTTCTTCATATTTGGTACAAAGGTACCACTTTACTTCTGTTAAAATTCGGGGATGTCTTTTTTTCCGGGAAGTGGACCAGGGACCGAAATATTCCAAACTTCTTTATTTATGGTGCGATTTTCTTCAAATTTGGTACAAAGGTACCACTCTACTTTTGTTAAAATTTGGGGTTTCTTTCTTTCCGGGAAGTGGACCAGGGACCGAAATATTCCAAACTTCTTTATTAATAGTGCGATTTTCTTCATATTTGGTACAAAGGTACCACTCTACTTTTGTTAAAATTTGGGGATTCTTTTTTCCCGGGAAGTGGACCAGGGACCGAAAGATTCTAAACTTTTTTATTAATGGTGCGATTTTCTTCAAATTTGGTACAAAGGTACCACTCTACTTTTGTTAAAATTCGGGTTGTCTTTTTTTCCGGGAAGTGGACCAGGGACCGAAATATTCAAAACTTCTTTATTAATGGTGCGATTTTCTTCAAATTTGGTACAAAGGTGCAACTTTACTTTGGTTAAAAATCGGTGTTTCTTTTTTTCCGGGAAGTGGACCAAGGACCGAAATATTCAAAACTTCTTTATTTATGGTGCGATTTTCTTCAAATTTGGTACAAAGGTGCAACTTTATTTTTGTAAAAATATTGGGTTTCTTTTTTTCCAGGAAGAAGACCAGGGCCCGAAAAATTTCTTATCACCTGGATCTTTAAAGTAAATCATAGAAAGCAGAAACTTGATGCGACATTTAAGATTTGTCCCACAATTTAGCGTTTGAGTTGAAATACATTTTTAGCGGTCTTGTTACATTGTACTCAATCTGTTATTATTAATCGCAAAGGCACAAAAAAAACAAAGTCCAAATACATAGCTCAACATAATCCATACGACCGGCCGGCATTGCTTTTACACATCACATAATTATGATTTGTTTGATCTATGTATTAATGTTTATAAATGATTTCAATTGATTGTGCCCATTTACACAACGAATCGGCAATCAATCAAAAGATTTATGAAAATTATATATACAAGACTGAGAGCTTCAAGTATGTGGCACATCGATCGGTCCATACCAGTTGTTGCTAGTTAATGTCGCATTATGATTTCACTTTGTAAACAAACAATAAAAATTTAGAAATTAACACCAAAACTATGTTGTTTTATCACTCGATTTATATATTTATACTCGTTTATTAAATTAATTTTGAGTTTAATTAAACATTTGGCTCAGCTTTCGTTAACCAAAAGTTGTTCTTTGCTTCCTTTCGCCATTCATTTTCATACATATTTACATTCAAATTAACACTCACATACGCATGTTACACATCTTCACACACATATCGAAACTTCTAATCAAATAACAGTACAGATTTTGACAGATTTCGACAACAACAACAACATCATTCCCTTTCACTAAAGAACATAATTTTTACATAAGACGTAGGATCGCTATTGAGCTATTGCTGATCTCTCCGACACTTTTCTCTCTTTTACTAGGTTTCATATTTCTTTACGTTGATGTCCACCTGTCGTTTTCTTCGTCTCTCACTTGTGTAATAGTAAAGATTTTCATTGTAATCATCGGATGCTGTTATTGGTTGATAAATGAGATTCTTACAGCCGGCATTGCCAAGTACGTTGTGTTGGTAAATAGCGCTGAGAGGGAAAGAGGGGAAGAAAAAATAGAAGTTTATATTGAATACTAGTAAAAGGTTTATATCATACTAGAAGGGTACCCGGCGTTGCTCGGGATGTAAGTAGTTAGGGCGCCTTTCAAAATCAATAATATACTTTAAGATTTCATATTTATATAATATAGCTGACCCGGCAAACTTCGTTCTTCCCAAAATAGATTTTTTATTAAATTTTCACTACTTCATTGTGCATACAACTTCAAAAATATAAAATTTTAGTATTCCGTTTAAGGCTACACGATACACAAAATTTTTAGTTTTCTGGCCCGGAGCGTAAGTAAATAGCGAAAAAAATTTTCCTACACGGGAACTATTGATATCATTAATCTCCTGATCAATTTTCAGGTCCTAACTTTAAACGCTTTTACGATAACCCCACTTTTATGCGCAAAAATTGTTTTGATATCATTTAGCTCTATACCAATTTCAAGGTTCCTGCCTTAAATACTTTTAGAGATATTTAGCTTGAAAATTTAAATTAATTAATCGTATAACCCCTCACCAAATTTCAGTGGTGTAACCCGAGTACTTAGAGAGATACGGACAATGAAAAATTCCATTTGTATGGGAGGTGCCACGCCCACTTTTTCGTTACACCCAGTTGTTTTGGAGGTGGTAGGGATCGATTCCATATAACCCCTCACCAAGTTTCAATGATCTATCCTAAATTCTTCCAGAGATATCGACTAAGAAGTATTTCATTCGTATGGGAGGTGCCACGCCCACTTTGTCGTTATCCCCAGTTTTTTTTGGAGGTGGTAGGGATCGATTCCATATAACCCCTCACCAAGTTTCAATGATCTAACCTAAATACTTCCAGAGATATCGACTAAGAAGTATTTCATTCGTATGGGAGGTGCCACGCCCCCTTTTTCGTTATCCCCGGTTTTTTTTGGAGGTGGTAGGGATCGATCTCATATAATCTCTCACCAAATTTCAGTGGTCTAACCTAAATAGTTCCAGAGATATCGACTAAGAAGTATTTCATTCGTATGGGAGGTGCCACACCCACTTTGTCGTTATCCCCAGTTTTTTTTGGAGGTGGTGGGGATCGATTCCATATAACCCCTAACCAAGTTTCAATGATCTCACATAAATACTTCTAGAGATACGGACAATGGAAAATTCCATTTGTATGGGAGGTGCCACGCCCCCTATATATATCAAAATATTTTTTAGCCTGTGACCATCCCTGGAAGATGTACAGTGGGTGTGTAAAATTTGGTTACGATCGGTTTATAAGTTTAGGACGCAAGTCGATCTATACATACATATATGTATGTATACATACATATTTACATAATTTGAATTTTATATATACATACATATAGATTAATTTAGTATAACCGACCCGATAACCTTGTCCTATACGAAAGTTGACCTGAAGGCATGTAAAAAAATTAACCTATCATTTCCATCACCCTCCTTTATCTCTCTCTATTTGATTCACCTCACTTCTTCTCTATCCCTATCCCTATCCCTATCCCTATCCCTATCCCTATCCCTATCCCTATCCCTATCCCTATCCCTATCCCTATCCATATCCATATCCCTATCCCTATCCCTATCCCTATCCCTATCCCTATCCCTATCCCTATCCCTATCCCTATCCCTATCCCTATCCCTATCCCTATCCCTATCCCTATCCCTATCCCTATCCCTATCCCTATCCCTATCCCTATCCCTATCCCTATCCCTATCCCTATCCCTATCCCTATCCCTATCCCTATCCCTATCCCTATCCCTATCCCTATCCCTATCCCTATCCCTATCCCTATCCCTATCCCTATCCCTATCCCTATCAAGCAAAACAATATTGAAAATACCATCATAAACATTACATTGTTTGCTTGAGATGTGCGATCTCTTCTTCCATACGTCCAATCTTCTCCTCCTGCTTGACACGCAACATTTGACTACGTTCATTACTCTCCTCCAACAATTTGATCATATGCTCCTGACGCGACAGCTCCATTTGTTTATTACTCAATGTGGTGAAGAGATTACGAAACTCTTCCGATTTTGTGCGCAGCTCATTGTTCAACTAAGAGTAGTAAAAAGAGTTCAAAAATTTAGTGTTGGTCAAGATGTGACTACGGTTGACTCACCCATACCTCATTGATAGCATTATTCTTTTCACCAACCTCAGCAAACATTTGTTCCAAATGTATACGCTGACTATTATCGTTCGTTTGCAGTGAATTAATGAGTTCGCTCCGTACTTCGAGTAGCTGTTGATCGCGACGGATCTGTTCCTCTAATTGTTCGATGTTGAAGTGTGCTTTGGTTAATTCAATTTTGAGTTTCTCGATTTCACGACGTTTCTCGCTCTCAGATTGACGCAATTTGAGTAACTATTTTTTTTTTTTAATAAATTTTTTTTTGCAATAAATTTAGAAAAGTTTCCCCAAAAATCGCTTACCTCGCCTGACTCCCTAGGACTGTCTACCGCTTCCTCCATATTCTTTTCACGTTCCAATAATTCTCTAAAGCAAGCAAATAAATAATGAATAATAAAAGACAATTTTAGGTTAGAATAAAGTCTATTAAGTGCTCCATTTGCCGCTCAAGCTCCCATTCATATTTTTCTCGCAACTTACCGGTTATGTTCCTCAAGATCAGCAATTCGTTTGCGCAGCTTATCCATTACACTGATTTCCTGTGAAATAATTGTATTTGTGTATATTTTCTACATAATCTTTCATCTGCTTTCTACTCTTTCGCATTCTTTCTTACCTGCTGTAGCTTATCAACCTGCAATACAAACTCTTGCTTCTCTTTTTCCACGGTCTCTATTTTCACTTTCAATTTATGTATCTCCTTTTTCAGCTCCTTCTCATGGCTCACATGTTTTTCATCTGGTTGTGGTTTTGCTTGGATTGCCTCTTCCATTTCCTTTTTGGTCTTTTCGAGCTCGGCTTCAAGTTTTTGTATGGTTTCATTTTTATCGTGTTTTTCTTTCTTATCGTGATTTAATTGATTCTCAGCGTGTTGTAATTTCTTAGTTAGTGTTTGTATACTAAAAAGAGTTTCAGAATTAAACAACAACAAAGTACTGGCTCTCAGAGTAAAAATATACGGTGAATGAGAGAATCTTCCAAGCAGTAAACACTACAAAATGAACACTGAGTGGCCTCTTACTCGCGTTGGAGTGTTCTGGAAGCTGGGTTTTTTCATGGATTATTATGGATGGAGTAAATAAGGCAAATTCTTAGCTTTGCGAGAGATGATTGGCTGATAAGTTAGTCGAGTCGCCACTGAATGAAATTAGCTCCTATGCTCCTTTCTTAAAAGACCATCTGTTAATTTCGCTAAACTTCAACTGGTTAGGAGTCTGGAACATAGCCACGGTGTGTAAGCCTGCCGTGGAATGTTTTGCTGTCACAACAACAACACTTCACTCGCATCGGCATTTTCGCTTTCCTGTAAGCTACAATGACTTTTCAAATTCGACCCCCAAAGTTCATGTCTCACTTTCTCAAATACCAAGCTTGACACAACCATTGCTCAGACAAAAGCTCAACGAGTCGATACCTTGTAGTGTGGCGATATCTTTTGGAATTGGTGATCTTTCCATTGATTCCTAACAAGAAATATAGACGCCTACTTTTCCTCGCAACCCCTAAAATCTAACATATCATAGGACATATGCAGTTCGTCGTTAAGGCTAAACAGTGCCCGCCCCTCGGCGGAAAGCAAACTCCCGCAGTCTAAATGTGTTGACAATTGTTAAGTCGAGTTTTGATCAAACTTCAGTTTCTACTTTTGCATTTTTTCTGAAACAAACTTACTTTTCTCTGCAGCTTTTGAGGTCCTCTAAAAGTTTTGCCTTCTCCGTTTGCTCGTGTGTACATTCCTCCGTGTTCTGTTGCAAAGTGGCTTTTAATTTATCGTGTTGTTTCTCCATGCTACGCAGTTTACGATTCATCTATTTAATTGGAAATTGGAGACAGTGAAAAAGGAAATAACTGCATTCAAGTAGCTTTTAAAGCTTCGAAGCTTCAAAGACAAATCTTGTGTTACATTGCTTTAGACAACCAAAGATCTTACCTCAGCAATCTGTAGCTCCCGTTTTCCTACATCAGCATCAGTCTTTTCCTTCAACTCTTTTTCCAAAGCTTCCAACTCGTCCGCATGTATAGCTTTCAGTTCCGCTAACTTCTTCTCAGATATCGAAAGAGATTTTCTGCCCTCCTACGCATTGGATGAGAGCTTTATTGTTGTTTCTAAGTTTTACAAATGAAATACCTGAATTTCCTTTTGCATTTTCACAATTTGCGCATCCATTTCGGTGTCCCTTGCATTTGCTAGCCCATTGACACAATCAAAGAGATCTTGCAACTTTTTGTGCTGTAAAAAGTTGTAGTGTTAGTGAAGGGAGAAAATCTTTTTTTTTTAGTGCGTTGAGCTTTTGCTCGCAGACACCTTGTGTTATTAATAGTAATCATATTTCTGATTGGGTTCAGACCGACTTTATCTTCTAAATTAGATTCTATAAATAAAGCTTTCACTTTAAGCAAGAACTGTGATGGCATTGATCTTTGAAAGCTTGTGCTTTGAGAAACTGCCGTTTTGTAGTGCCTCGAATTTAATAAGCTTTCACTGGTACACCAAAAGGTATATTAAAAAAGCAGCTACTAGCTTTCTTCCCAGAAATTCTATTTTAAAAGCTTTCAGCCTATGTAGAATTTATCCTAAAAGCTGTACGCTTTCCCTTAAAAAACCTCCGAACTGCTAATACGATTTCACACCAAAACTTTCCTAGCAGCTTTCATCTTAGGATCTTACACAACTATAGTATTCACCCTAAGTTTTCATTCCATCCAGAGAAAACTTTAAGCGCAGAAACTTGAACTCGAAAAGCAATATTTCAGTTCAACTTAGATCCTTACGGTAAACATCATGAATGTCTTCACACAAATGACAAAAAAGGCTTTAAAATAAATTTTTCAGACCAAAACAGCCTTCACAGAAAGAAGTTTTCAGCCGCGACATTTTTGTAACACTCCTTTTAACTGGAGACTTTCATCGCTAAAGTATTCAATCAAAAAGCTTTAAGTCTATATGCAATTCATTCCAAAAGCTCTTACTGTGTAAACTTTCACTTAAAAAGCTGCTGCACCACAATCACATTATGTACCTGTTCTTTTTCCAGTTTACTATAGGTTTCTTCCAAATTCAGGGTGCGATCCGCTTCATTCTTAGTCGACTGCATCTCTTTCAAGTTATCTATCAAACACATCAAACAACTCTCGACTGTCGCACGCACTCTCTCCTTGAAATCATTAACAGAATCCATGGCTTTTTTGATGGTAAATGGGAAGCTTTTACTAACTCTACTTGTCCAATTCGTTGAACTTTAGCATACTTACGCAACTTTTTCGGCATCTTCACCAAATGATCCTCCTTCAGCACCAATTTGCATTCATCATTTCTTACCAAAGTGATGAATTTAAAATCTTGCTTCAACTTATCGGGTGATGTGATCTTCAAAGTTTCGAACTTTTGCATAAAATCGGTTTGCATGTCTTGTAGTTTGCGCTGTAAGCTTTCGAAAACTTTGAGTTTATTATTTTCGGCTACACGTTCGCGTGCGCTCAATACTTGACCACCACTACTGCCCTCGTGATCACCAGCGGATGAAGCGATTTTATTGAGTTGCGGCAGTGAGTCGTCAGCCTTCGTACGACTTGTAGTGCTGCGGCATGATATGGTGCTGGCTGTAAGTAAAGTAGTGAAGTTGCTTACGAGGTGAAAGTTTTAAAATTGTGTTTCTCCCTTTACCGCTACGCTTCGAAATGCCCGTCCCTGCATTGCTACGAGCTGTTAGCGATTTAATATGTGGTACTTTCAGATTCGCAGATGTATTTGCTTTGAAACTCATTTTGGACATATTCGGTTCAAGTTTCTTGCCAACACCCACCTCCTTAATGGTCAAACTGATCTTGGAGGCTGAACGCATATGTTGGCGTTGATTCTGACGTGGTGTAGAGGGCGCTTTAGTATTCACATTTGTGCCCGGCTGGAAAGAAATGTGAAAGTATGGTGAATTTCTATGCGCTTCGTATCGGATCGACTTATACTCACCATACGTTTCATGGGGATTTTCGTTTGGGCGTTATTCACGGTCGGCGCCAACTACAAACAAAGGGAAAAAAGAGACCGTGAAAATTTCAAAAGCAAACAAATTTTTGATGAGTATGACTTCAATAGTGTAGCATGCTTTTGTAAAGAGAAATTTTCAAAAAATATTTTACACTCACCGTTTTTGAACGTGCCAAGTTCGGTTTGGGTTCTGTTGTACAGTTATTGTTGTTGTTTGCTAGTGGGGCTAAATTGCTGGGTATATTAGTGACAGTGGCACACTCGACCACAGTTTCCGCTTGGGGTGGTGATTTCGATGACTCGATTTTCTGTTTGAAAAGTTGTTCACCATTTAATTTAGACACGGATTTGGATTGCTCCTTTCGTGAAGGAGATAATGAGCCAGACACTAAACAAGAAAATTATAATAAAGCAATGTTAATAGAAAGTTTTCAGCAACTCAAAATCTACATACACTGTATCTTCAACATCTGCTACTGCCTCGACCAAGTCTCTAATCTTGCCTAGTAGAGCTCTTGCATTGTACTTACCGAGTTTACTGCCACTGCCGGCGCTAGTTCTGCTTGGCGAAACATCCATTTTTGCACAAAATTTTATTTTTTTGTTATTGAAATTTTCTTACGTTTTCAATAAGTTTCGCTTTCAATTTAGCTTGGGGTGAAATTAATTCAAAAATAAATAAACGCTTTAGGAAGAAACAAATTTTTTGTATTGTAAAAAAATATAATAAAAATTTTTCACTGACATTAAATTGAAATTTATTCCAACAATTGCTTTAGTTTTAAAATTTGTTATGAAAATAATTTGGCTTTTATAAACGATCGCAAGTGATTTTGAAAGCTTTAATTTAAGAATGAACTTTTGGCTAAAATTAGCTTTCACCGCTAAAGCTTTTACCGATAGTACATTTAAGCTACATACTCGTATACAACGCAGTTTTCACAAAAGCTATCGTTCAACAGCTTTCATTGGGGTGACTGCAAAAGCTTTCATCCCAAAATCTTGCAAAACCTCATCTCACACAATAATACTCTCCTAATACATTCTTCCAAATTGAAAGCCTAATCAGTATTGGTCAGTAGTAGATTTCTAGCGTCTAGACCTCCCCTAGTAAGTATAGCCTCTAGAGCTTTCGATCGCATTCTGCCTTCTATTCTTTCCGTTAAATGTGGAATACGCCACATTAAAATCCCTTCCACTTTATTTGTAAAAATCAGTTACTCACTACCTCATAAGGAATGTAAACAAAACGAACGCTTTCACAATCAATAACACTCATCTATCATTGAGCCACTCAGTGTCAGTCTGCAGCCCCTGGCGTTGAGAAATGACAGATAGCAGAGGAGTATAGCACAGGCAGATTAACGTACCGTAGGCTTTGCTGCCATTCTGCTATTATACTCGTTGTTAGTACAGAGCTTTTGAAATGAATTCATAAATTGTATTGGCACAACCGAACTGCATACAACGCTTCATTGTTGTATTTGTCTTCAATGACGGCTTTTTGTCACCCTTATGAATGGATGAGTATGAGAAGTGCGCTCAATTGATATGAGTAGCATAAGTCCAACGTACAATGGGTAATTTTGAAAAATTATCGAAGAAATTAAATAGTTCGCGTAGTGATAATAAAAAGGGGGCTCAACGCTGTAAAAAAACATCAATTCAAAGTTTTGGGCAGGTCTGTGCTGTCACATCTTCCGGGAAAAGAGCACCAATATTGCGTCTAACACGTTGATTGAAACCAGTGTCTTCGACTAAGCGGCACAGAAATCAGCCAACCAATCTCCTATAGCCGAAGATTATGGGAGTATCAGAGATGCATAACTTCTCTTATCTAGATGGATGGACAATCTTCATTGGTCCATCAATCACTCTGTATTTGAGTTCGAGTGACGAAAGGACCAAAGTTCATATCCATTCATGCCATGCTCTGAAAATTTTCCAGTAGTATGGGCCCTACACAATCTAATTTGGGTCTTAACAAATATTAATCTGTTATTCAGCTCTTAATCCCAAAGTGCTCACCTACTCATTCCTACACCCACACCTATTTTAGGGCTCTCATACCTAAAACCTGTCGAAGCTAAACCTGTAAAACCTGGCTATTAGTTCGTTTAGTCAAGATAAACATTTCTTTTTAATTTTTTCACACAAATTTTTTCCTAAATACCCCACTGTGCAACGTGTTCTGGAATGCAAGCCATAAGACCCATTGACAGTGCAATAACACCTTAGTTGCGGTTCAACTGGTGAATGAACGAGTCGGAAAAGCGCGAAAATATTTGAATTTAAAGACGAATGGAAAGCGTGTTTAGTGAAAAGTTGAGAATTTAATTAACAACAATTTGGGTTTTAATTTATGTTTTAAAAGAAGTTTTGACACAAACACTATAAAGGTAAAACTGCGCCTTATGTTATTGTATTTTTTTTTTTTCAATATGCAAAAAATGTCATTCAAGGAAGCCACAAAAGTTTTGAGGGTGGTGCATCAGACGTATTGAAATGGGATCAACATTTTTTTGTGTGAAAGAGAGCACGAAAAGGGCAAAAACCATGCTGCGTTATAAATTAAATTGAATTACTTTTAATCAATTCTAATGTGCGAACAAACAGAAATACCTAACAAATGCATTTACCATACATAAGCATATAGTATACATACATATATACTTAAGTATATACATATGTAGATATAAATATTTACTTTAGGGTGCTTTCATATGAAGTACACTTAATCTAATGGTCGAACATTTTTAAGTGGGTGGTAACGGTATGCGATTACAATAACAACAACCGCTAACTACTGAGAAAAAAAACTCAAAAATCTCTAGCTATTTGTATCAGCTACTTATAGAGAAAGGTTGAGATTTGTAGGGGTGATCAAAAAAGAAAAATGGGAAGAGTGTCAGTTTGTAAGAGAAGTTGAAGTAAGAAAGAAGAATTATTGCAGAAAAAGGAATATTTACTAGAAAAAACAATGGGAACCATACAACGGAGAGCCCAAAGAATAAGAAAAGCGAAAAACGATGAGGTGGGGTGATGGGGGAGAATAGAGATTCAAAGTAAGAGAAAGCGAAAAATCAGGGAGCATTTCAAAAGTTCAAATTAGGAATGTTACAAAACTAAATTTTCTGCGAACGGAATCTGAAACGGATTTTTTCAATTTTGTTTCCCTAAAAATATTGCTAATACTAATTTGTGATAACTTAACCTCAAATTCACGCCTGTCAAAAATTGCCTTTTTGAAGGTACTTTGCTACAGTTTTACACAGACCTTTTCTAAAAATGAATTTCGGTTACAAATTCGTTTCCGAATAGACGGCGTCTAAATTGGAGGAAGAAGTCTAAATCAATCGGAAGAAAACTATTCTAAATATTTTTCAAATAGCTAAAATACCATAAAGTAACAATTTGAAACACCTAATCTTCACTTTGTCACTCCAATAGATATGGTGGTTTGCCGCTTTATTTGCTCCATTAATCTTGTGCGGAGCCTTCCCCTCAAATACAGGTTTTTAATGCAGATCCTCTTTGTTTTTTATGAGAATTATTTTTCTAAAATTTAAATAATTTGTTTTGTTGAAACACCCTAATGTACATTTGCATACATACATATGTATGTAAATATGGATGTACAGAAATTGTTGATTAATTTTGCACTATTATTAATTTCAAATTCCGTAAATTAGCAACAACGCCAATAAATATGATGAAATTTAGAAAATATTGAAATATTACACCATGTGCTTTAGCTAAATATAGAATTTTGTTTTTTTACATTTGTAATTCCATACATAGGCGACCCTGACACCGGAACGCTTCTGGAAGTATTTTAAATTATTATAAAATTTATTAAATAACTTCCCAACACGTTTTATATTTACAATTGACGTTGGTGTAGAATAATAAAAAAAATTTTAAAATACAGCAAAGGTCCAAAACACATTTAGAATTAATTGACAGTATTTACATAATTAATGTTGAGTTAATTTATATTGTTTAGAGGGTGTCTAATTAGGAGGATTTTGAAGACGTGTGGGTGAACAAGGAAGAGTTACCGTGGTGAAAATCTAGCTTCCACGATAATACATCCCACAGTGGAGTGGGATGGTTGTATTCTCTAGGGATGGAAAACTATCGATATTATTAGGTTTCGATATATACCTCACCTCATCGTAATTTAATTGATCGCCAACATATAAATATTCCATAAGTAGTCTTCCACCGGTCGTCTTTGAAGCGGTCCAAAATTATGGAATCCGTTCTGCAAGGCTTCAACCATAAAATAAAATACGTAGACCCGACTGTCTGGATAATGTGCTGGAAGATTCTCTACTCGGTTATTGAACTTGAAAGCAATCGCCCACAGAGCTTGCAGTTGGATAAGAGTGTTTAAATTTTTTACAACAACCAACAAAAAGCTTATTATTTCTCACTCACTCAGCTTCGCCGCTGGGGATATTTAGGGACCCAAGTGAGTTCTCGGGAACCATTGGTAATACAAACAAATGCGTCGGCACATCGGAAAAGAAAGATGTGGCCTACAGGAAAGCTATGTTGGAGCGCAAGCAAGGCCTACTGATATTCAGTTTTGTCCACTGCCAGACCATTTGCCCAAAACGGTCTAGATCAATAACCGGAAAAATGGCTTTGGCTCTAAAATCTCTGTGGTTAGGTTAGGTTTAAATGGCTTTGTCTAATCATTCGAGACTTATGCCATTCTCAGTATACTAGACCCCAGAGGTTACATCATTTGGAGCACTTTATCGCCGTATTATTCAAGGACGGAATTGTTTTTTTAGAGTTCTCTGCCACTGTCTGGCACACACTATCAAGCATATAAGTACATATGGTCTGCCAAATAACCCCTGACGGTTTGCGGAGCATTGCGGATATGTATACTCCTTTGTCTTCTGGTGCGGGCACACTGCATAGGAACGATTTATTCGACCCCTCAAATCTTTGAATACCTTACCGCGCGTATATTGTCAGCTCTAACCTGTTGAAGAGCTTTTGTTGTGTTCTCGCTCTCTTCAAGAGAGCTCTACTTAGTACCTATTTGAATTTTCGATCTACCGCCAAATGGTTCACCTTTTCCATAAATGCTTTCTACTTGCATGGACAGCCGCACAACACACAGTTTCACTGCCAAACGGCGAAAGATCGAATATCCAACATAACAACAACAATTGCGACGTAATCAAAAGCATTTAACAAGCCGAACTCAACTCATCTCCCTTCAGCTACAACAAAAACACATTGAGGTAGAATGAATTGGTTGGCGTTATTAATCTCCATAGCAGCAACAATAAATATAGCACTCGCCTGTAGTCGCATACCGCCCGGTACAACGAGCCCCAAATCACCAGTTGACGAGAGTTATGTTGTATCGATAGCAGGAAATCCGCAAACTTATATACCAGGACAGAAATACAATAGTGAGTAGTAGTTTTTCAATATATTCATTAGTGTATTTGTTGTAATGTAAACTTTTGTTATCCTACAGTCTCACTCACCGCCTACAATGATCTAACATTCATCAGCTTCTTACTGGCATTGGAGGGCGTCGACGACATTGATGGTAGAGCCGAATTTGGTGGACTTGGCTATTTTGAGATTGCCGACTATGCTAATACACGTTTTAGTCCACGTTGTCCAAATCTAGTTGAGAATACGAATACAAATGTGAAAACACGCGTCGAAGTAATTTGGGTAGCGCCACCCATGACAGGCAGTGGCTGTGTGCTGATAAAAGCTACGGTCATACAACATCGTGATGTTTGGTTTATGGATGATGGTTTCCTAACGAAACGTATATGCGAGGAAGAAATCGATGATGTAGACTCACAGCCATTTGTTATGGATCCGTGCTGTGCATGCGACGAAGCAAAGTATGAGGTGAGTGACCTTTTGTATTGAAGTTTCTTGTGCTTGAAGTTGCATTTTATTCGCAAACATTTTCCAGCTCACTTTTGAAGGCAAGTGGTCCCGTCATACGCATCCCAAGGACTTTCCTGCAAATAGTTGGCGCACTCGATTTAGTGACATTATTGGCGCTTCACATACAATCGATTATCGTTTCTGGAGCTATGGCGAGTTGGCGAGTGAAGGATTGCGTGAATTGGCTGAGCATGGATCAACGCGTACTTTGGAAACTGAATTGAAAGAGAAGGTAATGTAGGAAAATTTGGCATGATAGTCAAGCTCTTTTTGAGGTTTGCTCCAGATAGAATTACTCTGTAGCAAGTTTTCTTAGCTCCTAGTTGCTTCTAAGCGAGGTCAGAGTTTTCTATGTCCGGCTAATAGTACATTAGATGCTTTGTCGTATATGAACCCGGTATGTTCCGTTACAGTCTAGGTAATATCACCCCTTCTTGGACAAGGAACAGGAAGATGGGTATTGAACTCCTTCTTTAAGGAATTTGGCCTCCCAGAACTTGCTCTGTTGCTCAGAATTCGCCTTACGTAGCTGAGATATGAAAGGAAATTGTTGACTGTCAGCGCTCAAAACTTATAAAGAAGATCTTTCATTCACGGAGAGAATTGTGTGCAGAAGTTATGAGGTATGGGCACAACTTATGCACAAATCGTTCACGAAAAATGACCAAGAACAGTTGTTCATAATCCATGCACACTTGTCCATAATTTAAGTTCAGCACTATGAGCATGTTTTATGAACAACTGGGCATATGTTCTGAACAACTGGGATAGACTATGAACAACTGATCATACGTTCTGAACAACTGGGATAGACTATGAACAACTGAGCATAAGTTCTGAACAACTGGGATAGACTATGAACAACTGAGCATACGTTCTGAACAACTGGGCATACGTTCTGAACAACTGGGCATAGGTTATGAACAACATTTTCATAGATTGTGAACAAAATTAATTTTATTTTCAAATGTCTTTATTACAATAAATCATATACTTCACTATTTACATTTTTATATCACTGACCTTCCCAACCTTTCACGATTGTTCTTCAATGGGTTTTCTTGCCACAGGCTTAAAAATTGCTGCCAGCACCTTGGAGACTTCAATTAGTACTAAAAAAATTCAAAAATAATAACTAAATTAGTTCTTCATCTCATAAGTTTAAATTGTTTTTTTACCTTTGTTTGTTGAAGATTATTTATAATTGTTTTAGCAGCTGGAAATTTAAAAAGGGTTTTTGCATACCGGGTAAAAATTTTGGAAGTCAATATCGATCTATGTACATAAATATAATTTTAATAGATGGTGCAGAATCTATACATAAATGTGCACAACTTATGAACAATAAGTGTTTCTAGTCAAATATTATGCACAATGTTCACATATTATGATCAATGGTGTTTGACTTTCAAATAATTAAGCTATGAACAATGTTCACAAACTGTGCACATTTTTTGTGTATAACTTATGAACAATTTCAATAGATTGTGCAGAATTCATGATTATTGGGCAAAACTTATGCGCAAAGTTGCATATTCAAAAATGTATCTAAACATTTTATGGTTATGAACAGCTTGTTCATAAATAATGCACAACAGTTTTCTCCGTGTTATTTCTTGCTAACTAAGCAAAGTCTCCTGAGCCATAGTTTAATTCTACAAACCCTCAAAAGTTAATGTTTCTCATTCATCCCTTAACAGAGTGATCAAATAAGGACAATCATTAAAGCGCGCGGCATCGCCTACCCGCACGTGACGGGAAAAACATTTGCCGTCTTTCGCGTTGATTCGAAACATCACGTCATTTCGCTGGTATCGATGATTGATCCCTCACCCGATTGGATTGTTGGCGTCTCTGCATTGGATCTTTGTTTACCAAATTGTACATGGATCGAGAATAAAGAGCATAACCTCTATCCGTGGGACGTGGGCACCGATAACGGACCTTCCTATATGGTAGGCTATTAATGGGCTAATCAGTAAGTACCGCAAATTAACTCTTTTTCACTTTCAGTCTGCCGATCAGCCACAAGTACCACCAGATGTTATAAGACGCATCAAATCTAATTTTCCTAATGATCCACGCTCGCCTTTCTACGATCCCACTGGTGCGCCCATGAAGCCGCTTGCGACGCTCCACATAAACCGGCGCAGATTATATGAGAAAACTTGTACGAAAGTAGAAGGTGAGGTTGTAACCAGATATAAAAAAGAATTATGAAACCAAGCAGCCCTCCCTAACCCCACAGAAGATGAGTCCGCTGCATGTGCCACCTATCCTTGGGGTCGTTGGAGTGAATGTAGTGCCAAGTGTGGCGCAGGTACACAACAACGTACACGCGAATACAAAGAACCGCAGTTGGCGCGCCGTTCCAAATGTCGCAACGCCCTACGTGAAGAACAGCCCTGTAATGGACGCAGATGTGGACCAGCCAATGAAGATCAAGGCGAAGGCGGTGAAAATTCAAATGATGGTCAAGGTGGTACACAAGAAAATCCCGAATGTGCAATTTCCGAATGGGGTGAATGGTCAACGTGTTCGGCCACATGTGGTGCGGGTGTCATAGTACGTACGCGCCACTATCTAAATCCTAGAGCCAAGAAAAAGTGTCAGGTAAGTAGTGTAGGGCGTATAAATCTAGTAGCATACAACTAAAGCAATCATCCCCTCAAGCAGAAAGTGAGTAAGGTGCGTCTACAGGAGACACGCAAATGTGAAGGACCCGAATGTGGTGGCGATTTGGCGAATGGTGTTGAAGGTGAACGTAATGCCGCTGAAGGTGAGGAAGATGCAGCGGCTGAGGAGGACAATACAGTGGGCGGGGGCAATGAGTTTGGCGAAAGTACGCGCGCTTTCTATGGCGATCACAATAATGGATTCAGCCAATTCCAGAGCTACAGTCAAAAACGCGAAGATTATATACCACCCGAATGTGGCGTTTCGCCATGGTCTGATTTTTCGCCTTGCATAGGGCCATGCGGTAGTGTAGGCTTCCGTCAACGGCAACGTAAAATATGGAATAACGATGAAGTGTACGGTGTGCGTAATCCAAAATCGGATGGCAGTGATCCGTGTCGTCATGTGAAACGCGAGGAGACGGTTAATTGCACCAATCCAGCATGCGATACCATTGTGCCAAACTATTGCTATGCCAGTCTGCAGCCCAGTCCGTGTCGTGATGGTGATGTTACAAATTATTGGTACTACGATTATCCCACTGATCAGTGTGCGCTCTATTGGGCGGATAAATGCGATAAGAATCGTAATAAGTTTGGTTCGAAAGAGGAATGCGAAGAAACTTGTCGTCGTCCGCGTCAAAAGCTCGATTTACAAAGTGAAAGTTTACGTTTAGAGCAACAACCTGTCGATTGTATGGTATCCGAATGGGAGGCGCGTTCATGTAATGTCACCTGTGGTGAGGGCATGCAGATAAAGACGCGTCGTGTGCTACGACGAGCCAAGTATGGCGGTAAGCCGTGTCCGCGCCATTTGGTACGTTTGGAGAAATGCTATCAAAATTGCGATGAAATGTATACTATAAGTGGTCGAAGTAGTGGTGGTGTTGGTGGTGGTGGTGACGACGGCGGTGACATTGATGGCATCAGTTTTGCTGGCAGCAACGCTGATGGCGCCAATGACTTTAACTACGCCAATCGTATACGCGGCAGTTATGTGAGCGCACGTCAGATTGCGAAGAAGGATGATTGTCATTACTCTGAGTGGTCGGCTTGGACGCCATGTACAGCCAGCTGTGGTGATAACTCGATGCGTCAACAGACAAGAACTTTGCTCAATACCGATATGAGCTATAAGTGCAAGGATCGTGTGCGTGTAGAGAAATGTATGGTAATGCCGTGTCTCTTGGAGAGCAACGATCAGGAGTGGTGAAGTTCTAGTTAGAAGTGCACTTTCAGCCAACGATCGCTATTGAGATTTTTAAATAAATAGAAAAATTTCCAAATATTTTATTGTAGTAGGACTCACAAATCTTTAGTCTAGGAAAATATATGTATTACAGCTATTTATGTTTGTATGTATGTATGTAGTAAATATATACGAAGAGTAGTAAATAGTAAGAAGGACACAAATGAAATATACAACTAATCAATAAATAAAATCTTTAAGTATTAATTATACCTATTGATTGTTAGTCTTTCCGAGGCGTGGTGGTCTATGGACATTGGAATAGACAAATCTTTGGAAAATTATCATCCCACCCGACGTTCGGCATCGTCCAAAGTGTATGAGCTCTGTTCGTGTGAGGAAGAATTCACTTCTTAATTTCCACTCAGCCCAAAGTACTAGACTGAATTAACCTGGACTTTAAGTGGATTGATCTGAAACCTCGTTTGACCTCGAGTGGCTCCGACAGGTCCTTCACTATCATGGCGGAACTTATTCAACACGTATCACAAACGAACCACCACATTCAAAATTAAATCCCTTTCAAATCCGAAGAGAACATGACCAAAAGATGCCAATAGCCCTCGGTAGTGAGGTTTTATCGGATCCGTAGGGATCGGCGAATGCTTTCTTAAGACAATACCTACTGCTTCCTTCGGCTGAGAAAAGGAAACGATGAACCATTAGGGAGGTGCTGAAACCATTCAACAGCCATGAGCTTCAGGAGATCATCAGACAGGTTAAGAGCGCACAATTCTTAAACATTTTGGGGACTGTCCTACTACCCTAATAAACCTATCGGTGCATCAGCAAGGATTCAATAATACCACCTGTCTCAGCAGGGAACACCCCAAGAGTTTCCTCTTAACTCCATTTGGACGGTCAGTCGTGATACCCTCTTAAACGGCATTCAGGATACAACTCTGCTTTCAAATTTAAAAAGATGGACCGAATATTATCTGTATAGCCCGCAGGCAACCGTGGAGTCCAGAAACGAATGCTCAGTAATAAACAAGGTGTGACACAGGGTGAGATCTTCTCTCGCTTATTGTTTACTTTTTATATCTCAAAAACCTTTTCCTCACCATTAGAAGTTTAGAACGTTGTCTACGCAGACCTTCTGTAGATGATAGGTGGAAATACGTGAGCAAATAGATTGTACGCGAAAGATGCTAGGCTATTACCTATAGATGCTGATGCCCGATCAACAAGGCAATTTTATTTCCCAGAAAGAAAGTATTATTATACGAGATTCCAATTTGATTTAAACCATCCACCGACCTTGTTAAGCACCAAAAGGGTTTACTTCAAACACTCTCAAGTGCTGTCTCGCTCGCTCGCTGGAAGACCGATAAATATGTGCTGAAACTCGTTGCCTTTAAAATCATCATATCAGCGATGTGACGATAAGAGATGTTCTTCCGGGGTTTCTTGAATTTTGCACTTCACTTCTACTGTGGGAATTACCACAAATTGAGACAATCATTGAACTTACAAGTTTTCGCTAGTTCATTTAAATTTTCACTTTTATTTAATCAAAATCAAACTTTAGACACTTTCGTATCACCACGAGTCGGAGCTTTGATGTCACAATATTTGTACACACAATCATCACTTGAAGAAAGCAAATGTTTATATGAAAATTAATTGAATATTTACGAGTACTCAATTGAAAATAAGCGCCGCAAAATAATTTCCAACACAAAGCCAGACAAGAGAATTAAGAATCTAAATGGGCGCACAGTCAGGAGCGTATTTAATGTGGTTGGTTGGTTGGATGTTGGTGTGGCCCTGTAGTTCTTATTACTCCTTTATTGAAGGGAAGTTAGAGCGTAATCATTAGAGGCTTTTATCTAACACAAACATTTGCATGACTGAGCTTTCAAAATACATCGATTGAGGTTATGTTTTAGCAAGGATTGAGGTTATGCTCTAGCAAGGATTGAGGTTATGTTCTAGCAAGCATTTTAATTATTTGCGCATTTAATATTCTTGCTGGTAACGAGATACCCGAATATTGGAACATATGTTTTTATGCTCAAGTCCCTACCTAGAACCAACTACAAAAACCAACCTATGGCGTACTTTTTTCGCCCTTTTCTGTCTACACTACGACGTTTCATAGTACCGTCCCCGCAAACGAACCAAAAACAAAGGTTCACATATTTGCAAACTCCAATACTCACTCAACTTCGGCTGCTCATGTTTTGACAGAGAGAACGTTCGTTGTGAGTAAACGCATCAAAGATGCGACAGCTAGTACTCGTACATAAGACACAAGTGATAAGCTCATGACACAATTTCGGCATGCTGGACAATTAAAATCTAAAAGAAAAAATTGTTTTTGTTAATGCTCAAAAAAAAAACAACAACATGCAAAGATCAGCCGAGCTCAAGCAGATTCGGCATTCTTTTGGGTCTAACGCAAGATTTAGTTCAAAAGCAATCAGAGCGTAAATCATTTATTGTTTAGCGATCATAACAAGCGGACGCAGAAATACGAAAAACACGCTTTGTGACATCCGTTTCTGGTTGTTTCGGTGTCTCAGTTACATACAAGCTCGTGGCCAATTGTTAGTGTGTCGTGTGAGCGTGTGAAATGTTGAAGTGGTTACATTTATTTTTAGTTTTAATCATCTTACATGGATCTTGGCAGATTTGTGATCGTAGACCGCAAGGCGCCATCGGTGATCCCTCGCCGGTCGATGAGAGTTTTCAAGTGTTAATCGAAGGCAATCCAACGACTTACATACCAAAGCAACGTTATAACAGTGAGTTTATACAGTGCTGAAGTGTAGTACTAGACAATGGTTTAGTTGGTTCTGCTGAGTTACTTAATCATGTTATTAGACGGTGCGTTGAGATTCTGTTCAAAAAGTACTACGGAGTGACCTAAACTTAAGTGAGACACAACAGCTATTTTTCTTATTTAGGAACGACTCGAACTTCTATTCGTCCGACTTAGACTGCTCTCCGTCCAAGCGAAAAGCGGCTAAAATCTTTTACCCCTCGGATCATGGGGCAATAGTCAAAGGAAACTTTCCCCGATACTGTCGAGTGGTACCGGAACACTCCGCACCGAGCTCTTTCCAGAAAAAGAATATCCATACGGATTATGAAACTCCGTAAACCTTAGGGGAGTCGTGTCAAACAAGTCAGATTTCTATATACAGGGACATATAGCATGTTTGGGCGGAAAGGGGACTAGGGCTATCGTCGCTTATTTGGGAAAGCAAGAAAAGCAGATAGAGAGAGAGAGAAAAAAGTGAAAGTACCCCAATTTGCAATCAAACTCTCTCAGTCTAGGCTAGCCCTCTCATATAAGATTCGAACCAAACTACATGAAAACTTATAGTCGTGTTTGACCCACAAGCCACAACCGATGCAAAAGTTATTCTCAGTGTTGATATCCATAATGCTCCTGCAGATGATGGGTTTTTGGAAGCCGAAAGTCCGACTCTTCGCCACATAAGTTACATTTAAAAGTTGATGCTGACTTTTCGTTCGAGGAAGTCTATCAAAGAAAGTTTCTGAGAATGTTTTATCGTCTTCTTATTTTAACCTAGCCTGGGCTATTTTTGTGTGCTTTTCGTGCAGAATGTTGTGCTATAAAAAACTTTTTTTCATTTCCTTCTTTTCTCTCCCAAAATGTCAGTCTCTCTCAGCTGTGATGCTGCGCTTAAGTTTATCGGCTTCACACTGGTTGTGGACAATGAAGATGATAATACCGTATCAAATCCCGAAGCGATTGGTAATTTTGAGCTCATCGACACCGCTGAAACGCGTTTCAGTTCACAATGTCAAAATATGATTGAGAGTACGAATGCGAATACAAAAATACGAATTAGCGTTGGTTGGGTAGCGCCAGATGGCGGTTGTGTGCTGATTAGAGCAGCCGTGCTACAACATCGCAGTGTCTGGTTTATTGATGAGGGATTTCTCACGAAACGCTTTTGTCCAGAAGAGATCGATGAAATGAATAGTCAAACACGGCCGGTGGATCCGTGTTGTGCATGTGATGAAGCGAAGTATGAGGTGGGTCAAAGCATGCAGAGAGTCGTGCTCAAGCGAATTGCGATCGCTGTGAATCGATTATTATAAACAGAATTGATATTTGCTATCTTTTTTTCATCTCTCTTCTATGTATTTATAGCTAATTGTGGAGCGTAAATGGGGTCCAAACACGCATCCTCATGATTTTCCAGCCGAGAAATGGCGTACACAGCTAAGTCAAATTATTGGAGCATCACATACGCAAAATTATCGATTTTGGAGCTATGGCTCATTGGCGAGTCGTGGATTGCAAGAGATGGCCGAGCATGGCGCCTCACAACTTTTGGAAAGGGAAATAAAGGTAAGTAATTTCGATACGCGATACTTTTCAAAATGCAAGTGTTTCCTTTAAAACTTTCCTTCCTTGAATTTCATAGTCTGGCAACATACGCACCATCATCAAAGCACCTGGCATCAAGTTTCGCAAGAATGTTGTGGTCTCCACCTTGGCTAATGTGCGCGTCGATCCAGAGCATCATGTTATCTCGTTAGTTTCGAAAATTGAGCCATCACCCGATTGGATATTGGGCGTAGCCGGCTTAGAGCTTTGTTTGGAAAACTGTACTTGGATTGGTGAGAAAACATTGAATCTTTATCCATGGGATATTGGCACAGATGCTGGTCCATCTTACATGGTATGTACAAGCTTTTTTTTTGTTGAACAAATAAATTTCTTTTAAATCTCTTTACAGTCTCCAGATCAACCACAAAAACCGCCAGATGTCGTGCGGCGCATAACCTCCACCTCACCCAATGATCAACGTTCACCATTTTATGAAGAAAACGGTGCACCAATGAAACCAATGGCCACACTCTATGTGAAGAGGAAAAAATTATACGCACGTGAATGTGAATCAGGTCGGTTGGTTTTAATCTCATTGTCGAACCCCATAGGGACTAAATTTTTACTTATTAATAGCGGAAATTATACCATTGGAATGTGCTACGCATCCTTGGAACACTTGGAGTGAGTGTACAGCGCGCTGTGGACCAGGTACACAATATCGCACACGTGTCTACAAAGATCCCACATTGGCGGCGAGTTTCAATTGTCAAGTTAAGCTCAGACAAATGCAAAAATGTGTGGGTGAGCAATGTGGAGCGCCCAAACTTGAGCTGGAACAGGATGGCACAGTAGATGGCGAATGTGAAATGACACCTTGGAGTGCATGGTCGACGTGCTCGAGTAGGTGTGGACGTGGTACTGCGACACGTACGCGTGACTTTACGAATCCTTACGAGCGCGAAAAGTGTATGGTGAGACTGCATCTGACAAATATAAAACGCAAAGCTCGCATTTGTAAAACTTTTAACATTTTGTTTTCAGAACGAAAACCCTGTTGAGCTGGAACAGCGTAGGAATTGTCAAGGTAGAGCTTGTGGCGGTAGGCAAACATTAAATCGCGATGAGCTTGAAGATGGTGTTGGTAATGAGCAATTAGGCGAGGAAGAGTTTGGAATAAATGAAGAAAATATTGAGCCAAATGAAGACGAAGCTCAAGAAGGGGACGTTTTGAATCCGCTGCCGCAACCAGAACTTTATGGACGTACAGGTCTTGCTAATAGACTACCAAACACAGGTTACCGTCAGCGACCATCATATGAGCACGAAGAAGAGGAGAATGCGCCAACTGAGCTGGTCGATGAGCTGCCAGAGCAACAAGCCGAAGAAGATGAGAATGAGCTTAATCGTAATGGATACAACAACAAACCTTTTGGCAATCGTGGACGTGGTAACAGCAATCGTAATCGAGGCGATTCAAAGCTCTATGGTACTTATAATCGACCCACATACAATAATGAAGACACTGGATTACGTGAGGAATACGACGAGAATGGACACAAAGCGATACTCGTTGAAGGTAGTGATCCCAGCAGCTATAATGTGGTACAAAAGTATTGCTTTAACAAACCATATCTGCGCAAAACGCGTTGTGATCGTCGTATTTCGGGTGTGCGAAATTATTGGTTCTACGATTCTGACGATCATCAATGTAAATTATTCACTACCGATGATTGCGATGATAATAAAAATAAATTTCGCTCATTGGAGGCGTGTGAGGGTACTTGTTTACTACCTTTAAAAAATCAAGAAGATGTTGAGGATGGGGATGAGAATGAGGATGAGGATGAGGGCAATCAATGGAGTCGGCAATTTGGACAACCTGAGTCATTGGTTAAGAAACCGAAGAGGACAAAACAAAAGAATCGTAAACGAAAACCAAATCAAACCGTTGCGGGTAATATAAGAAGTTATTAGTAGTAGCCAACGAAAGGGACAGCTAGCTATACAAAGGTATATGCAACAGGTATGAAGTACTCGTATGAAGGCGAAGCCTACGCAAGCTCCATCAAATACCAAAAAGTTTTTTATATTCATACAGACATTTGTTTTTGTTACTTGTAATTGCAAAAACAAATAAACAATAAAAAAAAAATATAAAATTATTAATAGTTTGTTTATTTTTATTTTTTCTTCCTCTTCACTTATTTGCTGATAAGAAAATTTCGCGAAAAATCTACACTAACACCACCAAACTTTGCAATAATCAATACAAAAGTTCTTCCTCATCACAAACTGTCTGTTGGTGACACCAGCCTTTGAGTGTTCCGGCATTTCTACTATCATAACCATTTGCCTCACTCTCTTTTCAAATATATGTAGGTGATTAGCGTTAAACAGTGGTGGGCAAAAAAACTTTTAACATATCAAATTTAATTAAATAAGTTAGTATATATTTTAGGAGATTCACTGACTACGCATTTTCGGTCTTAGATATAGTTTCTCGATCCCGCATGAATCCCTCGGAGAGCCGAGTATTCAAAGATCGAAGTAATTTAGATTAGCTCTGGTAAACAGCGGATAGTTAAGCATAGACTTTGCATAGATTTCACATCGACATCCCCCATGCAACTGCAGAAAGGAGGGGTTTGCCAATTGGGCAGTGTTGGGCACAACATTCGAAACCAAGACGGGTTCAGTCCGTCTTAAGAGTGGCGCCGATAGGAACAATCCATTGTACAGCTTCCAACTCTTCTCGGTAAACCCTCTGCAGCAGTATAAGGTGGACAAAAACCGTGACCTAGAAGGTTTCACTGGTCGTACAAAATCGCTAGCACGACGGTCGGGCAGTACCGCAAGGGAGTACCGGTGCGTACCAGATTCATATCCGGCCAAGGACTGTCATTTCGACAACACTTTCCAAAACCTTCGGGGAGTGATTTTGTTGCTAAAACAACAACAACAACAACCAGTGCATTCTTATACCGGAAAGGAGCTGCACACCCAAACTATCTATGCTACAGAGACTCTCGTCTTCCTTTGGCTTCCTCGTCTTACTTCGCGCGCTGAGATTGACAAAATAGATTACCTTTCAACCCTTTGAAGGTCCTGAACGGGATAGCCGTGATCTTACTTAGTTAGAATTTCTAATGAAACGAAGCGAAACAGCAGGGGAGAATACGAGTAGTCGCTGGGAATGAGACGTAACATGACCTGGAAGGTCGCACTGGCCATACCAAATGGCTCCCTTTACAGTCGGGCATTACCGCAAGGAAGAAATACCGGAGCGTTTTGGGTTCATAGCCGACCAAGCACTGTCTACTCGGCATTACACCATAAAACCTTCCGTTTATTCTGGAGCAGTAATCAGCCGACGAGATAATGGTTATGCCCCCCTCCCGATATGTAAAAGTAAAATACAATTTTTAATTGTTCATTCGAATAATTCGGAATTGTGCGTTTTAGTCCTCAGAGGAGCTCTGTTAGGCCTTACAATAGTGTGACCCTAAAAAATTTGTTTATCCCAGTGTCAGATGAGGTCCTCGTTCTGTGTCTTAAGTTTCTTTGATGAAATAAGATAGACTCTACTTCTCTCCTGCTGACACCACTGCCAACACATTTTGTCGTCCGAATTTTTTTCCACGCCACTGTACATCAACTTTGCTTACAAAACTCGCCAACTCAACTCATGCGGGTCTCAATAGCATCCTAACAACGCTCAGCGATCAGTTCGTTTTACAAATTGAGCGCGTAAACAACGGTTTATTATTAAAAAATGATTTTACTCAAAACAATTTTCGTAGTTTTTCTTTTGATATTGAGAGAAACGAATGCGCTAATATGCAGCCGCTATCCAACAAATACGAATATGCCAAAATCGCCGGTGGATGAAAACTTCATAGTCACCATAAATGGAAATCCACAAACTTATGTGTTGGGACAAGCCTACAATGGTGAGTAGACGAGCAACGCGTAGTTGGACAAAGAGGCGTTGCAACGGCAATGAGAAGTGGAAGAGAGAGAGACTGAAATTATTTATGTGCGAGGGGGAGTTATCCAGGTTTTGAAAAGTGCAAATGTATGTATGTGTGACATCCACTCAAATAGGTGACATATGCGGTCCAAAGGGGAGTCTAGAGCAGCCTTTGACGTTATCAATTTTTGGATTTTGAGACATTGAACTTGAGTAGAAAATATTTAAAACTTGGCTTATCAGAAAGTTTAATAACACTTATGAGTGTGATGGAAGGTTGTGCAATACAACAACATACATATATGTATACATACATATATATGTTGTTGCATGGTTACAGTATACGCAAAGCAAATTACATACATACATACAATTACAAATTATTAAATAATTCGTAACGACGCGTCTGAGTCACTTTGCCTATCGAGGACTTAATCAGTCTTGATTGATTGTAAACAAATTCACGTATTTGTAAATAAAAAACAAAAACAAATATACAAAATAACAAAAGTTTAGAGAAGCTTGCTAACGGAGCTCGATGAATTGCGAAGCATCACTTGATACTCAACTGACTTTCTGGTATCAACGACTCTTCTTGATTGAGTCGTCGTCTAAATCAGCGTTGGGTTCAGTAGCTTCCAGGGTTTCGTTGCGAAGATCTTCTGAGACAGACTAAATGTATTCGTTCAACTTGAGGATCGCAGTTGACATAACGACAAGAACCCATACCAAACAGGTACCAGGGTTTTATTACAAATATCGATCGGTCTTCTCGATTTCCTACTCAGGAAAGGACGGACTACTCGCCAAGTTGTACAAACAAGAAGACGAAGAGCTATTGAAAGGCATGTATAAACTTTTAAGGTCGAAGGAGTGCATAGATGCCGTTTGGAACTTAGGTGTGCCCTGCAGAATCAACAGGAAAAGTGGTCGCACACATCAACAACCGCGGAATCAGCCTGCTAAGTATGGCAGGGTATTCTGAGAAAGGCCGAAACCTATGGGCGAAAAACTTATTGAACCCAGTTAGTGTAGCTTCGGACGCGGGAAATCCACCATCGAGCAGGATCTCTCCGTGCCTTGTGAAACCAAAAGTGTGTTCAGGCAACACGACTCAATTTTGTGCTGTTTGTTGTTGTTAAAGATCAGCAGAGCTAAACCGCACTCTCTGCGGTGTTAACACAAATTTTTCACTCCCTTTCTTTCTCCCTTACAGTAACAATTCAATCCTACAATGATCTGCGCTTCATCAGCTTTAAGCTCGCACTTGAAAATGACAATGGAGATCCGAGCTTAAATGAGGATCTGGGACATTTCGAAATACTCGATCCAATAGAAACCCGCTACAGTCCCAAATGTATAAATATGGTGGAAAGTACAAACACCAATCCAAAAACACGTATTGATGTGACTTGGGTGGCACCACAAGAACCGGGTAACGGTTGTGTACTCATACGAACAACGCTACTACAACATCGTGATGCATGGTTTATGGACGATGGCGGTTTAACACGACGCATTTGCGAAGAGAGTGTCGATGAAGTGGAAAGTGCTTCTCCAGGAGTGGAAAGAAATAGTTGTTGTGCTTGCGATGAGGGACGCTATGAGGTATGTATGTGCTCGTTTATATGTATGAAGCTCTTGGTTGCATTTAATTTATACACACTTAGATCATCTTCGAAGGTACTTGGTCACGTAATCTTCATCCCAAAGACTTTCCTGCAAAGGGTTGGATAACACGTTTCAGCGATATTATTGGTGCGTCACACTCAGAAGACTATCGTTTTTGGGAGTATGGACAATTAGCCACCGAAGGTATGAAGGTGTTTGCGGAACACGGTTCAACGCGCAGCCTCGAAAGAGAGTTCAATTACAACTTCAAAGAGGGCAAAATACGCACAATTATTAAGGCGCGTGGTCCTGCCTTCCCAAATTTGAATGGACAATCGTTGGCTTCCATACGTGTTGATCCGAAACATCATTTACTTTCTTTAGCTTCCAAAATAGATCCATCACCTGATTGGATTGTGGGCGTATCTGGCTTGGAGCTCTGCATGTCCAACTGCACATGGATTGAGGGAAAGACGATCACTTTATATCCGTGGGATGTTGGTACTGACGCCGGTCCATCTTATACGGTAGGTTTTCCGCTTTGTTTGTATTGTGCTCCTTTGAATGAGAGTTTTTGTAGTCACCAGATCAACCACAAATTCCAGCTGATGTTATACGCCGCATGCGCTCCGATTTTCCCAATGATCCACGTTCGCCATTTTTCGACGAGACCGGCGCACCGATGAGACCTTTAGCAACACTTAGGATTAAACGTCAGCGACTTTATGAGCGGCTGTGCGAGGATGAAGATTGTAAGTTGGAGCATGAGCTTAAGAGCTTTCACAATTGTATAATGAGGATTTCTTTGATTAATCTTACAGCCAATAACGTGAACATACCACGCGAATGTTTCACCCATCCTTGGTCAGCGTGGAGTGAGTGTAGCACACAATGTGGCGAAGGACGACAATTTCGAACACGCGTCTATAAGCAGCCGGATGTGGCAAACATCTTTAATTGTGAGGTCGATACCAGACAAGATCGTGCCTGCATAGGCGAGCAATGCGGACGTGATGAGCGCCGTTTCGGCAGCATGCGAGATCGCGATAGAAATTATAATGACGATTTCTTAGAGGCAGATGAAAGAGAGAGCTTGGGTGGAGCAATATCACCCGCAGATTGTCAACTTACCGGTTGGAGCGCTTGGTCACCCTGTAGTCGTACTTGTGGTGAGGGCAAAATGATGCGTAGACGTCAATATGTGAACCCGAACTTAGAAACACGTTGTAAGCTTATGAAGTTTAAGCGTCTAGTTGAGTATCAGAAATGTATGGGCCGTGAATGTCTGGAAGAAGACGGACGAGTGGCAAAGGAAGATGACGACCAGGAAACAGATGGTATGGGAGAAGAAAAACAAGAAGAAGAGGCAGATGGCTCAGAGGATGGTGCAGATAACGAGACGGAAAATGCAAGCGGAGGCGTAGCAAAAGACAGAGATGGCAACGAGCTAGAGGAAAATGTCGCTGCAAATGAAAACGGCGAAGAAAAGGAGAGAGAGAACAAATCACGACATGGATTTGGTAACCGACAGCAAGGACGTAACAGGAATCATAACGGCTATAGAAGGCCGAACAATTCGCGAGATCGAAATCGAGAACCAAATGGCGAAGAAGAAGAAGAGGAGGAGGGAGAAGTTGAAGGCGATGAAAATGAGGAAGAAACCGCTGCTGAAGAGAATGAGAATGATGAAGCTCCTAATTTACCACACAATCGATATGGTTATAATAACCGCTTCGACTTGCCAAACAGACGGAAGCCATTAAATAATGTAGCCGATGAGGATGAGCCGCGCGACGACAACGAGTTTAGTACCCGGTCCCCAGGTCGATTTGGCTACAATAACCTACGATACCCTGATACTGGAAGGCGACCTAATGAGATTGCGGAAGAAGACTTTCGAACGTCAAATATGCATGGCAGAAATCGACGTCCGAACTTGCCCACGAATGTAGAAGAGAATGCGGAGTCCGATGGCGAACCGGCAGAGACGCCAACCTTTTGTTTTGAGACACCAAAGCGTTATACGTGTTCGAAAGCAAGTGGGGCTAGAAATTACTGGTTCTATAACCATTGTGAAGATGAGTGTATGCTCTTTACAGCCGATAGTTGTGACAAGAATGACAATAAGTTCACATCGCTGGAAATGTGCGAGGCGACATGTCGGCAGCCTGGTTATGAAGCGTTGCTGCAAAGAAAACAACGGAGGGTCTGTTTCAGAAATAATAAATTAAGGAAGCAAAAAAGTAGAAAGTATTCTAAGTTATAGATACTAAGTTTGCAATTTTAATGACCTCTGTACTAGGTGTATGAAGTTAGTTTATTATAAATTTAGATTACTTTTGTTAATTATAATTTATTTTTAAATTTTTTTTTTTCAAACTGTTAATATGTTTGTTAATGTTTAATAGAATGTAATATAATACATTTGTTTATAGGAAGTGTCTATTTGCACATGACCGTATACGGATCCGTAATTTATACGGGTTCCGTACAAAATGAACGGATCCGTATAAAAAGTACGGAAGTGACCGTATTTTATACGGTCATGTGCAAATAGCCACAGCCTTGTTTATATAAATAGAATTGAGCTTATAAGGCATATGAAAATAGCCATGGGGCATGTGGTGTGTCGGACATGTCTGGATGTAGTTTGGATGAGAAAAATGATAACCTGTTGCAGTATTCAAAATGAAGAGTAGAAGGTGGTAATTGTGCCTGCGTAAAGGCATCCACCAAGGAGTTGACTTTGTGTGTCTACCAGTGGGGCATCTGGCAGGCATCGTTGGACGTGGCTCTGCTTATAAAATCATAGTACTTGCACGGTATTTACTCTTTATTGACTATTTACTTATATAAAAATGAAATGTAAATTAACTAACCCAAGTGTTTTTTTTTACCAAATCTAAGACCATCCATGCATATCATCAAAAAAAACCATATTACCGTTATTTTTTGCTTTCCCTCACTTTAAACCAGTAGATATACTTTGAAACAAAAATAAAAACAGTAACTATACCGAACACAATAACTGGCTTATGATTACTATTATTAAACGAACTTAGTTTTTTTAAATTAACTTGATCTGGTGCTGCTACTGGTGCTGACCCTATAACAACAAGTGAGCGCTGTGCAAGTAACTGAGTTGAATAATGTCTTAAAGCACCGGCTAAGTTTTGCTGACTCCGAAGCGAGGTCGCCTCTGGTCATGATTGCTGCTCAGACTTATTGTTGTTTTGCTCTTTTGCCATCGGCACAATATTAAATTTGATATGTGATCCTTTTACCTGCTTTTGCATAACACGCCCAATAACTTCTGGCTCACGAATGCTCTGCTCAATGGTTTTTGCAAGGCGCTCACATTTGACCATTTCCTCTGGGTTGCCTTGTATAAGCACGCAAACAGGATGGTTTTTCGCCAACCATTTTGAGATGTGTTTTAAACGTGATACCAAATCATGGTCGCTGATGCGAGAACCGATAGATAACGATTTTCCACTTTTCTTTTCAGCGCTGGACGGAATATACATTTTCCAGTTGCTGGTATACTTAAGGGAATTATCTCTTACCTTTTTTTACTATCATTCGCGCTTTCGTCCACATCTTCAGAAAGCATTTCGGCGGCGGTCACCAACCTAAAAGTTGTGTTAGTGGAATTATTTAATTTACTCTTATATGACGTCAGGTACATACTTGTAAACTGGTCGCTGCGTTTTGGTATCAAAATCCTGTTGCTTAACCAATTGCAACTCACGGCGTTTCGCAATCTTCTGCGCCTCCATTAATGTAATCACCGCGATAGATTGATTAGGTTGAATAAGCGTTATTTTGGGCAGTTGTGTTTTCCGCTTAGCAGTCCCTTTGTTGGCTGCTGTTTGTTTGGAAGGCGCATCCCAGGCGTCGTTTGTCTTTGAACGAACGCTTGCTATTGGCAGCCAATGGTTTTGTACAATCGAAGAGAGCACAGTTCTGGAAGATCTATGTAAAAGCAAGTTCATTCTGCTGCACTTTCACCACAATCCATACAAAATTCACAATTCCTAATTTTTATTTTTTTTTTTTGATATTTCAGTTCACAGCTGTTTGCAGAACAGCTGATGGTACTGTATAGAGAAGGAACATTGATTGAGTACTGTTATTTCGATAGGTGGCGTATATCGATAACAGTTTTGTTTTTGCGAATTCATCGGATCCGGTCGTCGAGGTGTGGCGGTAATGTTGCTGACGTCCAACGGTTCGAGTTTCAAGTGGCGGGACTTTTAAAATAAAAAAAAAACCGGCAACCATCGAAGTATAATTGACAAATATTTGTAGGCAAAATAAGAAGCAGCACACCACAATTAATTGATTCAAAAAAGCAGTCCTGCAAGTACAATTACTTGTATTTGAACTTACATCTTCGAAGTCCTGTGGTAGTGGTACTTGTCTGAACCTTTTTGCAAGTATGGTTTTTATGGTAATATACATATTTAAAATCTCGAAAATTCCGATCGAAAACAACTTAGCGTTCTTATTTTGCATAGAATTTTACTCTTTATGTGGTCTTTCGATTGCATATTTAAATGATAGTTGTATAAGCTAAACATATTTTAAGTCGAGCACTGCATATATCATGATTATATATAATTTATGTTTATGTATAATTTGTATGCATATGTATATATATTATTTATTTGATTTAGTATTAATCTATTAAGACTTCATTATTAACATAAATTTAAATAAGAATGCATTCTTTTGATTATTACTTAAAAATAAATTAAAGCGCGTCTAGCGATAGCTTCTATCGATTGATTTCAATTATACAACTTAAAAGTAATAAATATTGTTTTTGCTTATTTACATGATAAGTAGCTAATAAAAGTTACCTAACGAAAGTTGGAACTTAAAAGTGGTTCTAAATACAAATAACGAACTACAACTTATTATAAAGCTGTTAAAATAAATGCTGAATTAAAAGGGAAATGAATGTGTACAAGTTTTAGACATTATATACTTAAGAGTCTAACTATGTATAGCATTTTCCGGAACATAAACTAGCATAGTAAAATAATAACATAAGAATCCCTTTAGTGTATAAATAATTGCACCTCAAGACAGTCCAAACAAGTGCTTCAAAAATCCATTCTTGTCCACCTTATACTCGTTGAATTTCGAAAAGTTTCACATCCGTGTCATACCAAATCGAGGGCCCGACGTTGCGTAAATAAATAACACCCCAAATGTAGGTGCGAAACCAAGCAGTTGTGCCAGCATTTGCCTGGTATTTTCTTATAAGAATGGGATGCGGTACAGGCAACAAACCCACCAGCGTTCCATGTTGTAAAAATTTCAATATTTCCGACTCGTCAGTTAGACCCTTATCAATACAGATCTTTTCCACTTGTGGTACAAGTACTTGCAACAAACGCATAATTGTTTGTAATGGCAGCTTTGAACGCCATGATACAATCCATTCTGGCGTTGGAGTCCAATGATCACCAGCTGAGGACGGCACCATACGTATGCTGCCACGTGTAGCCACAGAGAGGCGTGATTGATTTTCTTTTGGAATAGAATTACTTTCAACTGAGTTGAGTGACGTATTACTACGACGCGTTGTGTCAAAACGATTAATAGCGCCAGTTGGACTAGTTGGTTTAGTTGAATTGGGTTTTTCAAACTGAGAAATGTCGGAAGTGCCATCAATAGTGGGCGTTTGTGCATCATCGGCGCTGGGATGTGCCGCCTCGCGTTCAGTCATTTGATTTATAGCAGGCGTATCTAATAATGAAGTCTTCAAAGTACCTGGCTCTGCGGGCATTGCCGCCAAAGCATTTTCATCTATAATCTCACTTTGCTTATCTTGTGACTCAGTTTCCGAATCACAATCTTCATCATCTAAATCAACGGCTTCCAGTTGTCGACCACCACCTCCTAAGGCTTGTGCCGGTAGATGTTTTGCATTCGTATGCGGCACGGGTGGTATACTAAATTTACCAACTTTACGACCACTCAAGCATTTAGATATACCAGCCATATCTGAGGGCAAATTTGCCATAGCATGAAAAACGTGACGCTTACGTATAATGGTGTACACTAAGTTCGAATTCCCATCAAATTGATATTGTATGATGTTATTGAAAATTTCTAGTAGAAAGAAAACTAAATGATGGTTATTAGGTGCCGAAAGCAGAAACCATGGTGTACTGAAAGCTTCAAGTAAATGCAGCAATTTTACGCTTGCAACCATTGATAACGTTTTTAGATAAGGTGAAACGTTCACGAGTATGGTGAGCAGACAGTCGAACAGGGGCTGTAGGCGTTGGTGACCAGTGGCGATGATTTTATGAAACACGGTGATGAGTAGATCAGCATGAGTCCCTGTGAATACTGGTATGTCCATGGGCACCGTAGCGGTATAAGGTTTATTTAGACGCACGCCAAAATTGCGCTCACCTGGAAGAGAGTAATAAATTTGTTATTAGATTTTAAGCCTCAACATCGTAATATCCAAAAAACCCTGCCGGTTTTAATATTAGCATACCCGATAGTAGCAAAAGTATGAATACGCCAATATGCATCAAGCCTACACGCGATTGATCTGCGCGTGAATAGTTTAAATGATAAAGTATTGGTATAAGTACGTCCAGCACATCAGAACTCTTCAGGACAAAATACAAAAATTTCTTATTAAAATCGCATACTTTCCAAAAAAGAATGAGCAGTTCTTGATGGCAATGCAGACGTTTCGTTGAGTTTGGTAGGTAGTTTTGTAGTAGAGGATTATTCAACAAACGTGTTATGCCTTTCAGTATGAAATGGAAATCCTCATCGCGATGCACGCGCGACAAATAATTAATAAACAAATTATCACCAAAACCATCATCATAAGAATTTGAGGGTGCTGCGGTATTCGATGATTGCAGCTGACGACGAAGTTCGAGTTGTTGCTGTTGATGTATTACCATATCATGATCTAATGTTACAATCAAAATTTGCAAACAAGCCTCCACCAACGGCTCAGTGGTATCTACAAATAGCAAATGATTATAGGGTACACCAAATCCGACTGGATCATAAGCGCACACTGTATTCAGAAGAGATGTGAAAAGTGGTAAAGCATGGCGATTATCAGCTGAAGTAAAGTAGGCTATCCACCTATTAGGTTCATCAGTTAAACAATAAATTGTTTCGGAAAAGCATGTCAACAAAAGCTTTAATATTTCAGTGCGTCTCTTTTCCATGTTGGCGTTTTTGGGTGGCGAATTCGCAAAACCCACACCCGCCTCCCAAATGTACTCGCAGCTATCAATATTCGCCAACTCCTCAGCCTTATCAGGACCGGCGCGCCTGGTAGCAGTCACCGTAAAATCAGGACAAAATAGCAAATCACATAAAGCGTTTATTAATGATTGCGCCAATGGCACTGGCTGCTGCACACCCGTAAGACGTGGCGAATTTTCACGTAGTATATCTACCGAATCGGTGGATGTGGGCGTATTACGTGTGGGTAGACTACTCCAAAAGAATTCACGCCATTTTTCATCTTCAAATATGTAGGGTAATATACGTATTAGTAAACGTACACAATTCAACACACATTGCTGCTCCATTTGCGTGCGACAACTATTATCCACGGCCAATGCCAACTTTTCGACGGCCTTGTAACAAAGCGTCGCCAAATTGGCTGGATTTTCATTGCGTATATTTCGTATTTCTGCGGATGTGACCAATGCGAAAACGTCTTCCAATGAAGTTTGATGCCCATACCAAAATTGATCCCAGAATTGTTCGTCGGTATCATCAATTTTTTGATGTTTTTGCGTTAGTTGTACAATTGCTTTGCGGAAGTTCAATTTGGAGTCAGAATTTCCCATATTGCGTATGCAAAACTGACTTTAAAATTTGTATGGGGTTCTGTCTGTTTGCAGGGTGGGTGGGAAAATGTTTTTATAATACGACAAAGCGATCAGCTTTCTATTAGCTATTAATTTTGACCAATATTTTCACTTTTCACACGGATTATTTTCATAAATCCACAGAAAACATCAACGTAGGAAAAATAAATTCTACTTTCATTCATACCTTTTTCCGAATGCTGCCATATTATTCGGGTTTCCCCACTAATGGTACGAACACAATTAGTGTGGTGGATTACATAGATGTGGCTAAGCCGCCGCGTACTCAGAACAATTATTCGTTTTCCTAAAACATTTCAAATATTTAAAATCAAGCAGACATGTTCTGAAAAGCGTGACGTAGTACGCCAGATTCAATAGAATGGTCGAAAGCATCAGTCGGCGGCAGGAGCACTAAGCCATTTTTCCAAGGTCCGGTTAACGTTAATCGATTAGTATAAACCTTATATTAAGAAAACGGCCTTAATGCAACTTGTTTTGTTAACTATTTTCCTCTAAGGTAGAAGGCTATCTGCTTTCTAGGATATATAAATCTGTGATAGATACCCAGGAGCAAATGCAGAATAGCTCCAACTCTCAACTTTGACCCTCGATAGTTGTTGTTGTTTTGTTTGCGATCCCTATATTTTTTTTTTAATTTTGTAGTTGAAGCTTTACTGCATTTATGCCGATGCCCACTTTGGGTGTTCATTTCGTATGTAGCTTCTGATATAACGACACGCCAAATGCGCAAAGTTCATTAGGCAACATTTGGGTTATGATTATTATTGTAGCAATACTTCGCTTAGCCAAAGTATTCATTCATGAAATGGAAAGTGATGTGACGTGGAAAACAAGGTTGCTTGACCTGCCCTACACTCTACTAGTGAAAGTTTCGTTAAATCCACATTAAAATCGCTTCTTACCGTCTGCTTACCTAACTTGGGCTTTTCCCGTTTGTTGAGTTATTATATGGCAGTTAATGGTGAGAATTCGGGCTCACCACAGCATTGCCATTCCTATACAAAACTGTATTAGTTAAACAGCTGTCAACTCAATCCTATTAACGAAACGTCATCACTTATTTGTCGACCAAGAAAAGTAAAAAATTATAGTGATTGCGTGGAAAAATCAGAATTTTCACTATTAAACCTCAGAGATTTTCTAAATCAATATGGGCGGAATAAAGTGTGGAGCATATTGAATGTTTAGGTAATGAAATATCATATCAAAAGAATCGTTTTTGAACCAGTTCAAGTGATTGAAAAGGAAAGTGTGAGTGTGTGGTCGTTGCCACTGGTGCGGCTACATCCGTGTCCCAGAAGAAAAGTTAATACACAAGGAAATCAAAGTTCATAAGAAATGACATTGCCCGGCAATGGAATCTTTGTGGTGCGAGAGCAAATGTCCACGCTAATGACAGCGATGCGGCGTGGCTCTCGTTGGAACTCAAACGCTTATGTGGTGAGTAGTTTTAGTACCGTAAGAGGCATATGTTTCTTCCGATTGTAATGTAAGGTAATTTACTCTTTCTTAGGATGAAGAAAAGGATGGCCTTATGAAAATGTTTGTAAATCTTAAGGATGTCTTGAGAAGTGTGGATGATTTAAGGCTAATAGATCCTAATGTCTTTTTGGCCCCATTCCTCGAAGTGATACGCACGGATGAGACGACGGGTGCGATAACCAGTCTTGCGCTGGAAGCGATTAATGAATTTCTATCATCTGGATTAATTGGTGAGTTTTGTGAAAATAGGTTATGAAATATGTCTACGGTTATTTTTAATGTCTAATATTTATAAATACCTCAGATCCTACCTCACCAAATCTCGCCATCACTGTCGAAAATATAGTGGATGCTGTAACACATGCCCGCTTCATGGGCACCGATCAGTCTTCGGATGGGGTAACACTATTTTGTGTTGTCGAAGTTTTGCATACGCTAATGCGTTCACCTGAAGGCTCCGTACTCAGCAATGAAGCAGTATGCGAAGTTATGCTGAGCTGTTTTAAAATATGTTTTGAACCACGTCTAAATGAGTTGTTGCGTCGTTATGCCAAAAAAGCACTCAAAGATATGGTATATCTGCTATTCATGCGTCTACCACAATTCTCCGAAGATCGCAATGCCGCCAATGTTCTGCGTAAATTCCAAATGATAGCTACTGCTATGGATCAAAATAAAACTAAACATCGAAAGAAGTCATTAAAAAGTGATGGGCTAACACCATCTGGGCAAACACAAACCAAAAGTGGTGGTGATAATACAAAAACAGCAATGGAACGTAATTTATCAGGCACGAGTGTGCCGATAGATCCACAAACTCCACATTTACAAGTACCACAAATAAAATCGGCACCATTGGCTACAACACCTGCGACACCAGCAGGAAATATACTTGATATGCAGGGAAAAATTACACAGACTCCAACTACAACAGCGCAGTGTGGTGGAACAAATGCTGAAAGTACTATAGAGCCTGTTGTTAATCTACAACATTGTACTGAGCATGTAGCCGGAGATAGTCAAATGCAAGTAGATGCGCAGTCCACTGATGGTGGGACTACTCTAGCTCCTGCAGGCGATAGAGACTCGAAAAAGGAGGAAGGCAGCAGTGAATATATCAATTCAGTGGGCGTGCGTTTTACACAACAAAATTCTATTGATGGCTCAGAAGGCACAGCACCTTTGATGCCATATGGTTTGCCATGCATCCAGGAACTCTTCCGCTTTCTTATATTGCTCTGCAATCCTTTAGATAAACAGAACACAGATACCATGATACATATGGGCTTGAGTTTACTCACGGTTGCCTTCAAGGTGGGCGCAGATAACATTGGAAAGTATGATACACTGCTGGAGCTGGTCAAAGATGACTTGTGCCGCAATTTGTTTTCCGTAAGTAAATAGAAATAGTTTCATTATCAGTTGCTCATAATATTTTTTATATCTTTCTTTAGTTACTCAACTCGGAACGCATTACAATATTTGCAGCCGATCTGCAATTGTGCTTTTTACTCTTTGAATCACTGCGCGGTCATTTGAAATTTCAATTGGAAGCTTACCTCAAAAAATTATCAGAAATTATTGCTAGCGATAGCCCTAAAACGCCATATGAAATGCGTGAGCTAGCTTTAGACAATTTGCTCCAGCTTTGGCGAGTACCCGGATTTGTTTCGGAGCTGTACATCAATTACGATTGCGATTTATATTGCACCGATTTGTTTGAGGGTCTCGTTAACTTACTATCCAAATATACACTATCCGCTACGAATGCTGTATATAGCACACACATAATCTCTTTGGATACTTTGACTTCGGTTATAGAGAACATCGAACAAAATTGTGTAGCCTCAAAGAATGTTAATAATGAAGATGGCGGCAGTTCGACTACAGGGGTAACTACTTCCACCCGTCATTCACGTCATAACTCAGAACTCGAGGGCATTATAATCGATGGCAATAACGATGATAATAAATCGGTTGTGGAAAATATTTCCAAATTCATTAACAGCTCGTCACGATTGCGCATAGGCACTGGTTGTGGTGGTGGTAGTATAGCTAACGCAGGTCTAACACGCGAGTACCTTGAAAATATAAAAGAGAAAAAACGTGTACTCACACAGGGAACAGAGCTGTTTAATCAACGTCCCGATAAGGGTATACAATACTTGCAAGAGCATGGCTTATTGAGTGCTCAGCTCGATCCCATGGAAGTAGCATTATTTTTGCGTGAGAATCCGGGGCTGGATAAGAAAATGATTGGCGAATATATATCAAAGAAAAAGAATGTTGATTCAAAGATTTTAATGAATTTTGTAGATTCATTTGATTTTGCTGGTTTAAGAGTTGATCAAGCGCTACGTTTATACTTGGAAACATTCCGCTTGCCTGGAGAGGCGCCACTTATTTTTCTTGTACTTGAACACTTTGCTGATCATTGGCATGTAAGTCATACCTTCGTTTTAAAAGTAAGTAGTATTTTATAATTTCTTCGTATTTTCATCCTCATTGCAGAAACAAAATAACGAGCCCTTTGCCAATACAGATGCAGCATTCAGTTTGGCATATGCCACTATAATGTTAAATATGGATCAGCATAATTCGAATGCAAAGCGTTTGAATGTGCCGATGACACAAGAGGATTTCCTAAAAAATTTACGTGGACTAAATGGTGGCGCTGATTTTGATCAAGCTATGCTTTCAGACGTATTCCAAGCCATTAAGTAAGTTTCAATGATTGTCTAGGAATAGCTTTTTCAAAAGTGGAACATTTTCGGTTCAGAGTGGAAGACCGTAACCCTATATGGGCCGAGTGTAATGTAATGGGATCAAGTCTAATGCAACTTTTTTCTCGTCAGTAAAATGCCCCATATGTATATCAGACGGACATTTTTTTTGGGTGGGACCACATATGTAGGTATAGGGCTTCCATCCGAACTTGTAGTCATCCCTCACCTTTGAAAATTGCTCAAAGTGGTATTTAAACTTGATTCACGCATATTTAATTCAATCGCACTGTTTTTTCTAATTAAATAGAAACGAAGAAATAGTCATGCCCGCTGAGCAAACTGGTCTGGTGCGTGAGAACTACTTGTGGAAGGTGTTGTTGCGACGCGGTGTTGGCCCAGATGGCGTTTTTAAATATGTGCAAGACTCGGCATATGATTTAGAAGTATTCAATTTGCTATGGGGTGCATCACTAAGCGCTTTAAGCTTTATGTTTGACAAAAGCTCGGATAATGGATATCAACGTATACTGAATGGTGAGTTTGGTGGATTGACACTAGTGTGGAGAAAACGTGTGAATAAAACGGAGGAATCCGGTTTATTTTAATTTCAGGTTTCACGAAATGTGCTGGTATTGCTGCTCACTACAATTTACACGCAAATTTTGATGCGCTCATTTTAACCCTTTGCAAATTCACCACATTCTCAAATTTATCACAACCGGAGGCTCCCACCGTAGTCAACAACGAACTCACACAATCCGTTAATTTCGGTTTCAATGCCAAGGCACAAGCCGCCATGCGCACTGTTTTCGCTTTAGTACATGATTATGGTGATTGCTTACGTGAGGGATGGAAGCATATTTTGGAACTATTCCTACAACTCTTCCGCTTAAAACTTTTACCAAAATCTTTAATTGAGGTGGAAGACTTTTGTGAGGAGAGTGGAAAAACTCAACTGAAATTAGAGAAACCCAGTCAAAAGCAGGAGGCAGGTTTATTCTCTAGTCTTTATTCATATCTATCATCAGAAGGTCAACGTGAGCCAACCTACGATGAACAAGAGTTTATCAAGATAGGCAAAAAATGTATAAAAGAATGTCAATTGGATCAAATGATACAAGAATCAAGGTTTGTACAGCTTGAGTCGCTACAAGAATTGCTGCAAAATATTTTAGCGCTTATAAAACCACCGACCGCGCATAAGTTTGACGAAGGCATACAATATGCTGAGGATGTTACCGTTTTCTGGATGGAACTACTCGTAAAAATTGTAATACAAAATCGAGATCGCATGGTACAGTTGTGGCCAGACGTTCGCGATCGCATATACCTGCTACTAATTGGCGCCACAACCTACAACTATGAATATTTGCTCAATCGCAGCATTGTAGCTGTTTTAAAATTAGCCATTTATTTAATGCGTAACGAGGAGCTATGTCCAATCGTATTACAATCACTGAGGATGTTACTCACATTAAAGTCGCCGGTTATATTGCGTATTTCACGTCAGATATCAACAGGCGTTTATGAGCTGCTCAAAACTTCAGCACAGAATATACACTCAGAACAAGATTGGCAAATCATATTTACCATATTGGAATGTGTAGGCGCAGGGGCAGCGCCACCAGATTTTGTTGATACATTCTCGCCACAGCTGCCCGTTGAATTGGGTGGCGGTGGTGGTGCACATTCTGATGGCACGCTAAGCAGTGAAGAGGATTCTGGGTTGCCCGATCGTGGTTACATATCGGACTCGGAGGCAAGTTCTAAGGCACCACAACAACAGCAAGTACAATTGCAAAAATCATCACAGCCAACGCATTCGAATATGAGCAGTCCGCATCCATCGAGTCCGACAGCGGAAAATTGGATTTTGGTGAATAAAGATAGTGATTTGTCAACAAATTCTCGGTAAGAATTAAAAATTTTATTTTGTTCCATACCCATACATTTTAAAGTGTGGTCCCTTCAATTAAATTCTTGTTTTAGCCCAACTTAGATGTAATCTATTCCATACTCATTCTCTCTTACAGTCCACAATCACCACCGACCACAACCACTGCACCACCCGCAACGTCACCTCTAATCTACAACTGCAAATTAGGAGAACACTCACCCGTGGCACTCTTCAAATGTTGGGATTCGCTTGCATTTATCGTACGCAATGTTGCACACATCACACCTTATAACTTTGAGTCTTGTGTACGCTGCATACGTACATTTGTCGAATGTTGTCGCGATGGTGGCATTACACAGCGTCGGAAATTTGAAGCTGAGTTGACAGGAAAGTCAAGCTCGAACAATGCTCCTTCAGCGCAACGGCGTAAATCTGCTGGTAAACGTTCAGAACGTGAAACTCAACGTAAATTACAAACCAATGCTGACTATTACAATCAAGGTCAACGAGGTAGCGGCGATCCGAAGGAGGAGGATTTACGTCAACGCTATGAAACACTCGCCATACAACTGATTGATCTTATGTACACATTGTATACGCGTACTGCGCAAATCTTCCGTTGGTGGGCTGAGGAAGAATGTGCAGTGCCACAATGTTCGGCGTTATGGGCACAAGGTTGGTGCCCCCTGTTGCAGGGTATCTCACGTTTAGCAATGGATCGTCGTCGCGAGGTGCGCACTTATGCCATATCCTGCTTGCAGCAACGCGCTTTACTTGTACACGATTTGCAAACACTGACCGGTGCTGAATGGGCGTCTTGCTTCCAGCAAGTTCTCTTTCCTTTGCTCAATGAGTTGCTGCCGGAGAGCGAATACATTGCACATCTGGATATTGTGCTGTTAGAGGAATCGCGCATACGCACCGCCACTATAATGTCGAAAGTATTTTTACATCATCTTACACCGTTAATTGAGCTGGGGACGCAATTCAATGAACTTTGGATTGATATTTTAGATTACATTGATCGTTTTATGAAAGTGGGTTCGGATATGTTGTCGGAACAAATGCAGGAAATATTAAAAAATATGTTGCTGGTAATGCATTCAGTGCGTGTGTTCCACAATGATGATGGCACGCTCCAGCTACCATTATGGGAGTTGACGTGGAAACGTATTGGCGAGTTTTTGCCTAATATCAAAGAGGAACTTTTTCATGACGAAGGTATAACATGATTGTTAGTTCACTTTTGAAATTTAAGTAAAGTAAAAAAATATGCAAAATTTACGGCGACTCATAAGTTTCATTTTTAACTAGCACTAGAATTACCCCACGAAAACCACAAGCAAATAAATTTATTAACTATTGACCTTTTATATCGAACTGCTGATCTAACAAGTAATTGGCGGGAGCTTACAAAGGATGTGCAAGAACCTGTTTCAAAAGAAAAAGCACTTACCTCACATCAAGATTGTAAAGCCAGCACAAGTTCATTGCAAAAACGATTTAGAAATATTCTAAACATAAAACACAGCTGCTAGCCGAACGCCAAGTGCCTTTGGATTATGACAGGATTTACGAACATGATTTGTATTTTCATAACTTGATACTATTGGTTTTAATAAGATTTTATATTTAAAATAAGTGGGGCTTTTGAATACCTTCCGCCACCAATTTTCTGACAGAATTAGAAACATTCTCATTCAGAAATACTAATTATAGAAACATAAGTTTTGACTATTCAAACTTTATCCGCATAATCTTAAGCTTTTTTCAAACTTCAAAGATATGTATTATTTTAATTATCTAATTTACCCGAGCAATGCAGAGGTAGTTTCCGAACCTTGTTTGTGCCCTCTGAATTCTGTGCCCAGGAACTAAACTTTATCCGCCTAATCTGGATAGTACAATTATCTGTATCGACTTAACTCCTAGCTATTAAAATTTATCCGATTTATCTGAATTGTGCGATAGGTTTAGTATCCGTACTATCAACTATGCAGAATGTACCATCCATGCTATCTATATTTTATTAATTTTATTCTAATTTTGGACGTGCTAAATAAACTTTATTCGCGCTGTACGATCTGCATTCGCATTTAATGAATACAAAAAAACCTTATTTATATTATGCGGACTCAATTCGTACATATTAGAAGTGAAAGTGGTGAGAATACTTGACACATGTTTAAAATTTCTACCAACATTGTGGTGTAGGGTATAACGCGTTGATTGCTTGCTACTTGTTTGGTTATCGTTTTAATTGCAATTTACCATTAGATTTGATTTTTATGTTTTGAAAGTCTAAAAGAGACACATCTTGCTTTAGCCATGCATTATTTCTTACGACTTGTGTCAAAGACATTTTTATAAGCACGTACACTTACGCAATTTTCTGTTACTTTTTTGCCTACAGATAACCGCGCTCAAGTGATGTCGGTAACCAATGCCGCATCACCCCCACTACGGTCCCCATCAACGGCTTCGGTGCCATCACCAATATCGCCCACTGAAAGTCCAATCTCACCAAACAGCATTGCAGTAAAAACACAAGCGCAACCAGTGCTATTGCCACCCACACCGCTGGTACTGCCAGTCGATAATCATACTCTGACTAGAGTTCAAGCAGTTTACACGCAGCGTCCAATTTCCGCTGAGTCGGTAAGTAGTTTTTGATATTTTTAGAAAGGAATAATTACAAATTAAGGAATCCTACAGTCATCCAGTGGAACGCCCCACGCTGTAGAGGCATACTCTCCACGTCATTCATTGGCTGCCTCACCCATCACGACCAATGCTTTATTGCTGTTGGATGATACACCAATGTTAGTGCGTCCTGTGCCAAATATTGTGGCGAAATCTGTGAAGGACCAAAGTGTTGGGTTTGCTATTGCATTACCCGCCGATCGCATTACTACACCACCCGTTGCAGGCACAACTTTAAAAACTGCAGCTGATAGCTTACCTGATCTAGTTCATGACACTTCTCAGTTCTCCGTTCAAGCGCAGCACACGAAATCGGCACATCAAGAACAAAATCCCCAATATATAAGCATTAATAATTCTGTGCAAAGTAGCATCTACAACAGTAGTTCATTTGCAATTGAGCTGCCAGAGACGCCGCCGGTGTTAGCTGAATCAAATGAAAAGAGTGAGCAACAAGAGAATAATGAGTTGCATCACCAACAAGAACACCAACAACACAACTTACAACACCAGCATCAAGATTACTTTGCTGCTCAGGCAGCTGCCACCCAACAACAATATCAACAACACTTACAACAACAACACGCTTTATACAATCAAAATGCACTTGACAGCTCCAGTTCCGACTCACCAGCACACACAGCACATGTGCAAGAGCACATACATCAACAGCATCAATCATCACAACAACAACCGCCTGTAGACTCCAAGATGGCGGAAAATGTGCCAATGAGTAATCAACATAATTTTTATGCTAGTGATTTGTACAACACAATGCAGCAGAAACAACAGCAATCACAAGTGCTGCAACAACAACAACAGCATCCACAATCAAATCCTGCCATTGTACAAAGCTTCTCAACACTCGCAATGCAATATCCAACGCTGCCACAACAACAACAACAACAGCAAAGTGGTGAAACCGATATTTTTCAGGAATATATTACAAATCCGTATAATTTGGCCACAACTGCTAGCCTTACAGATATTGTCCAGTCACCAGTGACGTCAAATGTGTATGCTTCGCCAGCGAGTTATTTCAATACAAGCGTAGATCCCAGTTCAATACCGCCCGGGTCTGAAATGCTCTACGGTCAACCATGAAATGTTGCAGTGAATGATTTTAAATGGGTTATGTGGTGAGTTACAAAATATTTATTTTTAATTATGTCTCTTTTTATAAATTTAAATTTTGTGAAACTTGAATTTGATAAAAAATAGAATGGATTTTGAAATTTTAAGGTTTTATGAAATCCTATATAACTTTTAATCACATTCAACCATAACTTTCTTTAAAAAAAGTAGGACAAATGTTGCAAAGGATAGTAAAGGAATGATAGGAAGAAATGTTTATATTATAGTAATTAGATACATGTGTAAAAAATAAATACTAAAAGCAAAGTATATAAATTCACAAAATGCAATATTTAGTTGTTCCTTATTTTGTAAAGTGCAAAAAATTCTATTTGAGTTTGAAACTTCTATAAGTAAACGGTAGCAAATATTAATTATTATGTAAATTTGGTGAATATAATATCATGTTCACTTCGTTGCTGTTTGGCACTGGCCCTAAAGAAGAACATATTTAGCTTCACATGTTAACATACAACTTACATGCACATTTTTAAGTTGCAATTTGTTTTATATTTTGCGTTTTAATTTACATTCCGTAATTGTTGGTCTTAATGCAAGTTTTTTTTTTTTTAATATTGCATGTACATATATACGTACATAAGACGGGCTCAGAGTAAAATGGAATTAAAGTTTTAGTCGACGTCTTGGATATATGTATTTTCAAATCGGTTCTCTTCACGTAAATCTTAACTTATAAATACGTGGACAGTTCATTTAAATTCACAAATTCTTGTTACTACCTCGGTTGCATATACAAACAATTGCGAGGCTTAACATTTATTTGTCAAAAAATTTTTGAAAACAATGCTAAAAAATTGCGTTCGCTTTTGTGCATTGAGCCTGCATATGTATGTTTGTCTTTTGAAAGTTGAACATTTAATGTAACAAGCTTTTTTTTGTCTCGATACAAAAAAAAAATTGAGAATATTAAAAGAATGCAATATATATATATGTACACACATGAATATATCAACATAATTCTAACTATAATTTATAGATATTATTATTAATATTGTATCCGTGTGTAAATCTACTGTAAATTCATATATACTGTAATAAATAAATATATATATAGATATAAACAAAGGATAATCCAATTATGGAAATACCCGATAAAATAATACTAGGGCCGACTACAATTTTAAAAGTCTCAAATAATGTACGCCTTAGTCTAGTGCCATACATTTCATTGCGATGGCATGATATAGCCATTGTCCAACGTCGACGCTTTAACTATTGCACCATCTGCGCATTTCACATCGTAAAGAGTGTCGCCGTCAATTTAGTCGAAAATTGGTATAAATTTTGCTCGGCTGATGGGTATTGAAGGAAATATGCTAATGAGTCCTGCAGTAAGCGATGCGACTAAGCGACATATCTCAATTCGCTTGTTCATTTGTTCTTACAACAAACAAATCCCAAAAGCAACTCACATTAGTCTTACTAATTATACTAAACGACAACTTATTAACAACATCTAAATGTAATCCCTAAAGTCCGAAAGCACATACAAATGTATTTAAATGCCTAAATCAATTTCATATTAAAATTGAAGAGTTGCCTATAAATGTTCGCAAGCAGTTCGATTTAATTTCTGTCTTTCAATTGAGTTTAACGCATTTACAACATCAAAGGAAGAGTTCAACATGAATTTAAAATTCACAACATCGGCACTGTTACTTGGCTTGCTCTGTCTTAACTCACCACTGTCAGTGCATTCCTGGGATTTGTCATATAACGTGAATTTACTCTGTCAAATGGGTAAGATCTTACGAGTCGAAGAGCTATATTGGTTCGTTAGCGAGCAAATGAATACAACGAATAGTGCGGGCGTTCAAGAATTGATTATAACGGTACAAAGATTTCTAGGCATAACGCAAACCGTTATGACCAATCGCACTGATACGCATTTCAGAGATACACAAAATAAGGAATTCTCTTTGAGTGTGGTCTTTATTACGACGCCAAGTGATCGCATCTTTGAAGTATATAATTGCACAATGAATGGACACAAAATGTATATCGGTTTGCTAATTATGGTTAATCAAGTAAATGATTTTCAAATGGTGGAAGAATTTTTAAAACGATTGTATGAATATAATTTCCAAGGTACTCTACTTTATTATAAAAGCAAAAATGCAACAAATGAATTATTTAGTTACACACTTTATCCGGAATTAATTTATGAAAATCGTTCAGATATTTTCATTCATCTCAAACTATTAAAAAATAAGTTTATTAGCGGAGGTCGTTTAAATTTGAAAGGTCATAAACTATATTCACCATTGCGGCTGGATTTTCCGAATGTATTGACTGATAAACGTAATGGTGCAATTGAAGGCATCAGTTATAAGATTTTCAAAGAGTTTACTAAATACATAAATGCTTCAGTGATAAGATACGACATGCCGCAGGATATATTAGGTGGCTACAACATCAATATGAGAGCAGCACTTGAACTGGTAGAAAGCGGCAAAATAAAAGTTATGGCACACACTTATGCATTGTACCATGCAAGTGGTGAGCTAGATAAGAGCTATCCGCTAACGACAGTACCTTGGTGTATTATGGTGCCCGTGCGAAATAGCATCTCAACAATGTTCTATCCAATGAAGCCATTCACCGAAGTTACTTGGCTTTGTATAGTTGGTGTTTTTGCAGCTTTTGTGATTATTAAATGTTTGCTTTGTTGCTGGCAGACAGCACATCAATTATCGACATGTTTAAGTGCTGGCATTTTAAATAGTTTCTGTTGGAGTATTGGCATTGCTGCGCCCAGAGTAGTACGTAATGCACCAAGTGTGTTAGATTTTCTGTTGTTCGCAACGATTTTCTTCTATGGTTTCTTTCTAACCGTCAATTATACATCATTGTTGGGTAGCATCTTTACGGTTAATTTATTTCGTGAGCAAATCAATACAATCGATGATCTTATAAATGCCAATATACCCATTATGATAACCGATTATGAATTGGAATTTCTGCATTCGATGAGCAATTTCTTTAACTATACCATATCATATAATTTTTCACGTTTATTTCGACCAGTGAATACGGCCATATTTACCAAGCATCAATTGGCGTTCAATACGAGTTTTGCATATTTTGTTACTGGCGAAAAATGGTCTCTTCTGAGTTTACAACAACAATTTCTAAAAGAAAAAATTTTCAAATTCACCAACATTTGCTTTGGCTATTATCAAGTAACCTTTCCGCTACAGTTGAACTCACCACTAAAACCTAATTTGCAAGAATTTCTTCTTCGTATGGAAAGGTCGGGAATGTTGCAATATTATAGCGGTAAACTTTTTGATGAAGCAGTTCGAGCCGGTTTGGTGCAACGTTTCACAGCCGATACTGAGTATATAGCAGCTGGGATGAAACATTTGGTAGTTATCTTCTATATATTATTGACTATGTATTGTATTAGCTTTTTAATTTTTGTTGGAGAACTATTAACTAAGAGATTACAGAGAAGTATGTAAATTATTTACATAAATCCCGTCAAGCAATATTATTCCTATAAATATGTATGTATGTATGTTTGTATTAATGTAAATTGTGTATGTGAATTATATACCTAACGTGAAAATACTTTCAATTAAATTACAAGATATGGCACAAGGCGAATTCAGTCGATCATTTATTCACATGGCGAAATAATAAATTTGGCTTGTTCATTCAGTTTATCCAATCAATCAGCTGATTGTATTTATTTTTTTGTTCATATTTAGACACGTGAAATTTTGACGATTTTGACATTAGCCTTACGAAGAACAAAAACAAAGTATGTACATTAAAAATGCAAGGATGCGTGTTTGTAAATCGCCTTGATATGACACAAGAGTGGTTTATAGCTGTGTTCGGTGAGTCAAAAGCTCAGTAAAATTTTGCAACGAGGTAGCGCGTCTTCGACATTTCATTTGGAGAGGAAGTTGCAAAATTCTTGCTGCACAAATTTAGAATTAGAAAGCAAAAAGATATATTATTTGACAACAGCTGATTGCATTTCCTAAAATGAGTGATTTAATGGAAAATGAGGTAAGAAAAGAAAAAGTCACTAAAAAATGTATTTGGTTGATTAAATCGATTTAATACTTACTTAAGGTCTGCGATAGAAGAAAACGTGTTAGTGCTGGCGCAGTAGAATCATTGCTTACACAACTAGCAGTCTGCATTGAGGAAACTGAACAGCTCTTTCTGCAGCTTTGTTGGAATTGTTTACTAATTCCTGTTCGGTGAAAACTTAGCAAATTTCACTCTTTGAGAGAGTAAGACGCTTTATTCTCTATTTTTTCTTACTGGACAATTCTTACTGACATCTTTCACCAAACACACCTTATATAATTTCTCTGCATTAGGCGCGAATATTTTGGAATTTTCCCATTACATTCCCAAAAGGAATTGCGAGACTATTTGAAAAGGTAAAAGTTTATTTGTGTATAAAAATGTGTATTTCAATTGATATTGAACCTAGACCGAAGGGTCATAAGACGTCATCTTGCAAGCGTTGCAGTTAGAGCGACAAAACAGCGGGTATGTGAAAACTAGTGAATTATTGCTGTGGAGGAATTGAAGTGTAACCAATTGCAATGCACAGTCTGCGCGTATTTATTTTACAATGCGGTGAAAGTTGGAATTATAAAATTAGTTCTAATACGTTCTCAGCGCGAAACACCATATCAGAGACACCTCTTATACATACACCCAACCGTAAGTAAATAAAAACAAATCAGGTCTATCATCGACTCCACCGTGATCAAGAAATGCTATTATCGACCATGGTCCAACTATGTAACAGGTCGTAGCAGCTCGATAAACATACAGGCACAAACACATTTTTCATGAATTTTGTTTTTGTAATTCATGGTTTTATCGCATTGAAAAATTAGTGTATTGTTAACATTTGAAAAAAAGTAGAAATCAGCTGGGCTAATGACACGACCTTGGACCAGGTCATCGACTATGAAATTCCATCGAATTTTTATAATTTTTATGGAACATGGTGAAACGAAAGATTCGATAATAGACCTTAGTAAATATTTTGTTGTTTTTTTAACATTAGTAAAAATTTATTGTATTTATAAGTGTTATGAAATGTTTGGGAATACTTTCCCTTTCTATATACATATGTATGTATATAATACAGTTACACTGAACTCGGCTGGTTTCATTATTATCTAACCCTGCTGACCTAGGGGACAGGTAATTATAATTTTGTACGCATGACGAGGGTTTGTAACTGTATATATGAAGAAGGATATAATTGGATTTCCATGTATCAAATTTATCATCATGATGTAGTACATATGTAGTTACTTTCTTCGTTGTTCACATTAAATAGTTAAATATAATTTATAAAAATACCAACCACTACACTAAGCTAAGCTTCTCTCGTGGAGAACGATGTTGGCTACGTACTTTACTGCTCTCTGCATGAGAGCTCGGTCTTTGTTATGCTGGCTTCGTTTTCCGTTTCGCTATACGAAAACTTAAACACTCTGCCAGAAAAACGACAGCGCTCACAGCAAACATCGTACCAAGCAGGAGAAAAACTACAACCAAATGTTGCATACCAGCCGAGGTATACTCAAAATTGTCTGTTAAACGTTTGACGAGGTCCCAATGCACGGCATAATCAAAAGCAGTGCTCTCATAGTGTTGTAACATACCCGACGAATGCATACGATAAATATAATATTCCAAAGTGCGTTGCAGAAATGTATCACTTTGTATGGGAAAAGCAAGAAAAAAGGAACCAAAACAAATGCTGGTAAACTTGAAAATGCGTTGCTTCAAATACTGTTGTTGTAACTCCAAGAAATGCCACTTTTCCTCAGTTACAAAATACGCATAACTTGTATTAAAACTAAATTGATGTTTAACAAAAGTCGCTGAATCGACGGGCATTATGAGACGTATAAAGTTTTCTGGTAAGCTTTTTTTAACATCATCATCGGAATATAGAAATTCCAATTCATAATCAATAATCATAACACTCATGTTCGATTCGATCAAATCGTCCATTGTGTTGATTTGTGCGCGAAATAAAGTAACGGTTAAAATGCTACCCAACAATGATGTGTAATTGGCGGTGAGAAAGAAACCGTAAAAGAAAAATGTGGTGAGTATTAAAAAATCAAACAAAGGTGGCGCGCTTGGACGATTCGACGCATAAATTATGCCAGTACTCAAACAAAAGCTACGTAAAAATCCATCACTTAAGCGCGCTGCCAACTCATGGCTACCCTGCAAGCAACCCCACAAACATTGCACCGAAAATAAGGCGCCAAAAACACAAGCAATACCAATCCATGTAAGATCATCAAATGGCTCCAATGGATAAAACATTGTTGTTACGCTATTCCATACGGGTACCATAATACACCAACGTACTACACTAATCGGATAACTAATATTAACACCATCATGTTCATAGAATAGCGCATAGGCGTGAGCCAGTATAGATATTTCATTGCGGCGCAATAAGCCCAGCGCAGCTTTCATATCAACAATATCACCACCGTAACGATCTTTGGGCATCTCATAGCTTGCCAGCGTTGCATTGATGTAATCCGTAAAGAGTTTGAGTATATTAAAAGTGCTACCCTCCCAGCTGGAGAGCGCATTTGCGCCAGGTGTGTGAAATACGCCTGGAAGATCTTGCCTTAAAGGGGTATACACTGTGTAACCATGCGCATCGAAACCGCCAGCCATAAAACGTTTATGCACCTGCGATAGTTCCTTCTCATAGTTTGAACGATTTTCTATTTTATATTTGGGAAATATAGTATAGCCGAATACCTCATTGGCGCCATCTGCATTAGTGTAATATAACATCGATTTAAGTAATTTCCTACGGCTCATATCCCATAAAAAATTCTCCACAATTGTAAAATCTTTTACAGTGTTTAGCATTATGATCAAACTAAATGTAAAATGGCGTCCAAGTAGCGCTTGGTTGTGTGCCTCCATGATAGCGTCATTTGGTCCAGTGGTAAATACTATGCTTAGTATATTCTTCTTCAACTCTGTTTGGATAAAGAATAACTCTGTGCGAGTTGTGAGCACAGTTTGTGTGAGTTCGTAATGAGTGTTGACATCCAAAATAAACTTCTCAAGCCCATTAGAGTGCGCATCAGTCATTTGCTCGCTAATAAACCAACATATCTCCTGTGGTTTTACGTATTCTGTTATCGGATATAGAAAGTTTTTTATAAACTTTGCATCCCAGCACTTTGAGCCGGGTGCCAGCGTAGCGAGGAGCATGACCGTGGTGAGTATCCGCTGAAGCAACATGTTGAGCTGTATGTTAAGGTTGCCAACTTTCTGGTTTTGTGTAAAAAGAGCAAGCAAGTCAAGTGCTTTGATTAGCAAGCTTTTTTAAACTAATCGCACTCTTCACAATCACCACAATGTGCCAGTGGACAGCCACGTGGAATTTACGTGACAATTTGCAATTAAATTGTGCAAATATTTAAAACGCTAAGGAAATGCGATTTGCTGTGTTGACAAACGTAGATAAAAGTGGATAGGCGTGCGTGTGTCTCAGTTGGCGCTTGGTGACTTAGGCATAACACTTTACAAAGTATTTTTATCAGCTTTGCTTGAACTCTGGTTGGTCAATGTCAATGGAGGAATAAAAGGAATATACTGCTTGGTATTTAAAGTGTCAACGGTAGTGCTGCCTAAATCTTGGTAGTGTGTGTTATGAACTTATCGCGAAAGGTTTGAGGCTACATCACAGGATAGGACGCTAACCTTGAGGTACCAATTGTTTAATTGTAAACGACCTTCGAGCCTCAAGTAACTGACGGTCCATTTTTCAGATGAAATTTTTCTTAAACAATTATCTGAGTGTCATTGGCATTCAACCCTGGCGTACTGTTGAAAAGTGATATATCGCGAGACAAGACTCATTTCGTTAGCTGGTTTCCCAGGCTTAATACTGAAACCATCGCTGCGGGATTTCATATTTCAGGAAAAATTAAAATGGTGTAGGACAAGCAACAAGGAAATCGCTCATTGCCGGACCTAAAGTGATCTTCGCATTCAGTCCTGCTGCTTGGCTGGGAAACTTGTGTCAAATTCCGATATTCTACCTGCTGGATTAAAGCCAACTGATGCTGAATCGATGCATCTGGCGAAATTTTGCTTCCCTTGTGTTGCTTAAGACGGAAAGAGAAGGGTAGCGCAGCCATTTTCAATCCACTCTCGGGATCCCACCCAAGCAGCTTTGTTAAAACTGACGGTGCATCGTGGTAAAGAAGTCGGGAGATCGTTTGGGAAAACGGCTGTCGATATGAATACCTTCTGAATGAGAGGGCTTAAAAAACTAAGAGATTGTGGTAAATAATTCGATTTAGTTAGTGGGACTTCGGATTTTTAGTAGAAATAAATTGTGTAGTGATCATCGACCAATAATACACTGTTTATTATATACATATGTATGTATTTTGAATTTTTTTTTTTTTTTTTCAAAACATTCAAACATGTCAAATACAATTTTTTTTACTTAACGATGATTTTTTCTACCATATCTTGAACGCCAAAAGTTCTCAACCGCCTCATTACAATTTCTTACGCGCACCTCCACTTCACTATTACTCACATTCAAAACGGCTGTAGCCTGGATCTATGACGCCACCATGCTTTCTGATAAAATATTCAATCACAAAAACGCCAGAGCTCACCAACAACCCCGACGTCAAAACTATCCAAGCTATCGTGAAGAATCTCAAGTTTAAAGGTTCCACCGGATAAGTATCAAGTAAAATATGCGCATACTTCGCCCGCTTAGCCTCGTTGAACGCACGTTCTTCCCATTGGTTCCATAGACCCGACTCGCGTACAAATAAAATAAACATATTCAAAGTTTCCCACCATGTGGCATGACGTTGTATGGGAATAGCTTTGAAGACATTACCGAAACAAATGCGTGACAAATGAAAAAACGGTTGTATAAGTTTTTTTTGCTGACGATTCAGAAAATCCCATTGATCCATGGTGATCACATAAGCATAATTTCTATTTAGTTTCTCTAAAATGTCTTGAAATTCTTGTCATGGCAGCTCATGCAAGAGATGCGATAAAGCTAACAAATTTTCCACACCTTTTGACTGTATCTCCGCATTATCGCTGAGAGTGACCAGCACTGGAATATTCGCCTGCAAGAGATCTTCAACTGTATTAATGGGTGGCACAAAAACCGGTTTCATATTGTAAGCCGTTAGATAGGGCGCATGATAGGCCGCAAGAATGAAGCCAAGCACAAAGAGCAAACTATAGAAGATTAAAACACGCAAATGTGCATTCTTCAGCTGAACATTCATATTTGAGCCGTACATGAGAATTGCGCTGCTGTGTAGAATATTGCGTGTGATGGAACGTGTTGGCTTATGCTCATTCGTTGTATATTCAATATATCTCATGAGTATGGCAACATAGACGATTCCAAAGAGAATACACATATAAATATAACGTCCGAATGGCCAAACGATGTACAAATATTTCGGCAACTCATCTTCTAACGGTACCATGATACAATTCTTCACCCAATACAGTGGATAACTGAATTGTATATTAAGTTGATTAACCACTGTAGCACCATTCATCGATAAATTATACTCGCCGGAATGTATACGCTCGTAGATTTCTGTTGCGTTCTCGCTCAAATCTCGATTCCATTGCAAACGCATCTGATTCTTATCGGCAAAATTCCAAATAGTTTGCGCATATGGCCCGAATAATCTCGTCGCATCACTCACATTATTGCTCGTTACAATAAAAGCGCGTGGCACATCATCGTAGAAAGGTGTACGTAGAACTGGTAACGCCATTTTATCAGTGTCTGACATTCTAGTCCTCCGTTAAAACGGCTAGTCCGCTAGCACAACTTTTCGTTGAAATCACTCGAGTAAACTTAAAAATCGCGTTTGCCACTGTTTCTAGTGTCAGCAATGAAGTCGCTTTATATATTCGGTCCAAAGCCTACCATTAGGAGGCGCAGGCAGCAAACGTCAGTGAAGTGTAATTTTGCAAAAAGCAAAAACCTGCAAATTAGCATAATGCTTGTTTTGTTTGTGTGTATGTAGCTGTGCATGTGAATTTTGAAGGGCGCACATTTGTTGCATTTTGTCATATTTGTATGTTACTCGTGTTTACATTTGTGTATTGACACTTTGCATGTGTCAACTTGATTTGAATTTGACCGATTGAAATCGATGCGGTAATTAAGATCGCAAATCGATTCGTTGTCACAAAAAGCGGAAACGACCAGCAAAAGCAAGTCATTAGAGGTATGTTTTTTGGTTGTTGTTGCAGTAAGCGAAAGTAAGGACTACGCGGCACCCTACAGTGTGGCTTATGATACGATGATAAAAGGTAAAGAGAGAGCAACTTTTTTTGGAGTAGCAGACACGATTTCCGACTCACCATTTTAATGAATAAAAACACTGTAATGTATAAAAACACAAAATCCGTTCTTAAGTTGCAAAAACAACGATACGAAAATTATAGTGTGCTGAAAAGTCTTATTGGACCTGAATATTTATTTGGAAAAGTATAACTTTTTTTTTATAAAAAAAACGCTCTCATCCGTGACAATGTTCCTTTTTCGAGGAAAGCATTGCCGTGACCAGGATTCGAACCTGGGTTACTACGGCCACAACGTAGGGTCCTAACCACTAGACGATCACGGCTACTGAAAGCTTATCACACCGCTGGCATAATGTGTAACACAAATCCAAATAGCAAAGAAAGCAAATCAAATACACAACAAATACAATAAAAAACGGTAAAGTGAGCCACAAAAGCAAAGAAACACACAAAAAAAGTAAGTTTTATTTTACCATGCTTATTTACGTATTTATGTATGTATGTATTACATATATGTATCGCAACCACAAAGCTGGCGTCGTCAAGAGAAAAAGCTGGGTAGGTAAGCATTTTATGAATGAAATACTGCTAAAACCAGACATAAAAAACAAAAGAAAAAGTGATAAAAAGGAAAAACGAAGCGTCTAATAAAATAGTCTGCTGTAGTCCAGCAAGTTGATTGGCGACAATTCAATTTCGAGTTCATTCATGCTTCTGGTTTGCTATTTTTATTGGTTGCGGTGTGTCGACCGCTGCCTTAAATAGCGCATAGCAACAACACTGCTTATTCGCAAAAGCATAAAAGAAAAAAATATGTTTGAAAAGCAAAAGTACCAAAGCAAAAATAATTTCTTTGCGATAACAAATCAAGCAATTGGTTGAAAAGGCTTTGCAGCTTGCAGAATAATTTCGCTATAGTTGGTTGTTGTTACGAAAAGTAACGTACATTAGGGTGGTCGATTTCTGACATTGGGTATGAAAAAAATGTCTTAATATGTATGCTATATAAAAGTTTCATTTTATTGCATGAAGCTTCAAAGAAAAAAATTTAGACCAGTCAAATTCGGAAAGAAGTGAACCACACAGAATTTTTTTTATTATTAAAATATTCCAAATACAATACACGACCCAGTTGTGAGCAATCCTGCCTCACTTTAATAGGCCTTAAAATTAATAATAATAATTAACCGTGCATACTCGTCTTTTCAATTATTTAGATAAAATAAATTTTTTTCCCATTTTTTCAGGTGTTGCCCAGTTTTAAAACAGATCTCCAAGGTTTAGGTACCTACATATACTTATGTATATCAAAACATTTTTCCAAAGGCTGCTTTCAAATTGACTGCCATTTAAGATCACTTTCATATTGTAATGGTGCTAAAAATCATCTTCACCGTGTATGGCAATGCTGGTCAATCACGTGTAAGAGAATTGAAAACACGCAAGAAATTAAGAGCAGTGGAAAAAGTGAGTTATCAATCAAGTTTCAGTGAAAAATACAATGTTGTGCTTTTATATAATTGAATAAGAAAGAATTTGCTCAATTGTGAAGTGAAGTTAGACAGGTGAGTGCTTCTGTTGTTTAAATCTGATTAGTGATTGGTGTTCGAATTCATGGTAATCGTTTACGTGGGGCATAATGAACATATTGGTTGAGCGGAGTTATATTCATGCTCCTGGGACGGAAACGCGTCTTTTGATACATAAAAAAAAAAGTTATACTCCACTAGATAAACAATCTTAGCTAAGTCGCATGATGAGTGTTTTTTCACTGTAACACTGTGTTATTGGTGTCATTTATTTATAGTCTACAGAATGAAACAATCTTACAGACTAGACATGACGGGTGTCATAAATTTAATATTTCTATTTGTATTGATTTGAATTTTTTAGCACAATTATTACAAAAGTATTTTATTGGTATGGGTATCTCTAAAAGTCGTTTTCAGCATCCACAAGTAAAGGCCGGGGCATTGGTGCGGTAGTCGTATCCTTAACGTAAGAGAAAAACCAACATGCAATTGGTCGGTAAGGTTACGTTACAGATAGTAGCACCAATAATCGATTACATTGTTTCTCAAAAGGTTGGTCGAATCAGCTGTTTTATAAGGTTACCGATACGTCACCTCTGCCCCCGACTTACGCTTACATATGTATTTCCAATCCAGAAAATCTCAGTGAAAAAACACGGAGTCTAGGCTTGTCATGTTTCGTTTCCAATGCCTCTTCACCTTTAGCGAAAGAAGGGTACCCAATAGTAGAAGTTGACAGACTTTCCATTTAGACCCAAAACGAAACTTAGTTCACCTATTAAAAATTTTTCTGCTCACTCCTCGAATGTAATATAAATTTCTGTACAAGCTTTTGCTTAAACCTCACCAACGACACTCTTTTCACTTCACAAACAAACAATACCAAAGCAATTGTTAACCCCAAACACCACACATACCAAATCGGAAGTAGAAAACGTAAAGAAAGCGGTCTCGGCTCTTCAGTTCGCAATAAAATGTTAACCAATTTCAAACGACGCGCATCAGCAAAAGCTGATCTACGCCAATACGTGAAAAAACCCGATTGCGACACATACATAATGAAGTATGTAAATGGTATTTGTAAATGCGAATCGGAATACAAAGGAAACACATGATAAAACGGTCCCATACAAATATCCGAACGACGAAATAACGGTTTCTCCAAAAACTCTTGCTGCATATTCAAAAACTCCCAACGGTCTGTTTGTATGCTATAACCAAAACTAGTATTTAAGGTATCACGATGTAGATCCATGAAATGCTTGTCGACAATGTCCAATTGTTGCAGAAAACGTTGCGGATATTGGGCAGGCATACCCTCGAGCCGAGCATACTCATAATCGAAGACTTTGATGCGTAAATTCGTACGTATAACATCGTCCATAGTATTGATTTGTGACGAAGGTAATGAGGTCATTAAATAACTGGCAATCTTAGTCATATACCAATTTGTGGTTAGGAAACCGAAGAGAAACAGCAAGACGAATAAGAAACGCATGCGAAGTTTAGGTGTGCAATATAAGCACGGCGAAACAACACCAACTAACGAAGAGAGCGCGTGCAGCAGCGAGTAACTGTAATTTTTGTAACATGCTGGAGCACATAAATAGAGCGCAATGGAAATGTAGATGATAGCGAGCAAGATGAGCAACCATGTGTTGCATTGAAAGCTGTGTATCAAGTAGAGATGCTCTGGAGAGCTATTGTAAAATGGCACCATAATGCACCAATCGTTAATACCGATCGGATAGCTGCTACCAACATTTTCGATGGCAAAGAGTGCGGTGAACGAGTGCGGACTCATTTCAATGCTGCGATTCAAGACAAGCGCGACTAGCTCCTTCATCTCGGCAGGTTCGTAAGGTGTGTATGCAACACTTGAATCCACGAGTGTGGCATTAATCGATTTAATAAATGCTGTAAAAAGCTCACCCGATATGCCGCTCAATAACAGCTGATCGTGTACGTGACGTTGATTGAAGACGCGTGGTAAATCATAACGTATAACGGTATCAATGACATAACCTTTTAGATCGTTATGATAATCGATGAAAAAGTCGGCGACATGCCAATTGTCAGTTTTATTGATGACACTCAATTTCGGATATGGATCGAGTATATATAACTGATCGTGTATGGTTAGTATGATCGTGTACAGAAATTGTTCATACCAAATCCAGGTGTACGTCTTATTTATCATCTCCTCAATATGATTATAGTCCGTTATAGCACTGCCATCTCTATCTAATTCGAAGTGTGGCGATAGTATGAATATAGTTTTTAGTATACGCACATGTCGCATGCTCTCTGCCGCTAGGTTCAAGACACTATCGTTTGGTCCATTAGCGTAAATCAAACAGAGCGTATGCGAATTAACAAAATGGTCAATATGATAGAAGTTAGGCAATTGGTTTTCCACTGCCCGATAGTAAATTGTTTTAGGTATCAATGGAAATACTTCAAAAAATCGTTCCAAGTTTTCAGCAACCCTTTCTGAGCTCAGCTCAAATCTGTCACTCACGTAGAAGACGAAGTTTTCAAATCGATACAATTCAGCGAGCGCGCTTACCACTTCGATAACAAATGTAATATTAATCAGTTGGAATTCATTGAGAGCGTTTTTTGGTGGCGTAGACAGACGCTGTTGTGACTCGTTTATGCTCTTGCCGTTGTTCATTTTCTTAGCCAAAAACTTGTTACCACTTGAGCTTTGTCGTTGGGACTTGGGCAATGTTCTCTAGTTATGCGGCTATTTAAGCTCATTTAAGTTCGAACTAAGTGACGTTTATGCCAGTAAGTCATTTACTGTACATATTTATGATAGCATAAAAGCATGTGAATTTGTTGGGTGACTATAAATCGGTTGTACTGTTTTTTATGGCGCGGAATAAAATACAGACATGAGACTGCTGAAGTTAATTTCGACGAGTAGTACTGCTCTGGAGCAGAGTTGTTTGCCACTCAATTCTACAGTGAAGAGAAAAAATCTAGAATACGTCATAGATAAGGATAAGTGGAAAACCCAAATAAGTAACAGCTTTAACAGTGTTGGATCGAGGCGAAATTGGTGTTAATAGAGTTTGTTATATTCAACAGAGGTTTCAAGAGAGGTACCTACCTCGGGTATATTTTAAGCCAACTAACCAGCACCAACCAACTTGGTGTGGATGTCGTTTTCGGCAAAGCTGGAAAGTGAGGTCTTTAACTAAAGTAAAAAAAAAAAACCCAAAAGAAAATATCGAATTAACACTCAGCCCCCGCAGTGTTGCAATGGTGCAGGAAATAAAAAGCAACCCTCGTAAAGAGTACTGCACTTGGGAACTAACACGCAAAGGCTCTATTAGCAGTTCATTATTGACTGAAGTTAAAAATGATTGTTGACATTGTAAATATGTAAAAAGTTTGAATGTTTAGAGGTTAATCAAATGCTGAGATGCTTAACATTCAGGTACTTATTAGAAGAATGAAATTTAATAGCATAACCAAAATTAGCTGACTTCGAGATATTTAAATTCATGTCCTCCTCTCGCATTTCTGATAATATTTTTGAAGGTTCCAATAATTAATCATACGTTTCTAGAACATAAGTATAGCAGGATAATACGGGCACAAAGAAGTTTTGCTAGGTCTCTTCCAGGACAGCGGAAGAGCTATCGCACTGAAAAAAATAAGCGTCAACCAAATACTCGTCGAGGACCGACAGAAACAAGAGCATTACGCGAACTAATTTTGATTAAAAATACCACATTCGCTACATCCCTAATGCACCTAAAAATTTAAGCGCCTGCAAGTCTGCCAATATTCAATTTGTGGAGGGCGGTGCAGTAAGCGTTTGGTTATTTTGCGTGTCGCAATTTCGCTTTGCATGTGAATGCCGTTAAACATCGTGGGAAAGTCACCGCTGTTGCCATCGTAAATGAATCGAAGTGGAAATAGTAAAGTACAAATAAATAAGGTGACATATTCGTGATTCTAAAGACTCACATAAATAGATTCGAGGCTAAATTCATGTGTCGCAATTTTTTGTATGCATATTGAACTTAATGAGAATGTGTCAGAGCACCCAAAAAACTCTCAACTAATAAAAGGCTCCCTGAAATAAATCCCACGAAGTAAGTCCCACTTTTAAAAACGAAATAAGTCCCACCAAAAATTGCTATTTTGAAAGTGGGAGTTATTTCGTTTTTAAAAGTGGGACTTATTTCGTCAATTGGTGGGACTTATTTCGTTACGCGTTTTTATTTTAAGTGGGACTTATTTCGTTTTGAATGGGAATAAATTCGTTTTGTAAAGTGGGAGTTATTTCATACCCCTAAATTTATGTTCCATGTTTCCTAATATTACCGTGGCACGCGGAAGGACATCACCGTGGCTGTAGCCACGGCTATGGTAACCACCCGGAGTTGGAATGGCGTAGCCCAGGGTAATTTTTTAAAGCGCGGCCGAAGGCCGCCTACGCGGAAAGGTGTCCTGCACATAAAAAACGTGGATCGGGCCCCGAATTGGGGATCTGACCCGGGTCAATTTTCGGTTTTTCACTAATAATTTTTCATAGAAACAAAATATTGCTTTTCCCCCTTCGTATTATTGTTACGGAGGCCCGATCCACGTTTTTTATGTGCAGAACACCTTTGCGAGTAGGCGGCCTTTGGCCGCCCTTCAAAAAAAAAACCCTAGGCTACGCTATTCCAACTCCGGGTGTGTGCCATAGCCGTGGCTACCGCCACGGTGATGTCCTTCCGTGTGTTTTTTTTTCTAAGAGCCAAATACTTCTAATTTGAAATCGCATTAAACAGTGAAAAAGTGGGACTTATTTCGTTTATGAAAGTGGGACTTATTTCATTTAACAAATATATTATTCAAGGGGGAGTTATTTCATTTTGAGTGGGAGTTATTTCATTTCAAGTAAATTTTTAAATCATTTCATTTTAGTGGGACTTATTTCGTTTTCAAAAGTGGGACTTATTTTGTGGGAGTTATTTCATTTTTTTAAGCAATTTTTGGTGGGACTTATTTCGTTTTTAAAAGTGGGACTTACTTCGTGGGATTTATTTCAGGGAGCTTAATAAAAAGGGTATCATAATAATTGTATTAGATATTAGAGGCTATCACCAAACAAAGTAGAGATCTATATGGAGACCTTCCGACCCTTGTGGTAACATTCTCTTCCAGTTCGTCTAATGTAATACTGGCTGTTATAATTTTTTCTTGAGTCTAGCACCTTTAAGCAACTGATGAGACAATATTTAGTGCGAGACGATTTCGATACGATTTCAGGGTAATTGCCGAAAATGGTTACCAAGGTGACCCAAAATGTGTATAGTACAATATGGGTATCAAAAGCAAGGTGCTAATGAGTACCGCGATAAGCGTTGTGATTAAGTTGCATATCTCAACTGGTTTCGGAGTTATAATAATTAAAATCGCACTGAGTCTGTTATCAGTTCTGAGACCCAACGTAGCGTGACCGTGTTTTCTAGTGAAAAATATAAAGATAACGCAATTTATTTTCATACGTATAATTTCTATTTATTCAAATAGATTTCTTTATTCTCATTAGTAATTTTTTGTTTTTTTTTGCTGTTTTTATTATTTATGACAATTTATTGTTAATGGTATAATATTTAGAATTATTACTATATAATTTATGCATTTATGTATGTATAATTCATGTTTAAATAGTTTAATACTTTTGTTTGTTTTGAATATTTTTAATTGCTATTTTTTTTTGTGTAATTAGTAATACATACAATAATTGTACACATGTTTGAAATTATAAAAAATTCAATTATAGTAATAATTGATTAAATTATTTAAATATTTTTTTTTTTGTTATTAACATATTCATTTATTAATGACTTTTTGCATTTCCCTTGAATTTTGCTGAGCTCAGCCTAGTTTTTAAAGTATTTTTTCAATGTTTCTTTAGTTGGTATTTGTTTTTTATTTTGCGTTTATGCTTCTTTCTACTTTGCGCTATTTCTGTCAAATTTTTCGTTTTTTTGTTGTTTTCGTAAATTGACTCTGCTTCTTTTAAATACGTTTTTTTTTTTGTAATTTCGTTTGTGCATTTTAACTTTTTTTATTTGCTTTATGCAAATTTAATTTGGTGTTTAAGTTTATAATAATAATTAATTTATGTAAAATAATTTAAACTAATTTTTATACGTATTTTACTACAACTGAATTTTTTTGTAAACTTTTTTTTGCGCTAGTTTTAATGTATTTAAGTTTTTTTTATTTATTTTAAAAAAGATTTCACTGCCTGACAGCATCTTGGCGCGTACTTTTATGCCAACTCCGCATGAAAGACCTAGATCCATAAAGTAACACCTGAAAAACCTTTTTTTTGTTAAGTCTATAAAAATTTGTTGACGTTTTATGACAGAGTGCATTATTTTGTGATACAGTTAAAGCTTTTGTCTCTCACAAAATATGCGTATTGGTCTCTATTTTTCGATTGTAATCATAAAATTACAGACAAATTCGATGTTTTGAAATTTCATTTTATTTTCCAAAAAAAAAATATTCACTGTGAAATTTATATAAAAAAATATCTGGTTTAAGAATTCCAAAATACTTTAAGAGTTTCCTATACATATGTTTCTAAGTTTTTCCAGCAGAGTTGGAATTATGCCGCTCGCAGCCAATTACGCTGGAAATGTTACACATTGTATTCAATAAACATTTTTAAATTTGTTTTTTGCTATCAACACCACTACTTGGGTACCTCAAGCAAACTTGGGCTGCCTTTGCTGCGTACGACGCACTTTTAACTTTTTCATTAAGTATTCTCTAAACAATTTTTGAATTATAAATTTGGCTATTTCTACTATTAATTTTCATACTCCTTAGTTTCTTTATTTTTTTTTTTTGTGGTGTTTTACTAATTTATTTATTTATTTATGTAATCAAAGATATTACTAACATCACATCCAAAGCATTCGAATATTCTAATGCTGAATTGTAAGAAAAGAATTATAAACTAAAATCAATAAAGACTTTGTGCTAGATAAGTCATTAAGAAATAGAAAAATTAAAAAAATTCCCTCAACACAAAAAATGTGTGCGTTTACTTTCTTTTTTGTATAACATTTTCATTGCAAACGTTTTCGAAATTAAATATTTGCGCCTAAAAATATGCTCCTTAAAGTTTCTGCTCACATAAAGCAGGGCATCACAATTGTTTCACTATAACAGCAGCAATAAGTGCAAGCATAATTTTTGGCGCATGTAGCGCTAGAAAAATTACCGTTACGTATCTAATATTTTATTTTGAGCAAAGTGGCACGTTTTAACAAATTTTTATTTATTTTTTTCCATTTGTAATATTTGTTTTTTTTTTTTTATAGTTTTATTGCTAATTGCTTTTTATTAAAGAAATTTTCATTTTTAATTTTTCTATAAGTTATACATATTTAAAATTTATTGTACATATTGGTATGTTTGCATGGTTGTATATTCTTATATTTTTTTTATTTGTATAGTTTACTTTTAGGGTTCCATAAAGAGCATAGAAATTAAAAAATAGACATCAATGGCTGTAGAGTTTTTTCACGCAAACATGTAGATATACATAGTTTCTTCGTTCGTTTATTTTGCTTCTTTTTTAGTTTATTTTCAGAATATTTGTGAAATGTTCCTGTTTTTAGTTTAGATATATATCATATGTATGTATGTATATATTTTTGGTGGTATATTGCAGTCAGCATTTTCCATTAGAGAATAATTTGTTTTTCTTTTGTGTATTATAATGTCACTAGGTAGTATATATTTTTATTGAAGTATTTGCCTATTATTTTGTTTGTTTGTGTGTGTGTCATCTATTTTAAATGGTGCATCCAATATGAAAAATGAAAGCTTTATCGAATTGCAATAATTATAGTTAAAATTCTTTTAATTTCCTCCATTGAATTTCCCATTTGTTATCGCGCGTTTGTGATTTTGTTTAGGGCTACACCTGTGTAATGCTGCGGTTCGTTGCGTTAATGCGTTGACGCATCATTCCGCAACATTGTGGCATTTTCAATTATTTTGTTGTTGTTTTATAATATTTCAGTTGTCATGATGGAAGAGCACTCACCAAATGGTGATATTAAAATCATTTTAGAATTTTTTGTCTGCCCATATGTACATACATGTGTATGTATGTTCATTTCTTTGTACGCCCAACACTCAATAATTACTTCATGAATGCTTTTTTCCAACCATTTTTTCTTGTGGTTTGTCTTGTACAGCTTTAATTTGGGAGCGCAACGAAGCCTTGCAGAATCACGGCCATCTAGTTTATAAATAAAATTACTCTAAGTATTTGGCTGAAATGATATCATATACTATTTGCTTAGTGTTTGATGACTGCAGTAAATTTTGCGAACCAGTCTCCAAAAGAGACAGTGTTGAGCTATCCAGAACTAGCCAAAAGCCAAACTATCTAAGGAGTGTCCGAATGAGAACCGGTTCAGGACGGGTTGCCAAGTTGTGCACTTACTAACGCCATGTTAAAGTAGACAGCTGAAAGCTTTGCTTACGGACTTAACTAAGACTGGTGGTGTCTCCAAACTGTATAGCTCAGGCATAGTTCTGAGCTAATCCAATTTTTTGCAGAGATTCTATGGGTTCACTGAATTTAAGTAGGCCAAATGTTTACTAAATAATTTACTAATTACTCTATGTGATATTTTATCCATATGCTGCCATGTTTGTATGTAACATATGTAAATGTACTTGTATATACTTATATAATACATGTATGTATGTAATAATGTAATAATGTATGTGAGTCTCAAGAAAACGATTAGCTTTTAGGATGTGTATTTATTGCTTTACTCTTATACATATACATATACCTTTAATTAACATAACCAAATAACATGTAGATATGTATGTATGTATGTATTTAAGTATATATACGTATGTAAATAATTAATAACTATTGGAATGTGTTAGTATGTTTAGTGCTTTTATGTTTACAAAGTGTTTTTTATTCTACTAAACTAATTCCCATTAATTACCTAATATTTGATATCTGTTGTCTGAATATTTGTACATATGAATGTATGTACATACATATGTATGTTTGTATATATGCATGTACTCGTACTTGTATTGTTGTAAGTATTAGTTGGTGTATGCTTATGTTTAGCTACATATTTCTAAATTATTAATTAATTTGTTTAATATTAATTATGCACAAATGTGTTTATAGCTTTTCATATTTGGCCAGGATTCTTTACTATAAATAAATGTATGTATGCATGTGTGTATGCATGTATGTATTTGTGTGTGTGTTTATTTATGCGACATATGTATACATTTGGCCATGATAGGTATTGGGTAAATATATTTATTGCTAGATATGTATGTATGTAAGTTATTATATTACAAAATTTTATTACATTTAATACATATTTTTAACGTTAAGCATGTGCGGTTTTAGGTATACATACATTAATAAAGCTTATTAAAAAAAAAAAAAAAAATGTTTTGCAATGCGACATATCACAAGTCACTGTAAGGGATGTGAGACAAAACTGACTACACTCGTCACAAAAAAATGCCAAAAAAAAAACCAGGGAAAATTTTAAGGTCCTTGCACAATATTAACTTGAATGAAATGTATTCCCAGAAATCTACCGAATTTTCGAAAGCCTTGAATATTGACGCTGTAAAACTAGAATTAGATGGGCTATAAAACTGCAAAGTAAGGACTAATTTCGAAAATTCTCAGCACTTTTTTGAGTTTTTCAAGAATTTTTGGTATTTTTTTGCAGAGTAGGAAACGAAAGAAATTGTTTAAATACTTACAGTGCCCTGCTTTACATCTGCTTTAACTTTTCATTATTTTAGTATTTAATTTCTTTAGTAGAAATTTTAAAACTTTCTGAAAAATATTTTCATGTTTGTAAACATTTATTTATGTCTGTATATTTATGTAAGTGGGTATGTATACTATTTATTTTAATAATTATAATAGGCGGTGGCGTTTGTTTATGGACTCAGTTTTGATTTGTCCTTAGAACATTTTAGAAAAAAAAAAAGAGATTGCAGTCTATAAATAAAGTATTTAAAAGCTTTGTAGATTTTTGTTATAATGATATAAATCCGTTTTTTTTTCTTAAAAAGGATCAAAAATTGTGCCTAGGTGTGTATATCTATGTGTAGGTAAGTCATTTATAAAAAATAAAAAAGCGCATGCACAGAAATAAAAATTACAGACTTTTGGACATTTTGAGCAGGACTCAAAGCAGTTTTCGTAAAAAACAAAATTAACGCATGCGATTTTATCCTATGCGCAAATATCCCATGCAATATATAAATACTTAGCTTACTGCATCATTTGCTTCTTTAAATTTTTTGTTTGCTTCATACATTGCATTTACTTATGTGTACATATGTATGTTTGTTTGTAAGTATATTTGTCATTATCTTATGTATTTTAAAAATTTTACATTGAACTTTATTTATTTGCAAATTTCTTTTTTTGTATCTCAACTAGCTTATACGTTAAAGTAACTTTTCTTCCAACAATAATTTTTCTCTAAAGATTTTACAAAAAAAAATTATTTTCATTATATTTACTATTACTAAATATTTATTTTACAACTAATTATGCACAAGTTTCTTAATTTTTCCGTTAAGTTTTACTTTGAATTGACATTAGGATCGCAATTTCCTCACTGTGGAGGAAAAGTAATTATGCTAGTGTAATTATGTGTATGTATGTATTGTAATTACAATATCTATTTAACAGTTATTGTTTTTTTTTTTTACAACTTAAGTTGTTTATAAAAATGATATGCTATTCGTTGAAAATATTTACTAAAATTGACAAAAAGTTTTTGCACTACATCTATGTTGTTATACGAGTATGTATCAGGGACGTTGAGACGGTTAAAATTTAGAAATGCGTGGAGCAATGTAGGTGTCTGAAAACTAACTATCATTAGCAATTGTAGCAATGGAAATTAATTCAGATATTTTCTTCCATGCAAATTGAACTACTACGACAACCAAATAACAAACACCATGTAGAAGAAAAAATTGCCAAAAATCAGCCGAATTGTTTGTACAAAAAAAATCGATTAATTATCAAAAATCGATCATTTTTTCTCAAATTCGATTTTTCAAAAATCAATTTTTTTTAAATCTATATTCGCCAAAATAACGTAAGAAACACTTTGTCCACTACGAAAAAAATGAAAACCACTGGTTTAGGTTCGGACCTAACTTCGAATTTTCGTCAAACATTTCTTAAGTGCGTTGAAGCGAGATGTGTGGATCTGTGTCTCAGAGATGCAAATGCGAGTATTAAAAATCATACGAAAAGGCGCAACATCCCTACGTTTTATCATGAAATAAGTTTGTTTTAATGCGTCTGAGTGAATGCAGTGTTTTGTTATAATTTATGTAAATTTTATCTTAAACTAGCTGTTTTTACTTGTACAACAACGTTCTTTGTTTTCGTCTTCTACTGCTATTCGCATCAAATTAAATCACACTAAATGTCGTTTTAATAATTACATTTCGTTTTGCTTAAATTTCATACTTCTTTAATTGGCATATTTTACAAATTGTTGCAGCAGTTTTGGCGAAGCGGAACAAAAGTTTTTTAATATATGTATGTACATTTTTCTACCATATTTACAAATAGTATGTATGTATGTACATATATAGTGCGCTTGTCAGCACCATTTTGAAAATTTAATAACGACTTATTTCAGAAAATTTTATTTAAATTTTCTTTGCTATTTTATTTTAATAAAAAATTTCCCTAAATTTTCGCAAATTGTAATTCTTTGTTACTTGAATTTATTTATATATAATTCTTTGCATTTATATGTATGTATTTAGATATGTTAATATAAGCTTTATCAACAAAATGTTCTGCATATCGCTAAATTGTTTAATTTTTTTTTTTAATTCAATATAAAACTGAGAATATCGACATTTGAGTGGAAGATCACACTATTTCAAATCATTTCAAAATATTTTTAAGAAACCCCTCATATCAGAATTTTTTTAACAATATCGTGTGGCTGCATTCAAAATGCATGAACTTTTCCTGGGGTACTCTGCAGAAATTGTGATCGTCCTTATAAATACAATAGGCGTAGGGGTGCTTTCTTTGAGCAACCATATATAAAATTTTTGCCTGTCTGTCTGTCTGTAAGTTTGCACGTGCATCACTCAATGATTGTTGGGCAAAATTGAGTGCAATATTTATCGTTGCATTGCTAGATGCTTAGTTTATAGTTTTGATGCTGTTTTATAGCAGATAAAGATTTTTTAAAATATAAGGAAATTATAACAGTGCGTTTCTAGATAAACATAAGCAAAATATAAGCAAATAAACTTTGTATTTCTGCCTCGATGACTGTCTGTATGTTTGTCCGCATCATAAAATAGGTAACTCCAGAACTGAATGCTTTTTTCAGCCATAGTTTTCTGGTTGCTTACTTTGAAACATGGGAAACATTTTATTGTTGCTATATTTACTGTTTGAGCACGCACCGAAGCCTCGCGCTACCGCAATGCATAGATATAAACTTTTCATATAAAAAAATTTCTGTGTATCTCTCACGAAACTTCGAAATTTTTTGTTGTATTTCAGTGAGCTCGAGATTAAATTAAAAATCACAATTCAGTCCACTGAATGGTGTGGAATGAGGGAGAAGGGTGGTATTTATGTATGTGGATAGGATTTTTAATTGTGCTTATTTTTAGAAGTATTCTTATTCATAATACTAAACACTTATACAAAAATTTCTTAATTGTAACGCCTCTAGAAAACTGGGAGAATGTTGGTTGGCCCTCCTACACAATTGGGATTTTTCATAAAGCATATCACCAGCAAGTTTTGAGCAGAGAAACCATAAGCGAAATCAAGAAAATACTCTTTAAATATTATGGGAACTCTGTCCGATAAGTAACAATGGTTAAAAAGGGGCTTACTAAGTTTCGATGTGGTCGTTGATAAAAGAGAGACCGGAAGCGTCTTAACTGAGAATAAACATCAGATCTAAAATGGATATTTGGATATTGATAGCTCACACTCCATCCCTTATGGCAAGACAGCGCACAGCCACCTCACCCCGGTGCGACCATCGGTGAGTACATAAATATTTAATGAAAAGTAAGTTAGTTTAAAGGAATGCTTAATTTTGATGGAAGCACACCCGGCGGATGTTGTTTTGCCCAAAAAATTTATTTTGAGCAACATTCATGTCCACCAAAAACAAACCAACACATAGTTGGGAATATAGCACATCAAACATAGCTTTTCCTAGTAGGGCGGTGTGATGCCGTCCAATTTTCCGAAAACTGTAATGCGATCATGAAAAGAACTTAAACAGAGAAGCCTCGAGTAGCATGCGCACAAGAAACCCTCATTTTTTGCAATCACAGCAAAAATGTTTAAAAAACTTTTAAATTTTGTATAATTTTTATGGTCTACTAACTGAGTAAAGGCAAAGGGGACCTTGTTAGTGAAATCATATAAGCTGATCTTTCAGTCCTTCCATCACTTCCTAGAATGCCTGAAATCGGATAAATTTAGGGTATTTATTACTTAACTGGCTTTTAACCGACACTCAACTGCTTTTGACGTTCATTACGAACTATGTGAGACCAGTATGGTGGCCAAGTCCACTCCACATGTTATTTCCAATTCATTGAAGGAGGGGGCTCAATATCTGGTTTCGAAAGTAATACTTTCTGAGTAGTAGATTCAGGATACGTATTAGGAGAAAAATATAAAGAACAATTTAGTGTTGTCCACCCAGTTCTCCAAAGCCCCAGATGACAAGATGTATTCTCTCTCACTGCCTCATAAATCAAAACCAAGCTGAAAAGGAATAATATAATTTGCAGCCCGAGATCGCGCGGTTAGTAGTCGGCACAAAAACTGGAGCATAAATTTGGAAGAGAAGATAGGATTCTCTTTGAAAGTATTAGATACATTTATGTTACTTTGACAATGTCAGGTGCTATTGATAATAATTATTATTTAATTATCTATTTATTTATTTAAAAGAAAAATTAAGTAAACACTAAAATCAGTTTAAATTTTTAAGGTAATTTTTTAAATATTAAAATAATAATTGGGATCGTCGAACTTACAAAAAAATTACTAAAATTGACAGAACTTAAAAACAATAACAAAAACAAAAATATCAATAACACTAATATATGTAAATCCAGGACACTAAAAGTTATATCTAAAATACTTACTGCGTTATCTCCCAAACTTAAGTACATAATTTCAAACAAGAGCTCTAACTAGAAGTAGCAACCTTTGAAAAACTATACAACAACACCTACTCTAGAATAAATATGCGCTAGAAACCATAACTTGCTACTTTTATCTAAAAGAAAACACCACCAAATTTATGTTTTATACGTTTTGAGAGCTCGCTGTTATTTACAGAGTCTGGTAGAAAGTAAGGCTGACATTTGTTGTTTACTGTTAAGAAACGTTATTGTATGTTCTCTTATCACTTTTCTTCTCAGTACTCTCACATAATACTTTGTACTTGTTCTTGTTTTTAATTTGGATGATGATTTTATATATGCCATATGTCTTTGTTGTTGCTGTTGTTGTATGCATAACTATTGTGTTGGTTTTCATTTGGTCTTTTGTGGGGCAATTGTATTAACTACATAATTGATTGATTGATTGAACGGTGATTTGACTGATTGAGTGATTCATTTTGGTTGAAAGAAACGCTTTTGTATTATTATGCGGGTGTTGTAACGTTTTGTTTTTGGCCTTTTCAATGATCTTAAAGGTTTACTAACTACCCATATGTACGTAGTATATATGTATGGACATGTTGTTGTTAACATGCTGCACTCATTTGTTACTATTGTGATGTTTTTGTACTGTTGTTGTTGTTCTTTCAAGTGGGCTGTATAAATAAATAGGGAGGCGTAGGAGTTAGGACCAAATGTTAATTAATTGTGCTTGTAGTTCATTTGTTGTTCTTATTGTTGCATGTTGCTGTATCTACATATATATATTGTTATTCTTGGATTTATATATTGTTGATGTTGTTGTTGTTCTTGTTGTATATCATGTCGCTATATCTCACATGTAATGCAACTTATTTTTGCTGGATGAAATTTGCTTGATGCCAGTTATGGTAACTAAAATATATTTTTTTACTACTGACTTTTTGTTGTTGTTGTTGTTGTTTTCTAATGACTTTGTAATTGTTGTTTTTCTACTGAGCTGTTGTAATTGTTGTTGTTGTTTATTTTGTTGAAGTGAATTATTATCATTTTTTTTTTTTTTTTGATTGGATAAGGTGGCAATGCAGTGAAGAAATGAAGAGTCAAACTGAAAATGAACTATAATTCCACTTTTGTTGAAATAAAACAAACGGATTTTTGTTGTTTTTTGTGTATAAGTATAGTTTGAAGTTTATTGATCAAGATATTCAAATTCTCATGCTTTTTAGGGTATAATTTTTTTGTGTTTCTTTTTTGTTTTGTTTGATTTTTGTTTATGCTTATAGCCCTCATTACACGATCCAGCATTGCAGGTCATGCACTGTATATGTGTGCGTTTCGTGTGCATGACGTAGCCCTTACACGTTCATGCAAATGTATGTCATGCGCCATTTGAATTGAGTGTTCGTAGCGTGCGCACGTAATATGCCGTCGTCGGAAGATGATTTTTTGTGAGGGGGGTTAGGTATTTCAACTATTTTTATTCGATTTTAAACCAGCTTATAACTAATTTTATTCCATTTTTTATTTAAGTTAAATATATATTTAATATTTATAGTAAAAATTGATTTTTAGTGTAAAATCAATTTATTAAATCTTAGTACAAATTCATTTTCTTCCGCACACTTGTTCATCTCGAATGTCAGCACTCAACTGAGGCACTATTGCATGTCAATCAGGCTGCTAAACGTTCAAGCAAAGCGCAAAAATCAAAAATTTTTGATTTTCATCATGCAAGAACCGACAACAAGTACGTGTGACACGAAGAAAGTACGTGTGTCACACGAAACGCACACATCTACATTGCATGACCTGCATGCTGGATCATGTAACGAGCGCTTATGTTTCAATGCATATTACATACTTTTAGGGGTTGTTTAAGATGGGGAAGGGACAGTGTATTGTTTTTGTTTTGTTTAGTTATGGATAGGTTTTTACAGTTATCTAGTGTATTGGGCATGTGTATTTAGGTGATTTTGTGTTGATGAACGTTTATTGGTTTTGATTTTTTTTGTATGTTTTTTTTGGGAGAGTGGATATAATATGTAGTGACAGTTGACATGTTTTATCAATAATTAAGTATTCAATACTTGTTTAGCTTATCAATGTAATTGTGAGCGACTACTTTCAACCATTTCTTTGTTTGTTTGTTTATATGCGCTGTTAATGTATTGCATTTGTTTATGGTTATTTTTTTTTTTTTTTTGTTTCCTGCTTGTTCTTTGTTTTTGTTTTTTTTTTTTGTTTGTCTGATATTTTCTTTTCAAGCTTTTTACTATTAATTTTTTTTTTTTGCTTGAGTTCGCGTTCTATACTGTTGCTGTTGCTATTGTTGTTTGTTATTTGTTTTGTTTTATTTAGCGCAATCAGGCTTTTCATGCCGTTTCTAGTCTTTGTTTTTTATTTTATTTTATTATTTGCTTTTAGGACTTTGTGTTCTAATTGTATACAACATTTAGTACTAATAATTTTAACAAATCTTGATGTAGTTTTATTTTCATGTTTCTGTTTGTGTTGTTCCTTTGTTGTCTGTTTGTGTATTTTTTCTAGATAAACTTTAACATATATGTACTCATTTGTGTATATATGTATGCATGTTTTTATGTGCTTGTTTATAAACATTTGCTTTTCAACACATTTAATTTTTTTTGAGAATTTTTTTTTTTACAAACATTTAATTGAGTGCAAAATTTTTGTTTTTCTATTTTATCTTTTGTTGATTTCTTATGTATGCATGTTTTTATTCAATACATTACTGCTGTGTTTGTTGTATGTTTAGCTTTGCCTTTGTGTTTCTTTCATAATTACTACCGTTTGTATGTATGTTTGTATGTGTTTCAATGGATAGTTTCTTATGACAACTTTTTCTTGAAAAAGCCCTTTTTTAAATATTTTTCTCAAACTCACCAAATGTGCATACGTGTATGTATGTATTTTCAAGAACTTCTATGTAAGTGCAAAAAGTGTCACACATATATGATGTAAGTAGGTGTTGTATGCAATATCTAATGTTTGTATGTATGTATTTAGGAAAATCAGTTATGCAAGTTTATAATTGTATGTATGTATAAATGCAAGTATGTTTTAATAAATATGTAGTTAAAAATGCGTGGTTTTAATATTCATGATTATGGTTATATGTATGATTATGTGTCATAAGTTCAATATGTTTCGTATCTAATATACCATATTGTATGTACATATGTTATGTATTATGAATAAGAGTGTAGTATTCTTATTATACTAATGTAATTATGTTATGTATGTATGTTAGTATGTATTTAATTAACTAATATTTCATAAGTGTACATAAGTGTTGTTTTAGATTTTGGTCTTTTTTGCTGAGATCAAACCCTATCAAATATAAAAACATCAAGCGAATATTGATGGCCTATTAAAAAAATAAAATAAATTAAAATAAAATAAAATAAAATAAAATAAACTAAAATAAAATAAATAAAAAAAAAATAAAATAAAATGAAATAAAATAAAATAAAATGAAATAAAATTCAAAAAATAAAATTATGTAAGTGAAAGTGAGTAAAGGTGAAATTTTACCAAATGACAACTCTTGGTCGGGTAAGCCTCTTTCAGCTCTGGTCCGTGAAACCGCTCTCCAATGGGTGATATATTAGTGGCTCAGTGCCATCCTTGCCTAAGCCTCAATTTAGTCATTTCCTAATAATTAGTGACAAAGTTAATAGGTAATTAAAAATTAAACAGCCTTTTTAGGAAGGGTTGAAACATTTAATTAATTTAATTAATAATTTCGTTCAAAAATTAGGAATGTGCAACTTTGGCACGGATAGTTTGGGAGTATTTCTAAGTAGTATAGCATAATAACTCCATATATGAAATTTCGAGGGTTAGGCAAGGATGACACTGAGCCACTCATATTCAAAATGCGAGAAGTAGTCTGACATGGGTTTCTAAGCCTAGGAAGGCTGCTTTTAAGCCAAAGCGGATATTCTCTTGAAACAGCTATATCACCAGGCTAGAACTGAGTTTGAAGCTTAACCAACAAAGAAGTAAGGAGACTTGTATCATCCCAGAAGATAGAGCATAATCCGCCTCATGTCTTCTGTTTCCCTAAGAGGAGATGCTGTATAACGTTTTCGAAGTGCCGTAGATAATATAAAATGACTAGTTCCAAGAGATGGAATTGACGAGATAACTGTTCTGGAGGCACCAGATAAGATCATCTCACAGACCAAGATGGCTTCTTAGCGTAACTTGAAGGAATAACAAACACGGAGTATGGTGTTTGAAGTCTAGTAAATATAAATGGCTTACCAAAATTATCTTCTCCAATTAGACAAAATAAATATAACAGAGAATATGTATTGCTGTTTTCCCCTTTTAAAACTTCCCTTGATACAAAGTATTTCTACGCTTTAGCTATCGTTCTTCTTGCAAAAGTTACATTTTTCAAAAGTGTACATATATTATTTTCTTTTGAAATTTGAAATACAAAAATTTTACACGATTTGTATTTCCTGAAAATATTTGATATTAAATTATCACCAATTTGCTTGCGAATCTACCTTTTGAAACGACTGATCACTCAAAGTGACTTTTATGTGTTTTCAAACCGAGTTGCGATGTGATGTAATACATACATAAAATATCATGTGATTTTAACGTGTGATGAACTCAAGTGTGATTTGATGCGTTATGAGTTAAAATCATTGTGATGCAATCTAACTTAAATGTGATGTATGTATCTATTGATGTGATGTCAATGCGTGATGTTGATATGACTTTCAAATGATTTATGTTAAGCGATGACAATTTTTTTTGCTCGAATGGTGATGTAATCCGCTTGTGTTCATGTAAACGTGTTTTTGTTTGCGTGTTACACTGGATAGTTGCGTGCTGACTAGATGTTAATAATGTCATGTGATCATTTCAAATGAAGGCATGTGATAATTTTATCACATGAGCACTATTTCTTCACTTTTTGAGAGTGTTATTGCATTCACTTGGTGTAAAATTAGTTTACAAGCACAGTAGTGATTACGCTGCGTAATTTGAATGCATTTGTTTTTGTTATGTAATCCAATGTAACTTTTTGTATGTATGTTTGTGTTGATCCAATGTATTTGTGATGTTTAGAGGCGTTTGCGCCAAGTGTCACTTTCATCCTTCTTGGTGTACTTTGGCGCCCTTTTGTGGTTTAGAAATTGTAACAGCAACATTTCTGCATGTGTGTGTTTTTGTGTTTGTTGTTGGCCGGCAGCCTGGATGTGTGTGTGTGTGCGTGTGCGTGGGTGTAGCTGGTACGTTTTTTTTTTGATGAGTTGTGATGCATGTTGGTTTGTTTTGAATTCCTTTTAGTCTGCATAATATTGTATTTTTGTGTGGTATATGGTGTTGTGAACATATTTTTTGGAAAATTTAAAATAGAAAAAAAAATTTGTGTTTTGTTTTTCATTTAAGTTTTTGGCATACAATTGACACGCTTCACAGTTTTTAGTCTGTACTAGTTTGGTCTATATGTTTTGTGTGTTGATGTCAAGTGTTTTTGTTTTTTTTTTTTTCAAAATTCAACTACAACTACATACATACATATACATATAATATAGTATATAAGTAATAATGAGTAAAAGTGTTTTTGTTTTTGTTTTTGTTTCTTGTTTGTTATCCTTAAATTCTTCTCAACTACTACAGTAATACTTTTATTCATATTATTCTGCCTATATATCTCCCTTAAGCGATCTACGCCTTACGCTATGCATAAAATTGTATTCATTTAATCTTTTATTTTATAAATATTTGTGTGTATTTGTTTTTTTTTTGTTTTTAATTTTTAATTATTTAAATTTTCCCTTTATTATGTATTTGCGCATGCGCCACCCGCTCGCTACGCGTGTTTGTGTTTCCAGTTGATATATGTATGTATTTTGGTGTATTTGTTTTGGTCGTCTGTTACTGTTTTAAGTGTACGTATGTATGTATGTATGTTTGTATGTTTGCCATTTAATGTCACTTGCAAGCATGTGTCTGTGTTAGTTAGCTTTTTCTGTTTTTTTTTTTTATGTAGGCGTGGCGCATGCATATTCCTATTCAATCGGTGTACTTAGTTGCTTTGCTTTTGGTTTCCAGCCTTACGGACTCTGTTCTATTTCGTTTTGTTGATTGTAAACTGAATTATCTTAACCAATAAAATTCACTAACTAAATAGACTAGAAAATTGCATACTTGGTTTGCAAGAACTAATTAATGTCCTTAGGTCATGTTGCAACCAAGAAAAAAAAACCATTAACAAATTTTTTTTAAATTAAATAACGAAGAATTTAACATACAAGGAAGCTCATCATCCTTATAAAACAAGTAAACATACAAAATATTGCAGAATATATTTTTAAAGACAAAAGAAGAGGTTAAAATATTGCACAATATATGTATTTTTAAAGAAAAAAGTTAAATTTTGTAAGTAATCCGAAAATCACGTCACGTAAGCCGTACAAACAAATTTTATTCAGAAATAATCAGAAAAACAAAGTGTTTCGCTGTTTGCACTTGCAGCCCAAAAGTATGCAATTATTTGGAAGTTCTAAAATGTCTGCTGAAGATACTTTGGTTTTCAAAAACGCATTCACCTGCTTAAAATTAGCTGAGTAAACAATTAAAAGAGCTGAATAGCGTAAATGTCTGCAATAACTGCCGACTTCAAAATTCTCAAACCCCTTGTAACTACTAAACAAATTTTGGTTTGAAAACCGTATATTCAGCGGCTTAAATATGCAGCTGACTATGCATTTCAAAGGGCTGAATAGCGGAAATGTCTTCAAAAACTACTAACTTTTAAACTCTCAAACTCGCTACTGGACTTTTGTCCAGAAAAAGTCATTCAGCTACTTAAAAATTAAGCTGAATATACAATTAAAAGAGCTGATTAGCGGAAATGTCTTCAATAACTACTATTTTTAAAATTCTGAAAACGCCTCAAAGGTTCATAAATCCTTTGGTTTTGAAAAAAGGCATTCAGCTATTTAAAAATGAAGCTGAATTGACATTCAGTTACTTTAAATGGAGCTGAATTGAATTAATATTGCATACTTTTATGATGACAATTATATGACGGCAGCTGTAAACGGATTTCGTACAAATGGAAGATGATTTTAAATAATAATGGCTTTAAAAAATAATATAGCTAATAGCACATCACAACATTTTATTGTAAATATTATAAACTCTTTTTAGGTAAATGTAGTTAGCACTCAAAACGCATGCTTCTGAGAACTTAGGATAATGAATTGACAACCTTTTATGGTAAATACATACATATGATTTATATATATGCATGTATGTTTAGTAATAACTAAGTTAGTATGCAAATAACAGCAAAATTAACGGCAATTTTTTTTTCGATAATTTCAACAAAATTTAATAAAATTCAACAAAATGTAGCATAATTTATGTATGTATGTATATAGATACTATAAAATATTGTCTAATTGAGTTGAGACGAACTAGTTACTCAAAAAATTTAAATATTTTATTTTTTAAGTGCTAAAGAATTTTGCTAGTTTTTTTTGATATTAGTTTTTATAAAATTTCAGTTCGAGACACAAAAAACAAAAAAATAAAAAAATGTTTAAAGGAGACACGAAGCCTCTCCTGATTTTCTGAATGGGAAAGATATGTTTAAATACGTAATCTCACACTACAAAACCACAAAAAACGTCCAAAGCGATGCAATTAGTTTTCTGCTGAATTGCTGAATCCCATTGAGTAATTTGTTTAATTTATCCACTAAACTTCAAAACTCGAAAGACTTGATATGCGTATCTAACTTTCGAAATGGCGCTGAATACAATTCGCTGAATTTCTATCACTGCCTATTAAATAGCTGAATGAGTTCAAATAAAATTGAACCTCTATGCTTTTAGCCCATTTCGCAAGTCAACGCATTCTGAGCTCAGCTGAATGAAAACGTTGATATTTTTAAAGCAAGCATAAACTTTGAAATGGTTGCTTTGACTTTTGAAATGGTGCTGAATACAAATTTAAGTGGGCTGAATTGGTACCATTACTTGTTAAAGCGCTGAACGAGTTCAGCTGTAATGAAAACGCACAGTTTTTAGTTCATTACGCAATTCAGCGCTGCAAATGTTCAGTTGAATAAAAACGTTGATATTTTTAAAGCACGCTTACATTTTTCAAATGGTGCTGAATAAAATTTGAGTGCGCTGAATTGTTACCATCACTTATTGAAATGCTAAATGAGTGCAGATATAATTAAAACCCAATGTTTCTGGTTCATATTAGCTGAATACATAAAAACAAACTTCAGCTTGAAAACCATTACGAAATATTATGATTTATATTTCGCTGAATAAGTAGAAAGCAAATAAAGTTGTGCTGAATAGCGCACTGTGCTGTATAAAAACAGTAAAATAGTGGATTGAAGTGTAAATAAGTATAATGCTGCAATTCAGCTGGTTGAAAAGTTTGCTGAATTTCATATTCAACTTTCAAATTTCACCATGCTTTAGCGTATAAAAGTTTCACTTCTAAATGGCTGAATGATTTTGTAGTTAGATTTTCAAAGCGCTTGCTTGTACTCAATATGCGGCCCCCTTTTTTTTTCCTCTTCTTATTATAAAAATAAATCAGCTGCTCATTTAAACTTGCCTATTACCAATTCACTATGGCTGTGGGATATGCTTGCGTTACCTTTTTTTTTATTTAAGTACCTTATTTGCTATAAAAAAAATTGAATAAAAACAAAAACAAATCTTGTCCTAATACTTATTTTCATACCTTGTTATTTCGTTTCAATTTATCAGTTCTGTCCAGTCATTTGTAAACTAATACATACATATGTATATGTAAACATACATATACATTTATAAATATTGTGGTTTTTATATTTTTTATTTAAATTATTTATCTTAAGCTTAGTTAATATTGTTGTAGCGGTATTTTAGGTTTTTTAAAACACATTTTTTTTTTGTTTGTTGTTCAAATTGAAATGTACATTTATATTGAAAATATTGTATATAAATTTCGATATGTTAAAAATTCAGGATTTCTCGTTCTATTCGCATTTTGTTTTGGCATATTTGGTTATTGTGTGGTTGCAATGCGTTTTTCTTTTTTACATTTTCTTTACTTTTTTTGTTCTTTTGTATGGATTGGGCTTCAGTGGGTTTTTGCGGTTTTTGCATTGTCAAAGTCAAGTTTTTTGTGTTTAGCAGGGTTGCCATGTGTACATGCATATATAGAAATGTAAAAACTTGCATGAATATGCATGTAAATGTGTGTGTGTAATTTTGTTTTTTTGTTTAAATAATTTTTTTTTTCATTTTTAGTTTGTTTTAAATTGCAGTTGCTGTGGCTTAGATTTGGCGGTGGTGTTTTCTGAGTTGCTTTGATAGATTTTTGTAATTTTTATTATTTTATTTGACTTGTCTATCTTTACTGGGTCACATGCAAGGGGTTTCATCTGCACTTAAACATCAATAACTGTTCTATTTAGCTATGGGTTTTGCGAGTACTTCGATTTGGAACGAATTCCATGCAGCTCGAGCTTGTATTGTGTTTCTGTCATTTGTAACAATGTATTATTATTTTTACTAAAAAAAAAATAAAATAATTCATTTTATTTTATTTATTATTTGTAAATTGATTACTTAGTTTATTTGTCGAATTTCAATTCCTCTAAATTATGTATGTCTGAAAATGAAAAGTACTTTTGTTCGTTTGGATGACAGGCTTAAAGCAACAACTGACTGTTTTTTGTTGCTTTTGAGACATTTTGAAATCAAATTTAATCAATTTTACTTCAAAACTTAAGTTTGATCAACTTTAAAATTATTTTGAAGTGCTGTCATACAAAATAAAAAAAATAATTGCAAATTATTACCAGGATTGAAAAAAAAAATCAGATTAATTTAATTTTAATTCAAATAGAGTTTAAATTAATAACGAACTAGACTTTGTATAAAGAAATCATCAAAAAAAGAAGAAAATCGGCGAAATGAAGTAATGTTACTCATCGGCTAAGTAGTAAATCATAATGTGAGCAGATTTTCAAAGAACGCCCTAATCCAGTATTTAACTAAAGAACCCTCAATCTCAGCATTTGTTTCAAAACACATTACAAACATATGTACGCTGAATATGTTTTAAATTCAACTACGTTTGAAACAAATATTCAGCTAAGTTTTAATTCTCATACAATTGTTGACTGAGTTAGGGAGTTTTAGCAATTCTTCTACTAAAGAAAAAGTGTTGCTACTTCACTCAGCAGCCGATTTTTATTTTTTTATATACTTAAAGGAGCTTAATGTCGTTGCTTTAAGTTTTTTTTTTTTTAATATTTGCTTGTTTTTTTGTGTGACAATAACGTAAACTATTTTAAAATAATTTTTTTCAAAATTTAAATTTAATGTTGTGTTTGCTTTTTCAATCCATTTTCTATCTCTTCAATTAATCATGCTTGCTATTTTATTAAAAAATGTTTTAATTTGAAATATTTATAGTAAAATGTCCGCTCTTTTTGGCCCAGATTTGAACTAATTTCCTTTTTTTCAAAAATCAATTACACACACCCATTGCTGAACTTCCATAAAGCTTTAGTTTGTAGAAAATAATATTTTTATTTTTACAATGTTGTTTGCTTAAGTGGTAAATATGCCATTTTTTCCAATTTATTTATTTAATTTTTCAAAAATAAATAATTCTTCTGGCGCTCGGGAAAATTTTCAAAATTTTAAATTTTTTGCTACAAATTGCTTAGATAAAAAAAAATACTTTTCAGCAGAGCAGTAAAATTTCATAAAAAATTTACTTAGTAAATATTTACATTTTATTTTTCTTTGTTTAAAGCTATACAAACTATATGAGATATTAACACTAAAAAAAAAAGTAGCTGAATTCGATGAAAATGTGTGCAAACATGCTCGACTAGTCTGCTGCAGTAAGCTTTTGATATTTTATGACTTGCTGTGTTCCTGTTTTAATAAAAGCTCGTTTGACTAATTTCACTTGCGAGTTTAGTTGGTTTGCCATTAATAAAACTTTACTAAAAAGAGCTTTATATAAATTAGACTGCTTAGAATACTCAAAAGCTCTTCAAACAAATTTTTTTTAAACTAACTTTGGTATAGTTCGCATTTTCTATTCCCAAGTTTTAAAAGCTTTAAAGCTCTAGCACCGCAATCGAATCGAAACTTTGAAGTGTGTAGAGCCTATAATTGAATATTGTAAAAACTTTAGATTTCTCATTAAAAGTATGGAAACTTTCTTTAGTTTTTCAAATTCAAAATGTAAAACAGAGCTTTCAAATAAACTGAGCTTAAAAGCTCCGAATTTCAATTACTTTAGTTAGTTTTCAGGAAAATTGATTCAAACGCTTCACTTTTATCATCAAAAGCTCAGAAAGCTTTCAACTGTTATATCCACAACTTAGCCGAGCTTATTAACGCCGCTTACGCCCGAGTTTGCACATACACACACACACACACTCTTCAGAAGAGCCGCCATTTATAATGTAGTTATTGTTGCTGTTTTTCGATGAAGTGATTCCAATATGCACGAAGAAAATAGTACTTAAATATGTTTTTTTTTTTTTCAATAAAATAGTAGTGTTGAAAAATTCGTTGATTTCTAGTAATAACACACACAGAGTTCTGAGTTTTGTTTCCACTTTTTTATATGAAATTTAAATTTTCTTATTTATTAGCCTGTCCCACTGTGCTATTTTTTCCCAATTAGTTTCTCTTTAATCTTGCTCTTTCTATTAAATTGCCTACTAATTTTGTGTATTTTTGCTGAAATTGTTTCCTTTAGCTATTCGTTTTTGTTGCTATTTTTTTTAAACGCCCGCTGTAGAACCCCAAAATACGCCATTTTTTTTTTTTACAAATATACTTTCATTTATTTCTGATATGGTAGTTTTTGCCTTCATTGCTGATATTTTTCCTTTACATTTTCAATTTTTGCTTAATTAGGCTTTCTTTCTTTTTGAATTGCTACGCTTTTTCAAAATCTCAAGGATCATATGTGCTGCCATTTTCTACGTTCCCAAATTACAGTGTCGAATTTTTTATTTGTTTGAATTGAAATTTTTTTCATTTTAAAAATTCCAAATTTTTTTAAACAATTTTTGACAAAAAGATCATGCTTTCAATCAAGTTTTGAACATTTCAAATTACAATTAAAAAACTTTTTTAAGAACTAGAATTAAAAAAACTATGAAGAGGCACTTTCGAATGGCCTCGAGTGTAGAAATAGATATTTTTCAATTTGCGCCTAAATGTAGTCATCAAAAACCTGACGCACATTTAACCCACTATGCGCCATATTTCGTATAGCCAGCCTAGCGTATGCCCAGTAGTGCGATCGGAATGAAAACGGAATCAATCCCGCGTCAGCAGTCAGAAATGTGAATTAAGCAAGTCAGTTTGTTGTTGTTGTTTTAGCGACAACTCTGGTCTCCAAGTCTACTGACTCAAGATGTCGATAAAAACTAAAGAAATCAGTCTTTTAATGGCTGTGCACTCAGCCAACCCCTTGGATCGGCAAAATATGGTTCAACAAACTTAGATTCCTTGGTTTTAAGGGTTAAGCGCCGGTTAACTCAACAAATCTTTAGTTAGACTCAAAAGAAGCCGACTAAAATTATGCACTTCGGTAGAAATGACTCGAAAACTTCGTCTTAACGTTGTGAATCGAAAGGAATTACTCTTGCTGAGGTATGTGTAGCTTAAGAACTGCCCCGATCGAAAGAAGAACTTAGACAGAACTTAGCTCTGGTAGCACTTTTTGCATTTTGCTAGGTCTACTATTTAATTTCGGCATATTCCACCATACCTTATGAGCCTAAAAGTCCCTTGAATAAGTGCTTTTTCACTTAGAGAAAAATAATTGTATCCCCTATCAGATTTCATTTATTCCATTTTAATTAACATTTTTTTCTTTAACAGGTTGTAAAAAATAACAATCCAGGCACTCATGGGTTAAAAAAAATTCTCATCGTCAACCAAAATCTCGAAATCACAGAAATGCACCAGGCGCCCAGAACTGTACAGTAAGTAGAAACGGAAGTGCACTCAGTAACTTTGAGCAAACGTACTTCATGTAGCCTACTTTTAGGCGCCATGCAAAAATTAAGAGGGTGCGTGGCATTTCACTAATATGCATTGACAAATTCTTCCTTTTGCTATTCAGAGGAATGATGGTACAAATAAATAAATATAAATGATATATGTATATAAATATTTCTTTTGGATTTTGTGTCATCTAGAGAAGTGGTACTGCGCCACGCTTGGAAAAACTTGTGGAAACTGAGCTTTGGTAGCACTTTTTACATTTCGATAGATTGATTTTTTTTAATTTAGGCATTTTCACCCATATCTTATGAGCCTAAAACAGAATCAAGCATGAACAAAATATATGCAGCTTTATCCCCTGTCAGACAAATTTCATATAAAATCATTTTTCAACTAACTGGCTGTAAAATGTAACAACCCAGTCACTCATGGGTTAACAAAATTCGCTCATCGTAAACCAAAATCTCGAAATCACCGAAATGCACCAGGCGCCCAGAACTGTACAGCAAGTAGAAACGGAAGTGCACTCACTAGCTTTGAGAAGACGTACTTCATGTAGCCTACTTTTAGGCGCCATGCAAATATTAAGAGGGTGCGTGGCATTTCACTAATATGCATTGACAAATTCTTCCTTTTGCTATTCAGAGGAATGATGGTACAAATAAATAAATATAAATGATATATGTATATAAATATTTCTTTTGGATTTTGTGTCATCTAGAGAAGTGGTACTGCGCCACGCTTGGAAAAACTTGTGGAAACTGAGCTTTGGTAGCACTTTTTACATTTCGATAGATTGATTTTTTTTAATTTAGGCATTTTCACCCATATCTTATGAGCCTAAAATAGAATCAAGCATGAACAAAATATATGCAGCTTTATCCCCTGTCAGACAAATTTCATATAAAATCATTTTTCAACTAACTGGCTGTAAAATGTAACAACCCAGTCACTCATGGGTTAACAAAACTCGCTCATCGTAAACCAAAATCTCGAAATCACCGAAATGCACCAGGCGCCCAGAACTGTACAGCAAGTAGAAACGGAAGTGCACTCACTAGCTTTGAGAAGACGTACTTCATGTAGCCTACTTTTAGGCGCCATGCAAAAATTAAGAGGGTGCGTGGCATTTCACTAATATGCATTGACAAATTCTTCCTTTTGCTATTCAGAGAACAAATAAATAAATATAAATGTTATATATAAATCTTTCTTCCGGATTTTGCGTCATCTAGAGAAGTGGTACTGCGACCCGCCTGGAAGAACTTGTGGAAACTGAGCTTTGGTAGTACTTTTTACATTTCGATAGAATGATTTTCTTTAATTTAGGCATTTTCCACCATATCTTGAGCCTAAAATAGAATCAAGCATGAACAAAATACATATATCCAGCTTACGCTATAGAAACAACAACAATTTTATCCCCTGTCAGACAAATTTCATATAAAATCATTTTTCAACTAACTGGCTGTAAAATGTAACAACCCAGTCACTCATGGGTTAAAAAAAATTCTCATCGTCAACCAAAATCTCGAAATCACCGAAATGCACTAGGCGCCCAGAACAGTACAGCAAGTAAACACGGAAGTGCTCCCACTAGCTTTGAGACGTACTTCACGTTGCCTACTTTTAGGCGCTATGCAAAAGGAAGTGCGCACTACCACGCATTGCCTAGTTGAGATAATCTACATTTAGGCGCCATATTAAAAATAAGAAAAATGAAACGAATTGAATTGTGTTGAGAATATTTTGTTATTCCAAGCACAAATTAAAAAACTTTTTTAACTCGAAACTTTTGTTCCTGTGTTTGAACATTGCTTTGGCAGCCATATTTCACCACTTCTAACTCCTTACTTGCCTACTTCATTTCTTAGCTTTCTTTCGTTTTATTGTCACGCTCTTGAAATGCTCACACTGCTGCTGTACTCGCTATAATTTGCCATAATTTCTCTACATTCTTATTCTTCCACTTTCCAGCACCTAGCTTTGCGCGCCCTATCTATGTATGTATATACCCTTACACGTCTTGTGTGTCATTTCTGATACATTTTTAATACATCGTAAAAATGGTAGTTTTGTGTTTTGCTTTTTAACCTTTCTTCTGTTTCTTTCTTTACATACATATACATACATAATGTACATACATACCATATACATATGTATAAAATTATTTTTATAGCAATCAATTATAGTACTCATAATGTTAATAACTAATTAAAGAATTTTTTGTTTTATTAATTTTAATAATAATTATAATAGTTCTTGTTTTGTTGTTTGTTTTTAATCATATTCCATACAATTACAATATTTCAAATAATCATTTACTTTGTTTTCGTTTTTGTTGTTTCTTTTTTACATTAAATTAATTTTAAATAATTTCAATTAATTAGCTTAAATTTTTTCATTTTTTTTCCAATTTAGCGCTCATTTTCTTAGCATTTGTAGTTGTGGTTTTTTTTCAATTTTATTTATTTATAATTATGTATTAGTATATATGTAATATAAATATATTTTGTTTTAAAAAGTAATTTTAGAACAAAAATAATGTCTTTTGTTTGTTTTGTGGATTTTGTTTAATTTTCCAGCTTGTGCAATGCATACATATTTAAGTTACACTGCTGTATCATAAACGATAAACTCCATTTTTTGTCATGGTGTAACACCATTTTCTGCTACAACAAATTTTTTTAGTACTAAAAATTAATTTAGTACATTAGTACTAAAAGCAGTGTGGGCTAGTAAGCACCGTAGCTTACTCAGCTACAACCAACGTGCCCATCTGTTTTGCATATATGTACATGCAAGCTAATTTAGTACTAAATTTTTAAGTACGCACTAAAATAATTTATTACATTATTAAATACTTAAATTGTTCAGCAAGCGCCGTACTTTACATAGCTTCACCAATTATACCAGTAATTTAAATTGATTTTAGTACTAAAAATAATTTAGACCTTTAGTACTAAAAATGTTGTAACTAAGCGCCCTATGCAGCTTATACAGCTACCGTTTTCTTTGAACATCTTTCCTTTGCAGCTTGCTTTTTTTCTTAGATTTTTTTTATTTTATTTATTTAAAACTATTTTCAAGTTTCTATTTTTTTATTTTATTTTTTTTTTTCAACTACTACTAACTGAATTTTTAAATTCAATTCAAATTGCACACAATTCTGCTAAACTAATACACAGTAGTATTTAATTTTTAATAATGTATTTTTATACATTTAATTTAATTTCCTTTCTTTAAGCTACATACATGAAATATGGTTGTCGCTTTCTTACGCTTACATGAACAGCTCTATCTCTCTAACGCTGTCTATGTATTGGGCAAAATTTAGCGCTGCTTAGTGTTGTTGTTTTTATAACTTTTTTTCTACAGTCGCTTGTGAAGCCAACTACATATGCACTTGAGTGAAAGAGATGGCGTAATTGAGATAAAAAAATGAAATTGTAAGCAGTTTGGCCACTTAACGCACTGCTTTTTACGTTTTTTTTTATTTGTGTCACTTTTTTTTGCTTTTAAATGATGCGTTATTCCATGTTTAAGCGATCAATATATCTAAACGACTTTTTCGACTTGCATAATTTTTAATAAAAATTTTTCTTTTATATAATTACAATTTTTTTTTTCAACAGCAAATATCAAACAAATTTTATTGTGAATTGCAAATTTTTCTTTCAAAAGTTGTAAAAAAATGCTTAAACAATTAAATTAATTATTTTAATTTTGAAAATATTTAATATTTCCTTGTACATATATGTTTCAAGTTTTGATTTTGAACAAGTTTCCAAATTGGGTTTTCAACTTTCGCAAATTTCAAAAATATTTAAAAATTTGAATATTTTTGCTCAACAACACTTTGTTGCTTGTCAACTTTCGTGCAAAATTTTGCATAAAAAAGCGCTCGAGTGCCAATATTGACCGTTTAGACATGGAATTACCCAAATCTATTTTTCTTTTTTCAATTTACATATTATTTTTTTTTTTAAATTTGCTGCTTAAATTTGTTGTTTATTCAATACTCTTCTTTTTCGTATTTTGCAATTTGTTTTGTTTTTTTTTTAATCGCAATTTTTACATATCTTTTGCTTATTTATATTTAAGCAACCTTTTCTTAGTCTTCGTCTTCTTCTTCTAACTAAGATTTACTGGTTTGCTCAATATTGTCAAATCAAATATATATTTCGCCTAACGGATTTCAGTTTTAAGTTTTTGTTAAATTAATTATATTTTTATACTCTTTTATTTAATTTATATTAATTATATTTTTTTATAAGTAAATATATAAATTTAAAACTAATGTCCACGCATTTTCAATTTACAAATTCAACAAGCGAATGATTTTTGAATGAAATTTAAATTAAAATGTATTTTTGTGTATGTATTAGGGTGGAGTGAAATGAAAAAAATGTTATACTTGCACTGTGTGTGAAATTTGAAGTTTGCAAACAAATTTTCCAAAAAAAATAAACGATATGTAAAAAAGTTCCACATACAAATTATTTTAAAATTTTAATAATTTAAAAAAAAAAAATGTTTAACATTTTTTGTAAGATTCATAGCACAAAAAACTTCGAAATTTTTGCTATATAAAAATATTGTTTGAAAATTTGTTAAATGTTTGCTTTAACAATTCTTTTTTGTGTCTTTGTAAGTGCAACGGTTCCAAATTAAATGAAACAACCAAATTTTTTGACAAAAAAAAAAAAAAAAAAATTTTCAAATCTAAATAAATAACTAATTTTCTTTTTTAATTGCAAAATAAGAACAAGTTTTCAGAGCGACTTTTCAAAAAACGCATGTTTGCGTTAAACTTGTTTTTCAAAGTGATGCTCCAGTATTACTTGAAAATTTCAAAATGTCAACACTACTATTTTATTTTGACTAAATAAGTGTCTTAAATTTTTTTTAGCAATTATTCATTTTTCTTTAAGTTTTTGAAAATTGTTTCAATTTTTTCTTAATGAAAAAAATGTATTCTTTTACTTTTTTTAATATTCCATGCACAAGCGCAGCGGTAAACTATTCCTTTTCTTCCACTCCATTCTAGTACGTAAATATGTATGTGGTGTAATTAATGAAATAAATGTGTGTGAAGAAAATATTTAATATAAATTTAAAAACTAATTTTAAATACAATTGTAGCTTGTTCCAAGCGCCATTTTTAGCCAGCAAATATATATATTTATGTACATACATATATATAAATATGTATACAATTTATATTATTACTATTTGCATTTGAATACTTTTCTTGTCTTCCTTTGCATTCAAATATCAATTTCATTTTCTTTATATTTTGCAGTTTTGTTTTTTTTTTTTACATACATAGTATATGTTTATAAATATGTCTAAGTAATAATTATTAAATTTATTAATGAACATTTGTTGTTGTTTGTTTGTATTGTTTTGTTTTGTTTTTCTTTTGCTCCAGTCAAAATTTCTTCTTCGTCAAGATTGCGTGCGTTTATGTATAAGTTTAATGAGCACAACAAAAAAAAAAAATTAAATAAGAAATAATTACTATATTTAACAAAAATCTAAAACATTAATGCGCATATGAAAAAATTATAAAAACTAAATAATTAATATTTAAATGTAGCTAATTATTTATGTATATGCATTTATAAATAATATGTATAATAGTTTAATAATAGTTAATATTATTTTTTTTATATAATAATAAATTGTCTCATTTGAATACCAACGAATTATACTAAAAGTGTTTTTTTGTTGCATTTCTCTTGCATGTTGTTTTAGTTGTTTTTTTGTTGTTGTTGTTCTTGCTGTTGTTCAATATCCAAAAAAAAGAAAAAAAAACTACAAAAATTCTCAAGTCCTATGCGCTGCTGGTACTTCTTTCTTGTCTAAATTTGACGCAGCCTTGCATGCCCAGCTGCTTGCCGCTCTCTTGTGTTCTCTCTTTTCATTTCTTATGTTTTCTCATTGCTCACTTGCAGCGCTCTTTCATCACGCAGTTTCATTTCCTTTTTGTTTTGTTTGCTTGTTATCTTTTGTTTCTAGTTCAGTTTTAGCATTTGTTGCATTGTTGTTTATTTATTTATGGTTGTGTTGTGTGTTGTAATTGTTGTTGTTGCTGGGTGTTTTTTTTTTTAATTTGTTTGTTTATTGATAAGCTTAAAGGATTTGTATTAAATCTCAATTATATACATCCTGTTTACCATCCGCTTCATTCTCTTTCTCGATCATACCTTCACTAGTAGCATTATTCCAAGCGCCATTCATGCTCTTCGACGATGAGAAGCAGAGTTTCATGATGAAGGGGAATTTGGTACCTGAAAAGAGTTGCAAAAGTGAAAAAGAATTATTTAAATGAAAATTAAAAAAAAAAGAAAAAAAAAACCAAAAGGAATAAGAGCCGATTTACATGCTCTAAGTATTGAAATCAACTGCGACATTGACGTAGGAGTAGATAGATAAAAGAGAGCGGATAGTACAAGTATCTTCATAACGTCAAGTCGTTTCAAGTTTTGCTCTCCCCTTGATGGTTGGCGGATATGATTCCTCTCAACTCTAATTATCAACCTACTTCATTACGCAAGAGAGAGATGTTATTGGCAATGAGATTTTCTTGAATATTTCATCGGCCATACCAAATCGCTCTCGCGACAGTCACGTATATAGCGCAAGGGAGTAACGGATCCCTTTCAAAAATCAGTCCATCTACTCTACCTTTCTCGAAGAGTTCAAGCATTCATTATCCACAATCTCCTTGAACTCATTGAGCGTGCGATAATTTTAAATATGTATTTTGTTTAGGTTAATAAATTAAACTCACCTTTACCCTCGATTGGCAGATGATTACACTTCATGATGGCTAAAACGGCCTGTGAAATATTGGGGAACTCAATTAGGCCCGATGAGGAACGCTCCGTTTTGAGTGGGAATAATCGCACCGATGTGGCGGGCACTTCTTTGATATTGAAAATACCTATGAGTTGGTCTTCGGTCAAGCCGGGCGGTGTGTTGAAGAAGTGCAGAATCTGTGGAGGGAAAGAAGTAAACATATTGGGGTTTTAGAAGCGTATTTCAAAAAGAGTAAGAAGAGAGTAAGAAATGGAATAAAAGAGTAAATTCAAATTAAAACTATTTTCCCTTTCTTACCTTGCTCGGTGGTTGTATGCGATTTTTGCTTGCCTGTGCTGGCGACAGGAAGCGATTATTCTTTGAGCCGGTGTACTCTTTAAAACTGGGTGTATGATCGGGTAATAAAAATGGATTTATAACTTCGGACAGGAAATTTTGTTTGGAGAATGCAATTTGTATTTTGCCACCATTGCCGACGGGAATGTTGTTCAAATGTTGGACACAGCGCTCTACAGCGACCGAATCGCCCATTTGTACCATGGCGGTGCCTTCTTTGGTTTTCAGGAATTTAATCTGCATGAGAGGGAAAGAGGAATTTTTCAAAATTATTTGTATATTGCGAAGGATTTTTTATAAAATTTTTATGAATTTTTTTGTAACGAAACATATTTTTGATTGCGTTGCATAAAAAATTAAATAAATATTAAATATTAGGATCTGAAGAACTATACAATTTTCATTAGTATTGATATTGATTGATTTTTTATATTTCATAGTTTAAATTTTTTTAATGTTTCTATTGAATTGAAATGCTGCTAAAATGTATTCGCTTTTGAAAAATATTCAAAACTATTTGAAAAACCACACGTTGAAACCAAACAGCTAATAAAAGTAATCGAATATTTCTTTTTTTTAATTTTTAAATTGCTTGCAATTATTTGATTAATTTTTCATTGTTAATCAATTCGCATATAAATTGATTAATTTTGACGTTCGATTAATAGACTAAAAGCGTTTAACTAATGTTCGCTAGATTTCTTGATTGTAAAATAAGTGCCTAAATCATTTAACTGTCTAAGTCTGATTAATCAATTATTAGTCAGTGTTCTCAGTTAACTAATTAATTAGATTATGATTAATCAAATTGTGATCAGTTATATAACTAATTTTTTGATGCTATGGTAAAAACTTGGAATTTTTCTTCTTTCTAATAGCTGGTGATATATAGTATCTAACTTGATAACTTCCCTAATCTCAGTATAATCATTAGATACGATTAATTTTGCGACTAATTTCAAGTAATTAATAAGACTAAAAAAGTGTAATGGCTTAGGTATTTCCAATAAAGGCCAATTATTTCATATAAAGATAATTTAATTCATATATAGCTGCCCATTTGAGATGTGGCTTGGGGTCGAAAAAATCGATTACTCGAAAATCAATATTTTTTAGATATAAATCGATTTGTAAAAAATCGATTTTTAATAAAAATCATCGTTTTTTTTGGTTATAAATCAATTTTTCACACGAAAAAGGCCTATGCGATGTACAGCTGTGGTCACAATAATATTAGTGCAATTTAATTGCATAACGAACTTCTTATAAATCGAAAAAAAAACTCGAAAGTTAAAAATTTGATGGAAGTAAAAATGGATTAGTTATGCACAATCCTACTGTAGTACCATCAATATAATTGAAGCAAAATATTCGATAATTAAACAAGATCGATGGCAAAAAAAATCGATTATTCATTCACAACCCTACTGTACACTGATTCTAAAATGAACGTTGCGGTATAGGTAGACAAAAGGCCACAAGTGCTTGGTTGCTGCCCTCAAAAGTAATAACAAATAATGACATTTTTATTTTATTGCTATTTTTCCACTCACCACTGTACAAATTGCACAAAGTAACAAATAAAGATTAAGCCATTGCATAAAAACGAACTTTTGTACAAAACATTTCAAACAATAGGGTTTTTAGGTAAAAGCAAAAAATTACAAAGTGAAAAATAAAAACAAAAAAAAAACAAAATATGAAGTTTAGCAAAATTGCAATTTAATGCATTTCGACACCGTTAATTGCTGTCAGTGGCATGTTGTGTAATCCAGCAAATGGCAAAACCGCAGCAGCAACAGCAGAAGAAACAGAATCAACACCAGTAGTGCCACATAATAACAACATTGCGGCAGTATCACCTTATTTTGCGCCATACAACAACAAACACAATTACAACAACCATCAACTTATGGTAGCAACAACAATTGCGCTGCCAATAAGTGAAAGTGAAAATTTTCAACTTTGCCGCCACATTAATGCTTTTCTTCCTTTATTTGCTAAACAACAATTTCAAATAAATAAACTTTTTTTTTTACATTTTCAAGCCAAACATATTGCTGTGTGGCTTTTGCAGCTGTTTTGACTTGGCTAACAAAGTTGTATTTAGTAAGCTGCGAGCACATTGAACCTGCCACAATTGCGGGCAACGTACAGCAGCGTTTACACACTGTGTGTGTGTGTGTGTGTGTGTGTGCAGCTATAGGTTGATCGATCGAACGTTGGATAAATGGACTACTCGACCCGTCCATCTGTTCGACCATTTATTAGTGCAAACGTTTCGAGATTTTATTACTTTGTAGTCTCAAGAGTTGCACTTACTCAATGTGTGTGAACCCAGTAGGACATTTTTTAGTCGCATACTGGCATAATGTAGTTGTGTGCTCAATTTTTAACCCTCTCATTGCCGGTAACCTTATTGGGTTTTATTGACATGCAAAGTGGGTATTTTTGTAATTTCAGAAAAAAATCTTTTTTTTGCGCATCCTCCTGATTTTTATCTCTCTATAATCTTCGTCGCCTTCATTCTCTTTATAACACTTTTCTCATTCGTTTTACTTCTACATTTTCTTCACGACTCTTATCAAAATTTAACGAGAATTTAACTATAACAAACTCTTCGCAGTTTCTTCTCAGACTCCTCATAATAAAGTATTACCCAAAGGCTAGGAAGACCGCTCTTAAAAGGCTTTAGGGGTATGACTTTACTTGTGACAAAATCTGGTTTAACGATGTTGTGGAAAATAGCCCTAGTAAGATTTCAGACAGACTTTGTCTCAGTGAAACCGAACGAAATTTTTGGGGTTTTTCGACAGACCTCTTAGAGTAGAAAATTTGAAGAAAAAGCCAGAGTCCAAGTCGTTATGTTGTTGTTTTTGTTACTAGGTGGTTCACTAACAAGCGGCCGAATTTCCTACGGGGTACTGCAACATACATATCACATTTATTTAACCCAACAAACAGTAGGAAAATTTTCAAAATTTTTAGAAAATGTCAATTCTCAATTTGGATTTCTAGTATTGTTTTTTTTTTCATTTGCCCAAGCATTTATTTTCAACTTAAGTGCGATTTTGGAAGATGTTGAAAAAGAGCTTAAGAATAGAAAATTCCTCAGTTTGAAAGCAATCGAAACAAGTAAGAAAAAGACGTCTTTAAAGCTAAGTCTCAAATAATTTACGTATTGAGCTTAAACACACAAAAAATGCTTACTGGGATCTTTCTATAAACACTAGCTTAGTAATTTTCATCCATCAATTGCCCAGCTAATGACCTACGGCCACTTTGGCTAACCGCCTTTTGCTAGCCACATTCACACTTACATACATATCTCAGCCTATAACATATCTAACTAACTGGTTCGTTGCCTTGCAGCGCAGAGCCAGGAGACATACTCGTATATAAATTTGTATGTACATATGTGTGTATGTATGTAACGACAATGCTGCATTTGATTTGTTACGCTTGGTTAATATACTACGCTGCGGTTGCAATTGCTACCCAAACTTGCAACATCGCCACAGAGTACTACATAATTGCGCACAAAATCAAAGCTGTCTTAGCTATTCGTTTGTAGGTGAATTTGAATGCCTAAGATTTCTGTTTTCTTATAATTAAAAAAAAAACAAAAAAACTAGACAATGAATTACGCAAAATTTTCATTAAGTCGAAAAAGCTATTAAAATGTTGAAATGAAAAGCAAATTGAAATAGAAATATCAAAGATTTGTAGTCATAGATGTAACAAATTAAATTTATGCAAGTAGTGAGTACTTTCAACAACATTTCATGAGTAAATTAAACGTTTCGAAGGATTTTGAATAATGCCAAAATAATATAATATCGAGTTGCTAGTTGCTATTGCAGTAAATTCGAATTAGTGCTAAATGGAACTTTACATTTGAGTAGTTTGAAGGAAGAGTATTTAAATTTTACTTTTATGGAATTTGGTAGGCAATGAAACAAATATTGTTATATGTATGTAAGTCTGTTGTAAAGATTTGCAAGAAATTCCTCCAGAAATAGGCTTTAAGAAAATGCTTTGAACCCACTCATAAATTGCAAATCGCGTCTTGCAATCGACGCTATAAATTAGTACAGCACCCATTTCCATCTTCTTTCTCATCTCATCATGTACATATTACTTTATTCCACATTTAAAAAAAAAAAAAATTCCAGGGTTTGCTTTTTTTATTAACTTGATCCTAGCGCCCCCTAGCGGAATTTTTTTCGAATGATGTATTTTCACCGTACGTTGAGCTGTGGTGCAGGTCTCCAGTCCATAAGGAAGTTTCTTAAAAATCGATAATCAATTCTAAGTTATTTATAAAAAGTTTCAAAATATGTCGATCCGAGCGCCACCTAGCGGATTTTTTGGTTTTGCACTCCTACCGGCTTCTAAACTGTACTCGAAGATTTAAGTCTAGGTATAGCTCAATGTGAAGTTACAGAAAAATTTATTACAAGTTTTTTTAATATTTGAAACGATATTTTTGAATGAGGCAACGCATGCGAATTTCATTCCAAATTTCAGGTTTTTATATCAACAAGAATTTTTTTAAAACTCGATCTCAAAACACCCCCCCGTTTTTATACGAGCTTTCTAAATACCTCTACTTTTTTCCCTGTAGGTTACATTCCCAACAGGTTTTGAGGTGGGGCCACCTATCGGAATTTCGTTAAATAAATTTATAGCCTGCAAGTAGTAGACTATATATAAACTTTGTAGCCTCAACCTTACTGGGAAGTTATATGAATATCGTGCGTTAGATTCCAAGTTTCGGCAAGAATTTTCTAAAACTTCGATTTCTGTGCCATCTAGCGGATTTTTTATACACGAAATAATTAAGAAACGAATGGTTACAGCAAATAGAAAAAAAGCACAGCGCATTTAAGTGTGTAAAAATCAGTTAAGCAGATTAGCGACATTTATGTCAGCAAACATACATACATAAATATCAAGAAATATATGTATGAAGGGTGCCCACGTGATAAACTCAGTGGTTTGAAAAGAAGATGACAATAAAAAGGCAACAAAAACAAATCGAAATGTACTATGAAAATAAAATCTTAAACTAGTTAATGAGAAAGCTGCCATATCTAAATGTCGTCAGCAAACACCACCAGCACTGCCATAAACAACTAACGAACTCAGCAATTATTCGCTATTGTCAATTTTATGGAATTTCCAAACGATTTAACATAAACGCACAATTTAATTACTCGTAAACGGCGAGAGTAGCAGCAAAACTAAGACAAAGGCAATGTGTTACATGTGAAATAGATGAAGAAGAAATACAAAAGCGAGCATACATATAACAATCATGGGGGAGGGTTTATGCGCCTGACAGTAGGCAAAACATTTCCACGTACATATATGTATGGAACGTCTTCAAAAAGTGATTTTAACTTCATGCAATGATTTTAATTTATTTTTTATTTTTTTCATGAGAACGTTGAAATTTTCAATTTTGCACAAATCATCAATCACAACTGAAAGCTTTGAACATTTATTATCTTTACTAATTGACAGGAAAATAAATGTTTATATTTAGTGGTGATTGCTGAAGATTACGTGACGCACTTTAAACGAAGGAAGTTAGAACGTTTATAGTAAAAACATCCGGCAAATAGGAAGCGAGAAGAGATAATAAAAAAAGTAGCCGTATAAGGGAATAGAAGCTAACAAGTAATAAAGTTCAACTTCGGGTGCAAGAGAACTTAAAACTGGTAGTAAAAATATGAGTTTGGAAGGCAAAGAAATTTTAGAATAATTTTCGGATTGCGGGGTAAAAATCTGGGGTCTCAGAATGACACAAAAAGCTTTTAGCATCAAATGCCAAATTGGTTCAAGTCTTGAAACATTATATGATCAAAGGAAACAAGATGATACTCAGCTGTGGTGTTAGTAAAGCTCCTTTAAAGACAATCGTGGTAAAATGTGTAGTAAAATGGCACTTTTTGAAATTTGTGGGTGCCGACGTAACACCCCCCCCCAGCTTTCAGGCAACAATATATGTAGCTATCATTTATTAGCTAAGCTCAATCAATTACAAAAATAGCAAATATTTAATTAATACCAAAAACTAATATTTATGTACATATTTATCAAAAGCAAACTAATCAAATTTCAAAAATTAATTGATTAGCAAATTGATAAATATGAAAAACTAATTGGGCATATAAAGAAGGGTTATTAGGATGAAAAACAGCTAATACCAGCATACAATTTCCATTTATTACACAACTATTAGATAAAGAGTTAAATTAATTTAATCCAATTGAAACTTATTGAGGGGCAATGAATGCACATAAAATACCTAAAGCTTGCATATATTTCAAAGAAGCATAATTTTTCAGCACAAATTGAAAAGAAAATTTCGTAAAAGCATGAAGCTTACGTATGTATATTCAAGTTAAAATTCATGCGTGGCACAAATGTGTCTGCTTAAACGCCTGAAAGTATGCCCAAATATTGGCCTCAAGCAAAAACAATAGTGACAGTCCAGCCTACTACCAAAGCCCTGAGCTTCGCTAGTAATCCTTATCTTTGTGTGCTTTTATGGCGCAGATGTTGGTAAATCCCAGATGTTGGCATTAAAGGGATAATACAAAAAAAAACAACAACAATAGTTACATACACGCCAAGCAAACATGAAGCCCCAAAAAAGACAAGTAAAACTCTCTGAATGTAAAATAAGGCATAAAGACCAGTTAATTATGATGACGTTGACACATTGCCCAGGAAGTGCACGTTTTGCCAATAAAACACACACACACACACTCACACTTGCACACACATGCGCCCATTGTAAGCATATTTGTTGTATTTGTATTGGTTGTCTACTTATTTATCGCACGCAATGGGTTTTTGATGAAGCTATTGGGAGGTCGGTTGGTTGTTGGTCAGCAGTAGCTGTAATCAAGTGAATTGATTGTATGGTTAGAAGTTTGTGTGTGTGTGTGTGTGCGTGAGTGTGTGCCGAAAGGATAAATGCTCCGATGTGGTAGGTCAAATTAATTTCAACTGATTGGCATTTCATGTATAGCAGAGAGGAAAGATTTCTTTTTATAAAAAAAAAAGTTTTGTTTATTCCTTTTAAATCGCCTAAATTAATCAAATATCAAACTATATACATACAAAGAATGAATCTATACGAACTTTGACCCTATCAGTTTGGGGCACTTAAGTGTTGAAGGCTACATCAAGACTGAATGGGAAGAGGAGAGTGGTTAAGGGCCATACGAAATTGCCTTTAAGTCGAGAAAAAAGGATTGAGGAAGCTCGCTCTGTCATGGGCTGTTCCATGATGAAAGCCTGGCTGATGTCTCAGTGGCTCTCAGGTGGAATATGGTAACCCGATGGCTGCTAGGCAATAGTTTTTTGTGGTAAGAAGAGACAACACAAATTTGATGGCTCATAAATTCGTATAATTGTAATGTTCTGAAGATATTAAATTCGATTTGAGTACATAGGAGAATCTTGCGCAAAATATGAAAAATCTATCGGAAAGTTGATTAAGTAGAGAACACTGATTTTGTCAACTCTTCAAAAGCATTTATATTCCGATTTTAGCTACATGACATCTTCGCTATTAATTTAATCCAGATTCTATTATTTTTATGGTAAAACGAGGGATTTTAGTCCCCTTGCATTCATCTAAGGGTTTGAATAGGTAGACCAGTTCATATTTGATCCAATCGCAGAAATCTCTTTTAATAATTCCATATTCATTTAAATTTTACCATCAATAGCCTTCGTTACAGATTACTGAAACGATAGAGTATGACACATTCATGGCAGCTACAATCAACAATGTATGCATGAGTGTATGTATGTATGTATGTGTGCACATATGTTGATGGCTAAAAGGCCACAAATCGCATACATGCATAATAAATTAGTAACAAATTTGCTAACTATGGCTCAAATAGACTGCATAACAGGTGCATACATACATATATGAAAGGGCTATCGATGAGATTACAAACACGCATCAATGGACATTGGCCAACACGAGCGAGTGAGTGCAATGATTGCGTAAATTAAACGGTACAATGACGGAAGAGAGTGTAGCCAGGCATATATAGATTAGGCGCTTATTTGCATACGTGTAGCTCTTTATGAATGTATGAACGAAATGTGTGCGAAAATATTTGCATACTTCTAGGCGCTTAGCATCACAAAAATGTTTGTGGAACAATAGATACCCAAATGAAGCAGTTATTAGTGCTAAAATCGATTAAAATGGGCAAAAAAGGATGAAATTCATATACGACATTTTCAGATTTAAATGGCTTTTATTTTTAAGTTTAGTATACTTTGCGTTTTCTTTTTATGTGGCTTCTGTTACAGAATTGGCTATATTTTAAATGAAAATTATTCAAAAAAGCAACTTCTTTTTATTTCGTTGAACGATATGGAATTTAATTTCACTACTATTACAACGAACACAACTGTACACATTTCCTCACTAACTAAACACGAATTGTAAATCCCTGCTGTTTCTATATCCTTCCAAAAAATTTATGGCATTTTAATATTTTTAGTTGGTTTATTTTAATATAGAAATGGCACTTAAATGCATTAAAAACTTTTATTAAAACATTCATGGAAATAACTTATTTAAACCATGATTGTACTAAAAGACATACATACATACATACATACATACATATTTACTTAAGAAGACAACTACATTGCTAAATTTACATAGAGACGTAGAAGGCGTTCATTGCATTTTCGCATAGAAAAATTTGTGATAGTGATGTCTGTATGTGTGTTGTGATGTAGATTTGTATTTTGTAGACTCTGACAGCACAATTTTGTGGTTTTCTTTCGGTGCAGCTTTTAATTGACATTTCTATATTTTATACAAAGTAATACTTAGAAGTGAGGATATGATAGCATGAAGCTTTGGTAAATAGCCCAAACAGCTTACTGAGACAGTGAAATATGCATTTTAGGAGCAATTTTTTTTTAAATTTATTTGCAAATCTACATAGAAAGTCCAATTTGTAAATTTATTCTGTTCGTTATAAATGTAGAAGGCATTCAACTAATTTAAAAATAATTTTAATCGTTTTTTTTTGTTATAAATTACCAAATTTGATATGTTTATTATGGCTAGTTTTGTTAATCAAGACATTTTTAGAGCAAAAGCACCACGACTGGTGAGGTATGTTGGGTGGTCTAAATCGTCTGGGCCATTCAGGGAAAGTCTATTAAAATTAACTTTAAAGAAATAGCCATCAAATGAAATGAAAAATTTTCAGATCTTAGTTGCATAAATTCAAAGCCAAAAGATTCTTCACAAAAATATACAGATCTTAAGAGGACGAAATATAGAGATCATCAAGGCTAAAGTTTTGTTTTTACTCGAATGTTCAATTACAAAGTTACAATAAAATAATATTTTGGTTCTTTTTAGAAGAATTAAGAATCATACAGTTAAAAATAAGTTTTTAATCGTAATTTTAAAAACAATTAAAATAATCGTAACCATTTAAAGATCGGTCTAATGAATTGATTACTAATCCCTAAACAAAATTTAACAGCTCTGCTTAGAATTTACTTTTGCAACCTTCTTTTTTCGACCCAGTCTAATGTGTAAACATTAAAACTTTCTTTTTAAAAATTTATTTTATATGATATTGTATAGTTGTACCAGCTCTAACTTCATTATAAATTTATAGAAATTTCGCAAGTATATTAATTTCACAAACACAAAAAAAAACTCCATGACAACTCTATAAATGAATTTATAGCACAGATTTTTATTAAATAAAACGAATTCTGAAACCTAATGAAAAAAATGCAAAATTTATAGAATTCCTGCATAATTTGTCGAATGAATATTTGTGAAAATTCGTTTAGCAGTCGTGCGTGTGGGCGCTGCAAATCATTTCGTATGCGTTACGTGAGCAACAAATAAACTTGTGTCTATATAACAAACTAGTAAATAAACACGCATGTACATATGTATGTTTGATGTACATAGATATGAGAACAGATGACATTCTATTTGCCATTGTCCATATGCAATTGCCGGGCAAATATCCTTCTTGCCTACTTTTTGGTTTATTTATTTTTATTCATTGAGCTGGTTGGCAGTGCAAATGACCTGTACAATTTTTCAATTTATTTTCATTAAACTGTAAAATTTACTATTTACTATGCTTTGTAGTTATGTAGCCATCGATATATGGTTTACGTACTCGTGCATATCATACACTTTATATGCAGTTGAGAGAAAAAATCTAGTAGTGCTTGAAAGAGGGTACGAATAATTGGAATTATTTCATTTAAATTTCGACGATCGAATGATCAATGTTCCATTTACTAATTATTCGAATTGCTGTCCTGCACTACCAAGATTTTCTACGCAACTGTATGGACATGTGATAATGCTGTTTTATCATGACGTTTATTTGTCTATGTTACGGTGACCATATTCAACTGGTTTCAAAGTTGCAAATAAATTACAAAAACCCGTACAAAGTTGGTACATTGAGGAAAATCGAGCTAACTACACTGCATACAAATGAGGAGTCCATGTGAAAGAGTGGGGAGAGAGCAAATATTGAAATCCCAGTTAGCGAACAACGAAAGGCTCCAAACGATTGGAAGTAGTTGGATAAATACCGAGTTATAAGGCTGCGTAGATTTAGCTGTCATGTGAAAGGGTTAATATGTCGGCTGACTGTCTCTAGTACCTTTAAAGGCTACTTAGACCAAAACACATCGCTTTAATATTTTTTTAAAAATGTTGTTCGACTGCGTTTTGTGCATTTGTGACCCTTCACGTAGCCTCTCTGGAAATATCAATTCCTAACTTTGTAAATTCAGCTGGTTAGTTGGGTTATCTAACATGTCTACATACATATGTATTTCTTCTAAATAATTAAAATGCTTCGATAGCTAATACTTTCTTATGCATATTGATTGAGTTGAGCATGTGTGTGTGTGTGTGTGTATAGCCGCATTCTCATATGCATTTGCAACTGCTTCTGTATGAGTGTTAGATACTTTCAAACAAAGTTGGCCTAGCACTAAGAGCTCGGTAAACAAACTCAGTATAGAATAATTTGTGCATGCAGGTAGAATAAAGTACAACAATAAACCATTAGATATAGTAGGTACATACATACATACATATGTATTTACATATGTGTTCGCATGTATGATTAGTAAATCTCAACTCACATGCATATGAACTTTAAATGCCCTTCTAAGCAAAGTTATACAACTTTTCTTAGTATTTATAAGGACTTTTTATTTGTTTGGGAGTCGACTTATTTGTTATGCAGGCTTAGTTCATTTTGTATTTATTTTGAACGTATATAAATGAAATTTTGTAGCGATTTAATATCCGTTCGAGGGCTTCTCTCTTACCCCACTTGCAGTTTAATATTCAAACAGATAAGTGTATGAGGCAAATACAAATATACGTCAATAAAATGTACATGAGTACTAGGGGAAGATCTATGTATGTTTGTACAGTTGTGTACAATATAATAGTAGTGGAATTCAATTGGATACCATTCGACAAGGTTAGATGAAGCTATGTTTTTAAAAACTTTTATTCTGTGACAGAATTCACATAAAACGAAAATTCAAAGTTTTCACGAAGCTCAGGAAAGTTAACTAAACTTAAAAAAATGGTCATCAAAAACTAAAAAATTGTTTCGCAGAATTTCTAAAAAAAATTTGAGTATGAAGTTTTGTAGTGCAAACAATTTTGGTATGACAATGTGTAAGTTAGAAATTGTTTAAAAATTTCCCTGAATTTTCAGAATTTTTTTAGTCGAGGGTGTTGAGCAATTTCTTCAATTTTGTATGTTAGAAAATATATTCAACATCCCTGATAAAAAAAATTCTGAAAGTTCAGAGAACTTTTTCAATGATTTCTAACCTTCACAGTATTAAAATAAATTGATTGGGTTACAATTGACACATTTTTAAAAAAGTTATGCAAACACGCCTACTCGTGTGACCTAGAAGCCTGAAGTAAAAAAGGAACTTATTCGTGCTGCTAAAATTTAAGCGCTAAAAGACCATTTTTTTGGGGCTGTCAATATATATTTTGGAAAAGAGGCACATACTAGTGCTGTGATAGTCCTCTTCTATCGATAGTGTTGTTAATATAAAATATTAATAGGATTTCGTATGGTGGATGCTGCCAATATTTAAAATTAAGAGAAATCTGTTTAGTGCTGCCAATATAAAGGTAGTAAATTTCTAGTCCGTTGGTGGTGCCAATATAAATTTAGAAAAAAAGATTTTTCTAGTGCTGACAATATATTTGATAAGAGTACGATAGTATTGTCAATATTAAATATTAAGAGGAATCTGTTTGTTGCTGCGTGAAAAAAGTAGTGAAAGAGTAGTCTCTGACGCTGCCAATATAAATTTTGGGAAAACAAGAATTTGCTAGTGCTGCCAATTTAAGTGAAAGCGGATACCATCAGTGCTGCCAACATAGAATATTAAGATTAATCAGTTTGTTGCTGCCAAAATAAAAGTAGTAAAAAAAGAGGAATCCGTTGCAACAACAAACTCCTTAATAGAATTTTTCATTCGAATTTATAGCTTCTTCTGAATCTAGAATTTCTATTTGTTGTTTGTTTTTTGTCTTCACAAAAATGATGTTCCAAATTGATATCAACAAATTACAATCCTAAAAATTTCTATTTCAACATTTTGGTTTTTGGGGATTATCAGCCTGAGATTTCGATAGAAAATTAATGCTTTTCGTTTCTTTAAAATCTCTATAAATACAAGAAATACATTAAGCAAGTACATTTTAATTTAATATCCTTGGGGAGTTGACAACTCAATATGCTCTGATGTTTGATTTCAATCAGAATCATATGTTAATGGTTTTCCTGTTTTTTGTTTTGTTTTTTTTTCACTTTTCTGGTTGAGATTTAACCAATTTTTAATGCAACACAATCACAAATATATGCTTTAATTAGCATAGTAAAATATTAAAATAAATGTATTGTGCAATTTAATTTATTTTTATATGGATTTAAATGAAATTAATTGCTGTGCTTGTGAGCAAATTTGTTAACAATAAAAACTTACCCTTGCAACATTGCCGTATAAGCAGACCAAATTGAATAATTTATCTGTATTCGATGTGTCGTGATCCAAGCCATAAACCATCATGACAGCACCCTGGAGAGAAGGTATAATTTCCTAAAGTTAAATAAAAATTTATAAAAATCTATATAATAAACTACAAACGTCCAACGGGTTTATTTTTAAATTATTGGTTCTATGCAATTCATTAATTACAAACAGTTATGCAGAGAAAAAACAAAAACAGTTAAAGAGTATGAGTTTAGTATTTATGTAAGCCATATAAATACATACATAGAAATACATACTAGTATATACATACATATGAAGAGCACATGGATTTAAGCATAAAATTATATATTTGTGTATATGAAGACATACGGTAAATAGGTCTCATGTGGCAAAATAAAAATTACGAGAAAATTTTGTTGAAAGTAGAAATTTTTTAATATCAAACGTGTGACACACCTTCATTCCCATACGTCTTCATATCAGGGATATTACGGAGATTCGATTTTGAAAGTTCGTACGTTACAATGAATTTAGATCTGATTCCGATGGACCCATCTTCCGATTGATTTAAATTTTTGAAAAACGAAAATATTTATGCAGCCATTAAATACTTTGATGTATCAATAAATCAGGCGCCCGCTTCCGATATATCAAATGTGAAACATCCGGTTTCGGAAAATCTAACATTCGGTCCCAGTTTCAATAAATCAAGTTTTGAACATACGATTCCGTTAATAATTAAATTTTGAGCATCTGGTTTCGATTATATTACACTCACTTCCGTAACATCCCTACTTTATATTATTACAAGTTCGGATGAACTATCTCTAATCCTTTAGGTGAACTTGGAATGAACAAAGTTATAATACCCTGTCCACTAATACAGCTGGGTATGAAAATATACATACATATATACCAAGTAAAGGGACTCACCAAAATGAGCAAGTTGTCCTGCAGACTGGCAAAAAATCTGAGTGGAAATTAATTACAAAAACCTTTAATTTTGATATTTTTATATATGAAAAATTTGTGTGACAATTTCCTACACCAAAAATGTTTTTGTTACAGTTTCGAGTTAGTCTGCTTGTTTACTGAAGAATCAGAGAACTACTTGCTCAACTTGGTGAATACCCTCAATATGTGTTAATTGTATAAATAACACTACTAATCAAACAAAACTGAAAAGAGCGGGACCATGGGCATATGGATTTGAGTTAGTAGATACAGGCACTCATAATGGTGATGGTAAATTAAAAAAAAAAAAAAATAACAGAAGTATGGAAAATTATTTTTTTTTTAATTTTTTTTAAATAAATTATGATAAACAAAATTTTATTTCAGTAAAAAAATATTTTTGGAAAATAAATTACTAATTACTGAAATTCTAAAAATAATAAATAAAAAAACAAAAAAAAAATGTTTCTAAGAAAAAACTTTTTTATGAAAAATGGCACAAATATCAAAATATTAAAAATTTGCTCAAACAATTTCTAAAATATTTTTTTTTTGAAATTAAAAAAAAAAAAAAAATAGCCCCATTGTGCCCATGAGTGACTGTACTCGTTAAAACTCCGCGTATGAGCAACTGTTTACCAGCCGACCTGCTCTTTTTTGCCTTTTGGCTGTCAAATTTTGTCGGTTTGTGTGCGTGCGCCACTGCGTATACGCAACGGCTGACAAAATCAACAGCAATTCGCTGTGCTTTAACATTAACAAACACAAGTAAATACATACATACATAAATACGTACGTATATATTGAAAAGCAAGAACAAATTATATTAAAACATTATGCAAATAAGCGACATCTCACCTGTGCTTGTGCCTGTGTAGCGAATGCCACTGGTGCGGTGCGTCCCGGCACCACAGCTGGTTCTTTCATTAGTCCGGTCGGATGTATGGTTGCTCCCTTCCAATTCTCTGGTGTGGTCGGATGGAATTCTGTTGCGCCAAATTGTGGGAAAGCGGCACCGGGTCCCAGCAGTGGTGGTTCTTTAAATTGACAAAAATTGGTTGGTGTGGATATGAGGCCAACTACGCACATTTTTTGTTATGTATATTTGTATTTGTTTATGGAGTTTACAAAAATTTAAAAATTGCGTATTTATTTTTATACATTTTTTTAATGATTTTTTTAAGTTTTGCGGATTGTTTTAATATAAAAAATGTTGGTTATTTAAGCAAGCATTAATTAAATTTTTTTATTTTTTATTTAAGTTAAATATTTGTTCATGCAAAATAAATTAATTGTGTGTGTGTTTGGTTTTTTTTTTAAATATTTAAATTATGTTATAACGGTGTTTTTTATTTTTGAAAATTTAGTGTTATTTGGTGATGTGTTGGTTTGGTTGTAATATATTTTGTTGTTGTTGATTTTGTGGTTGGTCGGTTATGATGCAGGTTGCAAATCAACATTTCCAAAAGAAGACACATTAAAAAAGAACAAAAAAATGAGAAAGAAAAGAAAAAAGAAACAAAAGCGCAACATTTAATGATTTTCGGTTTATTTGAATTGGTTAATTAAATATGAAATAAATGTTTATTGATATAAATAAATGCATGGCTACATATTTGTGTGATTAAAAGCAGAGCTGGGCGATAAGGCTTAACATTCATATAAAACAATAATTATTAGAAATTTTGGTTGATGAGAGCAATTACGCAGGTTAGAAAGATAATTTTAATCACTAATACTTCGAAGAGTAATTTAAAAAAAAAATGTAATTAAATTTACGGAAGATTTTAAATTATGACTTAAGTAATTGTAATCAGAGTTTGATTACAGCAATCAACAATCCATTGAACAGAGGTTAATAATTCCAATAGTAGTTTAAAAAGTTAGAATTAAGATTAGCGAACATGTGAAGTTATAAAAAAAGTAATGGTAATCATAGCTTGATTACATAAATTAACAATACATGGAAATAATTCAATAATAGTAGTAAAAATTTGTAATTAAGATTACCGAATATGTAAAATTTAAAAAAGTAATGGTAATTATATTTTGATTACAGTAATCAATAATCCATGGAAAAAACATTAATAGTGCAATAGTATTATGAAAAAGTTGGAATTACTATTACCGAACGTGAAATTATGAATGATACTTTGATTACACTAATCAAGAATTGTAATGTAAAAAAATGTGTTAAAGTTATTCTAATTGTAGACGCAAACGTTAAAAACGCGTAAAAAATATAATAATTACAACACTGCTACCATTACAGTTATGGTAATGTAAAGTTTTTGAGTAACGATTACACTGATCAAAAATTCATTATGCTAGAATTGCAATTGTAATTTGGAGACACAGGTGTAAATTAACGATTAAAGTAATTGTTAAAAATGTCCAATAGATTAGAAAAAACATTACCCAGCTCTGCATAAAACCTGCACATACTTAAGCTTAAATATAAATACACAAAAAAGACAAATGATGGGATTACTTAAAAGTAAAACGGCAGGTGTAAATAATGCGTATGTGATTGAGATGTGGCTTAACAGAAGGGAGAATATTCCTTACAGAATGGGCATGCAAAAACATGCAATAATTACTTTTTTTTATAATCATATTCTGAAAAAAATTATTGATTAATTAAAACGACGACTAAACGATCAACTAAAAGGTTAACTGATTGGGAAATTAATCTCATAATTTAATTAATCAGACAACTTAGTTTATTAGTTACAACAAAACTTTTTTCTAATCTGTTCTCCATTAATAAATTGTAAATACTATTATTTTATTTTATATCATCCTTGAAATGTGTGAAACAACAGAAACCATGCGATTGACTTTAATTTAAATCAGCTTCTTCGTACATTCTGCATTCCAGCCACGAACCAGCCCGCTAACCAGAAGATTATGCCCATAAAGTAGAGCTGCCAATCACAAGTCAAAGGCAAAAGAAATATTTTTTTTCAGTAAGACGTTTTGAAAGCGCTTTTTTGGTTTCTTCGCCTTTGGGTGTGCGCTCTTTTTCGTGGCGTCTAACGACTAACGTCTTTCAACTAAAGCAAACGAGAGCACACGTAAATGAAAAATTAAATAGATGCTGTCTGTCTATTGGGCTTGCCAAACCGCAAGTCTAGTCTTGTACTCATCTACTAACTTTATACTATAAAGCATTTTAATTAATTTTTTGGCTTTTCGTTTGCAAATGGCTTTGTTCAAGCTTTGTAACTGTGCCAACAAGCTCTAAAGTGCAAACATACTTAGATACTACGTTGATGCACATAAAGAGCATTATTAACTGAGTGCACATGCACTTAAATATTATCGTTGTTAATACGAATATTTGTCTGAAAGTAACCAAAGCTATTAATACAAAAGTTTTCTTTATTAATTATTTTTAGGCAAACATGCGCATAAGTCATACTTTAAAATGAGACTAAGAGCTAAATTTTCAGGTGTTTGTGTGAGGGGAAATACCATACCCAGCAGAAAAAAAACTTTACAAGTTGAAATTTTTCGGGAGTAGAAAAAATCGAGGGGAATTCTAGCTTTTTTAGTTTCTACCATTAGGCGTCGAGCTAACGTGCTCACCCGAGTAAGAAAAGTAATTATCCAGCATGTGTGGTGAATTGGAAATATTTTAATTTGACATGATCGACCTAGGACTTGCTTGGTCTATGAAAAACTAGTTTGACTCGTTTATTTAACACATTTATTTTTATTCAAAATCAAATAATTGACTTCTTGCCCAACCTCTTGTCAAAAAATACCATTCGTTATATGGAAAAAAATACATTTGGCTGACTAGTTCCAATTCAAATTAGTTCTGAAGTAGTTGCCAACTAGTCGGTTTGACTGCAGTGTTCTGCACTCAGATATGCATGTGTGTGTGTATGTGTGTGTTTGTTCTAATGCAGGATATTTGTCAAAAAGTTGGCAGGATTTTATGGGAAATGTTACGCTGCAGCCAACATGAGTGATGCATGTAAATTTCTATGTATTGGTAAACCAAACTTTCACTTTACTGTCACCCGCACCCGCACTTGCTCAAACACCTTCGAGGTGCGCAGCAAAACTTTGATTAACTGTCAACAAACGTTCGTGTTGTGGCATTTTTTTTAGAGAATTTTTTTTTTTTTTCACAAAAGTTTTCACTACACCGCAACCAACAACAGCTCAATACAATTTGGTTAACAACTTTTGGCTGTTTTGCACCAAAGTATTGTGCATTGGCTTGTATTCAGCTTTCAATGTGATAGGAACTTTTGATGTACACAGCAGGTGCGCATAAAACGTTAAAGTTCCTTCTTTTGGCGGTAGAAAATTGAAGGTGAACTCTGAGTTTATCGATATTTCAACAATTTGTGCAGAGCTCTGCGCTAAGTGAGACTCTGTAAACTGTTAATGTCACAAAAAAAACACCAGACTGGTACTCCGAGAGCGCCGAGCTGAGCGTTCCGAAAAAAAAAAGAATTTTGAGCAGATGGCAGACTTTTATAAATTATTTTGTGAAGTCTCAAATTTAAAAATCTATCAAGCAAAACACAAAGTAAAAATTAAAATTTGAACAGGTGGTAACAATATTTTCGAATATTTTTATACTGATTATGCTATTACTTTTATAGAAAAATTCAATCTCAAATTTATGAATCCAACAAACACAGTAAAATTGAAATTTTGAACAGGTGGCAACCCCTTTTTTTGATTAACATTTTTATACTGATTATCCTATTCCCACCATCACCAAATTCAAAAATATAAACACCATTACAATGTTCAAACTTCTTCAATTACAAAGGTAATAATAAGTATCTATCTGAAAAATAAAATTTAGTACAAGTGGCAACCTTTTTTATAAAATTAATATCCCGTTGTTTATATACGATTTAATTTTTAAAAAAGTATATAAAAAGGGGAATAAGTGAGCAATTGGCAACTTTTTTAATAAAAATTATATATTTTAATACTTATTAGCTTCCATCCGGTGGTCGTGTTTGGGACAAAATTTTTACACGTAAATGCAACAACAACAATTTGAGCTAGATGTATTCATATTAATAGATTTCTAATTCAATTTGGGAGCCAGATAAGCTTGCTTGTTTCTCAGCCAAATTTCTAAATAACTCCACCGGATGGCGGCATTTATATTATTACCAACAAAAACGAAACCAAAAACAAAAACAAAATTATTAACAAATTTCTTGAGGCGTGTGTGAGTTATGAATTATTGAAATGTATTTAACAACGGGTGGCAACTTTTTTTTCATAAAAATGGCTTCTGTTTAGTTATTTACAGGGTAAGTAATCACTCCGAGAGCTGACAAATTCAAAATCAGGCGAACAATAAAATTTGCATTACATTTATTCAAGAAAAAATTATAGAAGGAAAAATAATTAAGCCAACAGAATCCAAAGCAAGTTTTTTGAATTTTTGTATGTCTGTTTGTATCTTTGTTCGCTCTTCACTCGAAAACTACTGAATGAAACTAGATGACAATTTCATTGTTGCATTAGTAAGCATTTAACGTCAAATTTAAGATATTATTTATTTTGAAAAATTCGACCAGTTACGGAATTACCGACCAATATGTGGACCAGGGGTAACTAAAATTTGTGAATACAATATGGGTATCAAACGAAAGGTGATAGGGAGTACCACGATAAGCGAAATGATTAAGTTCCATATCTCAACTGGTATGGGAGATACATATAATGTTTAACATGGAATTCAGTCTAACATACATTTGTTCTGCAACGCAGCGAAGCATCACCGAGTTTTCTCTTTGACTACTAATGCATAAATTTTTGTAGAAATATTTTTAGACTGTTCCATCAAGCTTACAACCAAAATTAATATACATTGTTGTTGCTAATAAAATACATTACAAAAAAAACATTTTCTATTCCACATAAATAACAGAATAACTCAGTCCATACGCTCTATGCGCTTAATACATTCAAACTCCTCTTCAACATGACTTTACTTTAGTGAAAAACTTTCTCATAACTAGATTGCTCTTTTTAGTAAGCAGCATATGCTAATCGTGTAATATGTAGTAATGATATAAACGTCATGTCGTATGAGTAATGTGTGAACAATTTGTATGCACTTCCTACGGCGCGTGACAGACGCAAAAGTTTGCTAAGCAAACAACCAACAAAAATGTGAGAGAAAGAGAGTAAAAAACCACGAAAATTGCCAAAAACAATAAAAGGGAAATTGAAAAATAAAACAAAAAAAAGGTCCACCATAGCGCTGATACTCTAACTCACTTAGCGTGTTAGCTGATAGCTGGAGGCATCTAACCTAGCGGGCCAATGAAGCAGGTTGGAACAACAACAAAGCAATATGAGCGAGATTGGCATGTCGTGCACTGAGTTTCTGTGGCTGCACGAAAATGTACATTTAGAGTGAATGCATTTTTACTTTGTTGTTCGCAAACGTCCCTCGGAGCAATTGCTTTGATAATACGTAAACTTTTTAGAGTGAAATTAAAAATTAGCTTTGACGACCAGTGAGATGGGCTTGTGGATAGCTGGAATAGAGGTATTGAATTTTTAAAAGGTGATAATGATGTGATTTCAAAATAGATTCTTTGTACTTAGAGGTACTAAAAGAGCTTTTTGGGTTTTTTAGGAAACACATATTTAATATTTAATATTTTTTTTTTTCAATTCAAAAGTACTCTTACGGCCAAATCTGTTAAATCTGGATTAAAATTAAAAATCAATTATATTAAACTGCTCTATTAATTTAATTGATTAATTATGATAATCGAAAATTTTTAGAATAATTAATCGATTAGGATAACATTTTGTGTTTAATCGCAATTAATCAAACATTTTAATCAAATTAAAACTTTTATTAATTTGATTAATCCTAGAATTAAATTTGAAAACGAAATAAATCCTCATTAATCGAACACCAAATTTAATCCTATTCGATTAATTGTTCTAAAAATGTTTTATTATTATAATTAATCAATTATTACAAAAATAACAAAAAATTGAAATTGATTATCAATGATTAAGATTAGCAATCATTATTTATCAGGTCTGCTTACGAACTAGAGCAGCAATATGCCCTTTGAAAATATTTTACTTAAACAAAAAATACAAAATATTTGTGTCAGTGGATGAACTCTAAAGAGTAAAGAGATAAAATTAAAGCACTGTTTTTTCATCTTAAAATCAAGTCAAAATGCACCCACTGTAGCACAAATTTTCCTTAAAAGAAAACTGCCTCCCTTTATCTCTATGATTTCCTCATTCCGCCTCCTCTTCGCCCCCCCATCACTATATTTTATTCCAGTACTATCTAACAGCTTCTTCTATTCAGCTTCTGCTTCCTTCCAAATAACATTCCAGACATCCTTTTCTATCTCATTTTCAGCATGTTGAGCTTCTATATCGCTATGTCGGTATGTATAGTCAATGCAATTTATGCATAATGCTTGCAACCATTATTTGTTACTTCATTTTTATGCCGCGCCTCTTGCTTTTGTTACTCGTTAGTAAACCACCAACTTACATGAAGATAGAGTGGCAAAATGTATTGAAAATGTATATGAAAAGCTTTACACACAAACACACACATATGCCATGTATTGCTAGTAACATTTAGTGACATATCTTTTGTTGCATTGTGTGCATCCTGCTGCTCTCCCAACGCCTGCGGCACGCATCCCGTTTGTGCAATGGCTTCCTGCTTCCTTGCACACCTACACGCAGCAACCAATTTTGTTGGTGTTGTGTCGCTTATTTTTGGCGTTCGTTACTTAAGCTATCCCTACCAATGAATGCATATGTATATGTGCGTGTTTTCTTTTGCCGCTGGCATTCGCTTATCTTTTGTGTTTGCGCGGTATTTACACGCTTTTGCATTTACTTTGCATATTTTGCGGCGCGAACAGTGAAATTATGCATTTCTTTGTTGTTAACACAAGCTCACATATGCATGGCCACACACGCACATACATACAACCACTCAGGCATGGCATGAATGTCAACTAAGTAATGACCCAGGCGGACAAATGTGAGATTATTACAAACAATGCGATGAGAAAGTGGGTATTTATCAAGTAGTTAGAAACTAGTTTAAAACCAATGAAATGCAAGCTATTTTATAATTTAAATTTTACCAATTCGATAAAAAATATATCATTTTTTTATGAAATGTTTTTTATTGAAATACCCTCAATTTTTAGTTGTAATTTTACTTTTGTTTAAGATATCGGTTTGTATTTTTTTAAATAATCGATAAATCTTAACATCGAAACCTTGCATGCTTCTTATAGTTTTTAATAACTTTCGACTGTGATAATTTTAAAACTTTCTTTTAAATAAATTAATTGATAAATTTGCAATCGCAATATTCTCTATTTTTTATGTCAGAATTTTACCTTGTTTTACTTTTTTGCTGACCAAAAATTCTCTATAACTCCATTTTTTCAGCCTGTATTTCAAATTACAATTTTTTTAAATTTATAAATCGATGAATTTTGTTATCGAAATATTTTTTTTTTTTAATTTTGTCGTAAAAATATTTCATAGTTTTACTTTCTTTAGGGATTCTTCATTACTGCCCACTTCCAGATCGAATTCCAAGCTATAATTTTTTATCGATCAATTTTGTTATCGATATATTTGTGTTTAAAAAATCGGCCTCCACCATCATACCACTATCTGCCAAGCATAGTAGGCAAATGATTCAAGCGAATAATTTTTAATAAGTTTTGACTTTCAAATGGAATTAAAAATAGAATAGAAATTAAATAATTGATACATTTTGTTATCGAAATAACCATAAATTTTTTCTTTAGTATATCAGTAGAATCGCGAAAAAGTTAACCAAACCGTTCCAAGGGTGTTTTACTTTTCCGAAATATTAACTTTTCCAAAGGGTTCTCGAATTTGAAAAAAAAACACGGAAATAAACATAATTTTGGGAATATAATACGTTCAATTTATTTGCATGACTCACTTTTACTCGTAACAAAACATAAACTTAAGGCTGGTTTTCATTAGGTCAAAATATGACATCAAATGGTGGCATACTAATGAAAACGGCTGGCATATGGAGTCAATTGCGTTTGCAGTCAGTTTTGACGACTCTTTGTCATATAAAATGACATGCATGTGAAAACTGTCAAATTCCAGTATGACAGCGCAGTTTGCAACGATTGACACGATTGCCAACATGTTGGCAAATCTATTTCATTTGACTCAATTCGTTTGTGGAGTCGGGTTCGCACCCCAAATTTTGTGAAAAAATTTTTTTTTTCCTTTTTTATATTATTTTTTATATTTTTTCCATGTTATATTATTGTTTGCTTTTTTAATTCTGTAATATTACCATTTTGTGGTCGGCTACGTTATATTCATATCTCAAATTTGTATATTTTTGTGTCGGGGATAAAACAAAAAAGTGAAAATATATAAAAAAAATAATACTTGCAATTAAAAAACAAAGAAAAGTTAATAAAAAGTTAAAAAACATTTAACAAAAGTTGGGGTGGAACTCGCTACCCTACAATTGATAGTGAAGTAGCTTGTCAAACAACTGACTGGGCAATTGTAGTGAAAACGGGATGTCAATCGCCTGACACCACAATTTGACGTCAGTCTTTAACACGCTCTGCTTTATCGACTTCATGTCAGTTTTTAAGTCGTAATGAAAACACATTTGACACCAAATCGCCATAGTGTCAGTTAAGTCAGTTTTTGTGGTCAGTCATTTTGACCTAATGAAAACCAGCCTTTAGATTTAGTTTGTACTTTTTTACATTTTACATACATATATGTACATTTTAATTTGTAGGGCTGGTTTAAAAAAGCGGTCGAGACTTGTCTGTTTCTTTTCTTTTGTGTAATAGCTCCTGACAATTTTCGTGCGCATATTAATAAGATCTGATATCTGATTTGCCAATCGATTTCCACGAATACCTTCATCGATTTTTCTTAAAATCTCAGCTTTTTGATGCAAATTTAATCTGATTTGCAATGATTTTTTCTGATTAGTTGACATTTTTTAACACACTAACTATAAACAACTCACAAGCTCAAACGTTCATGACAAACTACGTATGTACCAACCAACACCGATAATAATTTTTTACATACAAATATGGGGAATACATAGCAATAAGGGGAATACCCGAGCTTGTTTTTCTTGCCAAACAAACGGTTGGGTTTGAAAAAATAGATAAGCTCGAAAAAGTTAAGGAAAAGTTAACTTTTTAGAGCGGTACGTGGACGCTCAAAATCGGTCAACTTAGCCGAAGGTTTAACTTTCTCGCGAGTTAACTTTTGCGCGATTCTACTGTACTTTGTTTGGGGATCCTAAGTCCTCTATACGAGAAACACCGTTTTCCAGGTAAATATTTTAAATTACTTCAAATTATCCACTCAATAATTTTTTTCATATAAAAATTCTAGTTTCTTCGATCATTTCACAATCAGGCATCCTCATAATTTAATTTAAAATTTTTTTTTTCCGACAGGGAATGCTAGCCGTTTCACACACATGCAAATGAATTCGTAGTATGATTGTTAGTAAACTAAAAACTCGCGCCATCGGGTGCCTCTACAATCGCTGTAGCATCTGGCCGTTTGTGGTTTCTTCACTAATCCTTCCATTCGTGCGACTCGTTTTTCCCTCAGCGCTTAAAGCAACGCTTCCTTTGTCAGACTTTATTATAAATGCATTTATTTCTGCCGTTTTTGCAACTTTGGCATTTTGTTAGCGCTTAGTTTGTGGCATGCAACAGTAAGCAGGTGGCAGATTTTTTATGCTGAGGTGTTAGTGCGCACGAAAATTCACATTCTCACATTTTTAAAGTTTTTTGTTTTATTTAAATTTTTTTGCCACTGAGTTGAATCAAGTGGCGTGCAGTTAAAATAATAGACTAACGCTTGGCGCTGGAAGTTGCTTGTTTGGCTTGAGTTGATTAGAAGCGTGAAATAAAAAAAAAAAAAGCCATAAAAAGTAGGAAAAATTTTCACGGCTGTTTAGACTAAAAACAATTTGCATTTGTGGAACTTCGCTTGATTAGAGAACAAACAAGTTAAAAACTAAATTAATGGTAGCTAGTTGGGAGCACAAAACGGAGAGTGCGTGGAAAAAAAAAGACGAAGATAAAGTTAAACACAATGGATATGGATGGACAGTCTTTTGTTGGAGTAAATCTGGAACGTTCTAGTACTAGTATATTTTGCCACTAGTCCTACTAATATGCGATGATTCGTTGGAGAAAATTAAAGATGTGTGAAAAGTCGATTTTGAAGAAAATAATCGTTTTGCTTTCTTATGCAAAAATACGAAAAATTAATATATTTGTGGGTAATATTTTTTTTTCTGCTGATGAAGGTGTTTTCTTTCATATAAAATTAAGTGCGTTAGTAAATTTTTATGGAGAAAAATAAAGAAGTTCCAACAAACAAAAAATTGCAAAATTTTCGCGAATTTTCTGTAGCTTTTTAAAACAAAATTTATACTTCTCTTATTTGATATTAACACACACTTTGATATGGTATTTGTTAAAATAATTTTTTCTAAGGCGAAAAAAAAATTGAAGAAAGCGAATTTCTGTACCGTTCGTTACTGTATGTGTTTTCAGCTGTAGTGTGTACATACAGCTGTGTTCAATATAATAGTAGTGAAATAAAATTGGGTTTCGTTCGACGAAATATGGAAAAGCTCTATTTTTAATATTTTTATTTAAAATATAGCCCATTCCATGACAGACCTCCGAGATCTAAAGGAATGCATTCTTTTGCGAATAATTATTCATTTGATTTATCGAAAAAAGATTGCAGTCATTTTTTGAATTCTTTGACTGGGACTTAAAAAATAAAGTCGCCATTCAGACTTTATTCTGCGACTTCGAATTCTTTTTTTCATTCATTTTTTGGTTATTGATGATTGCATTCATTGAATAAAAAGTCTCACTGAAGTCAATTGAAGTCTGTTGGAATCATTTGAAGTCAAATTACCTGTGGCAAACGAGACACGATCGTAAAATATTTTTGTTACAAATAGTTAGTGACTTCACTAAAAAAGTAAAGTCTGTAAGTGACTTCTTTAAATGGATTCAAAGTCGTGACTTCAAAAATACTTTAGACTTCATTTTTTCATTCTTTAGTCAAAAAGCGAGTCAATGAGTGCATTACAAATTTGAAGTCATTGAATAAGACTTCAACTGATTGCATTCGAATATGTATGCATTCTTTAACAACCCTGCAGAACCCACATTAAAAGAACTTTCAGAGTTTACACAAAGTTCAGGATAGTTAATTAAACTTTAAAAGTTGTCCATCAAAATCTTCACATTTTGGAAGAAAATATCCAAAGCATATAGAATGCCACCTATATTTTAAGCAAGACTTCCAGCAATACAACTCCTAAAACTGGATTCAATTCTATACAGCGGATTTTGCGTGATGCGCGTACAAACATACGGACCAACCAAAAGCTTAAAAAAATGTTGCTGCGACCTCTAGTGCTCTAATAAAGATCCACTGTATGCATTTAAGTATTTACAGTTAATAGCCAATAAAATTATTTATACCTACATATTTATCAAACTGTTCGTATGGGATTAAGGGATTTCGCTATTATTTTGTATTGAACAGGAAATATTATACAAACTTCCGGTAAAGCTTTCAATTAAGTTATGTGTGAAAATATATTTATGTATGTTGAATTAATGCGAAACTTCAATATAATAAACGATAAAGATATAATAAATACATTACATGAATAAATAAAATAAAACAAACATTTACAACAAAAGTAAATTAGCATAACGAAACTTTTGCATAGTAAATCAATTTGGCAGCGGAAATAAAGTTGCTAAAGCTTGCAACTTAACTTGCTTTTAAATGAAATGAAAATTTAATTATTTTTTCTCAAACTTAACTACACTTATTTTTGTTGCTTGTTTTACTACAAAAACCCAAAAGAAAAAAAAAACACTTTGCATAGAAAACAATAACAAAGCGCAGCAACAAATTAAGTGCGTGGTCATGTAGCATGAAAAATGCAATATGTTCTGTGTATAGCAATTAAGAGTGCTGCTTTACTATGTTGTTCGTTGTTGTTGTTTTTGTTGTTATTACTGTTTTTATTATTATTATTGTTGCTGTTAACAAAGCACTTTGCTTAACTGTTGCATAGGTAATGGTAATGGTAATTTAGTGCTTTGAATTCCCCAACTGCAAATGTATGCATGCAACAGCAACAACAACAACAACAACTTAAGCAACATTAGAATGCGTCCGCTCGGACAATTACTTTGAAGCCAACAAAATCACAAATCTAATTAGCGTTAAGTTGAGTTGGTTACATTGAGGGAAGGAGTAAATGCAAGCAGGCTAAAACTTGTGCGAAATTGCTTGAGTGGGAAATAGCGAGTGTGTAGCAAAAGCAAATGCTTTGAGACTCAGCAATTATCATCATTCATTTGGCGCTTAAGTGACTAGGCGATTTTGGGTTGGTGTGCCCGTCATTCATTTTTGGAGAAAGTTGGTATTAGAAAGTGCAAGGAAGGTGATGCCATTTAGATCTAGTCTATAGGAAATACCTACTAGAACTGCGCTAAAAAGGTTAAATCACTTTACCGACGATGGGATTCAGTCCTACGCTAGACAGAATTTTTGTATTAATTTGTCGGGATTCCCTTAGACCAGAGCACACTTGAATTCGAACGTAGAGGCGTGCGCTCGTCCGGGCATATTCTTCATAACTCAACTTCTTAGCGAGTAGTCCGTCCTTGCAAGGCACTTTCTTGTTCAAATATGCTCTCAAAGAGGTAATGCTTGAACTGAGAGGAGAAATTATGAGTAACTTATAGGAGAACCACTTTGCTTGTTTCGGGCGCCTTCTCCCTCTTTACACCACAAAATACACTACAAATTTGTATCCAATTATGCAATCAAAGTCCGCTGGCAAAGAGCTTTGTACATACAATCATTGTTGACTTGCTTTTATTGCTGGTACAGCTGTTAGCAATTTATAGGTTATTTGATTTCAGAATTGGTTGTTCAATTAAATCGTAACAAGCGTGCACGCATTTAGTTAACGCAACACACACATACAGACACACACACACAACACAAGCAAGCACGCACTCATGTCGCAAGCTGTTGTCACACTACAGGCAGTGCAAGCTCATTGTAGGATTACCCAGCAAAAAAAAAAATGTTGGGACTTATCACTAAAGAGAGTGAAGCGCGATGAATCCCTTTCTAGCTTACATATAGGCGTTGGAAGTGGACTGTGGGGAGTTCAGGGATACAAGGATACAGTAGGTCTCTTAACAGAACATGCTCAAACAAAAAGAGATCACTTCAATCTATACAAAGAGCTCAAAACTGACATAAGTCGCAAGCTCCTTTGCGACTCATCCCGCACTGCATTCAAACTAGTCACATTTTTTACACGACTTGATGTTAGAATATACATACGTATGTATTTAAATGTGTCTCTATACGTCTTAAAGCTTGCCAGCATTGTTGAGCGCATGTTACGTATACGCCCTGGCGCGCTTCTTTGCCTGCTTGTGAGGAACACATGGCGTATACGCAATTAATAAATATTTTGCTACAAACACTCACTAGTACCTAAGTCAGTCTTATACTACATATGTATGTATGTGCATTGCACATGAAATCCTTCTAACCAAATTTTAAATTTAATTTTTGGCTTCAATTTGTGGTTTTGGGTATTGTCAACTGCAAATGTCACCACAAATCCACAGGCGTTTTGTGTTGGAATAGTCAAAATATGTGAAATAAATATTTTTTAATCAGTTTCATGCAAAAATTAATTTATACTGTGACACTTTTTTTTTTGTTTTTGCTTGCGTTGCAGTTCAATTATTTGTTGCTTAATTAGGTTGTTAGTGATTTTTAAACTGAATGAAATCAAGCAACAACGAGCGCAAAATTTTCATTATCAATAACAATAGAAATGAAATGCGCTTTTTGTTTTCATACTATGCATATACATATATGTAGATATGTATGTATGTAATTGCATCAAGGTATTTTAATTGAAACCCACATTTGATATGTGAAAATGTTTGACACACAGTCGTTGGCAAACAAAATGGGATTTATTTGTTTGCGTATTTGAAAAAAGAATTTCACAAAATCCAATGAATATTAGGCGAATAGCGAATTAATTTTTTTTAACACTAAATATTTACAAAATATTTTTTTTTTCAAATTTAAAATTTTCTATACAGTACTATCTCGATAATCCGGACACGCGGTAGTCCGGTCACATCTATAATCCGGACAACACTATAATTCGGACAGTTTAACATTTTTTACTCTATAATCCGGACATTTTTCAAATTTGCTTCGCAATACATATTTACATACATATGTATTTTAATTTTTAGTTTGCTTCGTGAGTTTTTCGTAAAATAGGGGTACTTTAACAACAATATACATATGTACATATGTATACGGAATGCAACAGCATAAATCACGCTTTGTGTTTATTCTTTAGTGACAAACTGAATTGAGTGAACATTATTATTATGAGCAGTGGAAAATTTAAAAAAATGGCTCATAAAACCCTTACTCTTCAGAAAAAATTTGAAATTTTAGATCTCCTTGATAAAGGAAAATCATTATGATGGTTTGAAAAAGAATATGGTGCCATGTTGACGCTTCGGCTATGGATATTTTAGTTTTAAGACGATTTAAAGAAACTGCAGATAAAATGTTGCTGGCGAACTCGCAGCAGACCAAAGTTAATAATTTTTTTGAAATAGTACGTACAAAAATAAAAAAATGTTTGATTATGTACAGATGTACATATTATTACATATGTAAGAATGATTGTACTGTGTTTAATAAAGCAATTTATGTACATAAATATATCTGAATTGCGTTATGTTCATTTCAATAAAACAACGAATTTTAGTTGAAAAAAAAAAATCATCTATAGTCCGGGCACCCCCATAATCCGGACGACCCCTAACATTAAGGGTGTCCGGATTATCGAGCTAGTACTGTATTTAAATTTTTTTTTTTTTTCAAAAAATTCAATTTCTAACTCATTGATTAAATATTCTGTTATATAACCTGAATACGTTTCTTTTCTTTTTGCATTAGAAAACATCAAACAAGTTGAATAGTATATTAAAAAAACCGAATAAATACTACAAAATTTTCCATATTAAAGCAAAAAAGCATTTTTTTATATTTAAAAAACTGCCTTTATGCACATTTTTGAAAATTTACTCTAACTATTTAATTTATATTTTAAATTTAGACACAATTTTCATCAAATTTACAAGTTTTATAAATATTTCAGTAAATTAAAAAAAAATGCCAAATTCAGCACTAAATATTTTCTTGTTTTCGAAAAAATTTAGATTAAACTTTTTTTAAATAAAATTATTTTTTTTTGGTTTTACAATTTTTTTTTTTATATTTATGTATATTATTATTGGGTTTTTCTACCAAAAAATTGTGTGTTTTTACGGCCTGTACAATTTTTTTCAAGTATCCTGACTAGGAACGTGCTCCAGGTCACTTATAACTTTTCTGTAGCGAAAATTATTGTTGTTTTATTTTTTTAATAATTTCTTTAATAATGCATTTAATAACTTAAGGTTTCTTGTTTCAGAAATTTATTAAAATTGTTATTTTTTTGTAATTTTCATATAATTTAAAAAAACGTTTTTCTGTATGGTTTTCCATTATTTTTAACTATTTCAGTTTTATTAAATTGAAAACAAACAAATAAAAAATTAATTAAAGTTAAAGTTTTCCAAATATTTCAATATTTGAAGAAGAAAAAAAATATATCCTTACACAAAAAAAAAAGATTTCCTTGACTTCAGCGCCTTACGCTAAACTCTAAAAAATACAAAAAGTGCTTTAGTAATATCGAATTGAAATTAATTTTTTTAAATTTTCCAATTTTGTTTTCAATATTTATTGTTTTTCTTTATTTTGTTTCCATCAAAACTCACATTTTTTTTGGATATTTTTTTTTTTAATTTTCAAAAATTTTGTATACAAATTATGAGCGGGAAAACCCGATAAATTAACTTTCTAAGAAATTTGTATTAAAAAGTTTGTCCCATTTATACGGCGACTTACTTTCCAATTGTGGCACTAATATTCTCTTTCACATATTCACCTAATAAATATTAAAAACAATGTATTCGCAGTGATTTTAATTTATGCGCACAACTATTGTTCATCGTTTATATTGCGAAATATTCAAATTCAAGTGCTTATTAACATTTTAATTTTTTTTTATATTTATTTTGTTCGTTGGTTAAGTGCAAAGGCGAAATTGAAATATTCGAGGAAAACATTTTGTTTCGTTTGTTTGTTGCAAATGTGTATTTGTTGCAATGTCAGTCCGTTTGTAGGCCACAAACTGTAGTAGCATTGTTTAACTAAAAATATGCACTCACTTTTGGCCCACTAACAATGGCGCAACTCGTATGAATATTCGGTTAAGTCGACTGGCTGTTTATATTCAACAATTGAGTGTTAAGCACTTTTAGCGCCACATACAATTGTTTTGACATCCAATTGTTGTCTTTGTGCATGTTTTTGTTTTGTTTTTCATTTTTTTTTTTTGTTCAAATCAAAATGATTACATTTCAATAAAGTATAACATACAGCATTTTGAGCCAATTAAACAAATTACATATAAAAATTTAGGTACTTGTAGTGCGGGGCTTTATTCACCTAAATAAAAATAACTAAATGCAATTCGAATTGAGCAAAAAGGGGGGCAGTAATTAATTGATTACCCTAAAAGCTTTGACAATTTTTATATGACAAATTTTAAAACAGCACAACTTGTAAAAAAATAAATTTCTAGGACACGGCGTATGAGTGACTAGACTGCAAACAATGTGGGTAAGGGAAGCTTATTTCGTTATCATTTTATTTTGTTTATTTTCTTTGGATTATTTAATTTCATATTTTAATTAATTTACTTTTATTATATTCTGTTTTACTTTATAATAAATATAATATATAATAAAATCTCTTTTTATTTTTTTAAATATTATTTTTCTCATTTCATCTCATTTTATTTTATTTTCCTGTTATTTGATTTTACTTTATTTTATTTTCCTGTTATTTGATTTTACTTTATTTTATTTAATTTAATTTTGTTGTTGGTTTTTGCGGTCTTTCTTGTTTTTACATATTTGTAAGTTTGGCAAGCTCGAGACCAGAGAAAACGATAATTCGTAATGAATTTTAATTGTCAGTTTTTGGGAAAAATTGATAGTTTGAGAAAATTTGTTTTATTTTATTTGATTTGAATTGACTTTTATCTTATTTTATTTAATTTTTTTTTATTTTAATTTACTTTATTTCATTTTATTTTACTCTATTTTGGGGTATTTTATTTAATTTCATCTCATTTAATTTAATTTAATTTAATTTTATTTTACTTTATTTTATTTTATTTAATTTAATTTTGTTTTATTTTATTTGATTTGAATTTATTTGATTGAATTTTATTTTATTTGATTTGAATTGATTTGATTTTATCTCATTTTATTACATTTTTCTAATTTTAATTTACTTTATTTCATTTTATTTTACTTTATTTTATGATATTTTATTTCATTTCGTCTTATTTAATTTTATTTGATTTATTTGATTTTATTTTATTTTACTTTAGTTTATTTTACTTTAATTTATTTTATTTTATTTCCTTAAATTCGTTTTATTATATTTAATTTTTTTTACCTTATTTTATTTTAATTAACTTTACTTTTGTATTTTATTTTTTTATTAAATTATTTTTTATTTCATTTTATTTTTTTATTCTTTTATTTTGTTATATTTTCTTTTACCTTATTTTATTTTAATTCATTTTACTATTTTATTTTCTATTTTATTATATTTATTTATATTTGATATATTTTTTTAAATTTTATTTGATTTTGTTTCATTTTATTTTAATTGAAATTTTCATTGATAATATGTTATTCTAATTTTTATTTAATTTAATTTTTTATTTAATGTTATTTAATCGCATTTATTTTAATTTAATTTTATTAAACTTTATTACAGTTTATTAAATTTTTTTTATTATATATTCTTCCGCATTCTATTAACATTTTGCACGCAACTGTATGCTAGATTTACGAATCCCTGACACATTTTACAAACATTATTTAATATTCTACATACCTTAAACTTACTCTGAATTTTCTATTTGTCTTGCTATTTCAGTTGAGAGTAACCTTTCACAATTCTGCTAAAGTAATCATCAATCATTTAGATTTGCCGATGATGGCTTTGGCTTGCTAATGCCATTCGAGTAGGATATACAAATATTTACACACGACGCATACCAAGAGCTACAACAACAGTGCAAAAATAATAAAATTTAAGCAATCACTCAATAATGTGTCAACATTGACATTAGCGTGTCATTTACACTCAGCATTGGGGTGGACTCCCTCCTCCTCGACATTGCTTATTAATGAAAGTGACTGACCAAAAACTAAGTGCAAGATGGATATTTCGGGATTAAAAAGCTTTGGATAGTGAGGCGGGCAATATGTGTGCAGTGTAATTTTATCATAGTCATTACGATCTACATGTCTTTTAATTTGGATATATAGCACCCACATACGGATAGTTCAGGCCATTAGTTGTGCTATCAAACTTCCGCTTATCACTGCTACGCAAAAATTATCAAATATCCAACAAAAACTATAATTTGCTTTGCACTTATTGCTGTGATTTTCTTTGTTGGTTTTTATGTTTCACGCATACACATACAATTTTCTAGTACAATCAGTGACCATCAATATTAGTGCTCTTATTTTGGTTTGTTCTTATCTGATAGATTAATTTATTTTGTTCTTTGTTTTTGCGCCACAATAAATAATAAAATCAAAATTATAGTACTCAGTATAATAAAAAATACCTTACAAACTAGATAGTTAAAACAAAACAGGAAATTTCAGTTTTCTATGCAACTCCCTACAAACTGGTTATAAATAGCCAGTTTATAACTAGTTGAGAAAAACTGTCTCTTTGCGTCAACATCAAGCTGTCAGTTGACAGAGGGATAAATAATGCAGTATCGAAAGTGATTAAAAATGTCAGTTATAAAGTTAAAAGATAGAGTTTTGCATAGGTAAGAAGCTCGCGAGCACTACCATCAATCACTTCTGTAAAATCTCCGGAAATAGATTGTACAAGAAATTTACTTTACTTCGTTCCAGGAATAGCACTATCATCGCTCCACTGGGTATATTACTGTTACCACCTCTTACATTTACACCTTGAAACTGCAGTCAATAAATTTACCGAAAAAGTTTCAGTTTATTCGCAACTGACTATAAACTAATTATAAATAGTCAGATTGTAGTTAGTTGAAAACCAACCGTCCTCTTCGTCAGCCCTAAGTTTAAAACATGTACAAAATTCTTTAAAATACCGCATACCAACAAGAGGCACAAAGAAAAATTGGCTATAATATCAACTGACTATAAACCAGTTATAAATAGTCAGTTTGTAGTGAGTTTAAATTTTAGCATACTTTTAGGCGCAAAAACTTTTGTATAGTTTTGGGATTGCTATAATTGCTTAATCGACAGTAATTAAATTTACTATTTTAAAACATTTAAAAAACAAATTTTACCAGCTTAATCTAAAAAGCTTATAAACTAGAAATTAGAAACATTTAGACTTGTAAATTAGTCACTAACTATAATACATTCATGAATCATATTTTCTAATTTTGATAATTGAATACAAAATGTTAGCATGTTTTCAAAATGTACAAGCAATTTATTTTAAAACCAATGCCTCCTTCAGCTGTCAAACACTTCATGTCTACATACATACATACATATGTACGTAGATTGACAATGAGCACATAATAAATATCTATATGCATATGTATATATACTTTGCTAGGTTAAGAGATTAAATTTAATTGCGCTTTCGTCTCAACAATAATCTCAACACAGCTCAATTTCGCTTAAACATTGATCGAAGCAAATCTACAAAAAGCTCAAAGGCTGACCAGCTGCGTTCAAAGATTAATTACAAAATAAATAATAAAAATGTCAAATGCAAAATTGTAAAAGCTAAGGAGCAGCAAGCAATTTAAAGAAAGAAAAAAATTAAATAAATCAAAGCAAGGAAAAGTTAAAAAAAAAAAAAAATCTACTTTAAATGAAAAATGGAAATCTTTAGTTTTCGGTGCAGCAGATTTAATAATTTTTCATGCGTTAATGGGTCCGCTGGCATTTGCTTTGGACACTTGTGTGCAAGATAAATAAATGAGCTAGTAAATTAAAGTAATTGTTAATAGCAACAAAATATTCGTCAAGTGTGGCACAAACAATTATCTGTAAAATCTTAATTTATGCGCTGAAAATTGATTTACATTCAATAGGCATTGATAAATGTGCCAAAATTTTATGAAAATCAATGAAAGAAATAAGCGAAAGGAGAACGTAGAGGCAGTAAGAGGAGGAACACAGCACTTGATATACATTTTTTTCTTGATAGTCATACGAATGAGGCACATCGCTGCCTAAACTGTTGCCGGTCATTAGTTGGTGTAATTGAGGGTGGCAATTATGGGATAATGTAGAGCGAGAGAGTGGCTTGAAAGAGAAGGTTTTTTGCTATGAGAAAGCAAGTGCATCCAAATCTATTTGAAAATTAATGTTTGCTATAGCTCACTCAATCTAAATATCCAACCATTCTATCAAAATATGCAAATTTATTGGCAGAATTTCTAAACACTTGGTTGAATTTAAAAACACTTTTGATATATGTAATGCTGAAATTATTTTTGAGACAATTAGTTAAAATCTCACTTCTCTAAATAAATAATAATTGCAATAATGTTTATTATCATTTTCTTATTTTAGCATCAAACAATGAAATATTTAAGAAACTTAAAAAAAAATTAAGCCCCAAGTTAACTTGTTTTTAATAATTTATTCAATTAAATAAGTTTCTTGTCAAGTTGTCAGCTGTTGATAAAAATGCATTTGTTGAGGCGAAAAAATTATGCAAATTAATTGTTTGCAATGCGTAGTGTAACGAAACCAAGAAAAACAAAAAAAAAAAAACAAAAAACAATCAGCAATTAAAGCTTTTTCTGCCTATAAAACCCGATAATTTTTTCTTTCCATTCCATGCAGCATTTCAGTTTGTTATTTATTTCATAAAAACTATTTTGCCTTAAGTTAATTTTTTTTCGAATGTGGTATGTATACATATCTGCGTATATTGCCTAAAGTTTATTTTATTACTTTAAATTTCATTGAAATGCTGAATAAATATACATTTCACATTAAATTGGTTCAATGCAAAGGCAAGCTTCGCAAAATATTTAAAATCGTATTAATTGGATTTTTAAAATCACATTAAGTGGAAAAAAGCTGTTAACTAGGCAGACAAAGGGTATTAAAATGTTGCATACTTTAAGGCGCGATATTTGTTTATTTATTAGTATATTTTAAATTTATAAAAAAAAACAAAAAAAAAACAAAACAAAAATGCTGTTAACTAGGCAGACAAAGGGTATTAAAATGTTGCATACTTTAAGGCGCGATAATTGCTTATTTATTAGTATATTTTAAATTTATAAAAAAAAACATTAATTTGCTATACAAAATAATTAAAAAATAATCCATTTCCAAAAGTATCAAGGCAAATTAATAGAAGGTGAAAGCCAGGCGAATTAGAAACACACATCCATACATTTTCAATGCACTTTGTTTTTGTAATACGTAGGCTGCTAAATTTGTGGTGTCAAAATTTGAGAAAAAAGTAGCTTTCAGCTGATGGGATAATGCCACCTTGTTTTAATTCGCCTTGAAAAAGTTTATAGAAACTGAAGGAACGTTTCAAATTCCAAAAAATTGCTGGATTAAGTACATAAAAAATAGTGAGTACATTTAAACTTTATATAAAAGTTAGTAAATTCCATGTTTCGAAGTAAACTTTTTCTAAAGTCGATAAGTATCTATCGATATGAAATAAAAATCTAAATGAAACATGGAAATAATGGAAAGATATTAAGAAAAACTAAATTAAATCAGTTAGAAAATAAGTCAATACAATCGATAAAAATCGATAACAATTCAATAGTTATCGGCAAAAAACGAAATATGTATATCTAGGTACGAAAATAAAATTGCACTTGTTTCTGGTCAAATTTACCGACTTAAGTTAGGATATAAAAAGGCAGAATTATCGATAAAAGTTGATAACAATTTGATAGTTATCGGCAAGAAAACGAACGAGAGTTAAGAAAATAAAATTGCAAAATATTTTTGGTTTAATTGACCGACTTTTGTGGTATTAGCTGCCAAGGTTGCCATATTAAAAAAAGAGTTTTACTTCTCGGTATTCCATGGCCGCGTCGCACTCAGTGCGCACATAAAGTCACCAGGTTGGATTTATGTAATAAATTAAAAAAAAATAAACAAAACTGTTTATCTGAATGACTTCCGGTTATAAATAAACTTAGTACATAGTTTCTTATATTTTCTGCATAGGTGCCGTATCGAAAAGGACAACATTAGAAAAATCATTGCATACTTTTAGGCTGTAATAAATTCTAACTCGCTCAATGTACATATTTAATTTGGAATGAAGCTACACTGAAATTAATAAACACAACTAAAAGAAAAACAAAACTAAGAGGCAACACTCAGCCCAAGCACTTTCATATCCTTTTAAGCTTTCGAGAAAATACGTACTAAATTAAATCCGTTCGCTTTACAAGGGCATGCTACATATACATGACGTTGCTACCCTCGGATAAATATGTACTTAGTCATTGCAAAAACGACTAATAATATTTTAATATTACAAAAAGCACTTACAAGCTTAATAAATATGCAGCAAGCAGATTAAAATACACAGAGAGGAAAGGGGAAAAGGCAAAGGGTTTGCAATGAGTGGTCGTATGATGAGCTCGTGAACGAGTACGATGCGACTAAACGATAGATTGATATGCTAATGCAGATAAATATTTTGTAATGTACACTTGAAGCATTTAAAATCAACAAAGCGCCAGCCCCTCCACTGGCTGAAGTTAAGCAAATATATGGCCTCCAGCAACAGGCCAACGGAGACAGCCTGAAAGTATACTACAAACTGACAACTAAGGAAAGGAAAGGAATATACAAAAAAAAATGTCCCAACGGCAAATGCATTTGTTAAGGAAAATTGAAATGTTGATGGAAATGAGATAATGAAACAACTCTCGCCAGGGCGAAGATGTAATGAGGGCAGTGTGCAGCGGGAAGGTGATGAGTCGAGCAGCGTGGGCAGGTAGAGTATTTGCAGAGGGATGACAAAAGCAAAGTGCATAGAATGAGCGATTTTCTAGGCTAACTTGTTAGTTAGGGTCGTGCGAAGTCAGACAGTCAAATGCATATTGAGTGCCTTTTAAAAGACGATAAAGATTTTGAGTGGTTTTAAAGTAAGGCAAAGAGTGTGAGAGATAAAGTGACAGCGAGCAAAGAGCAATGACAGTTTCAGTGACAAAAGTGTGTAAATAGCTGCAAGTAATTCGATTGCCTGCAACTAAAAACAAGAGCCATAACAACAAACAAAATTTGCTTAAAATGGATTAAAGCAATGCGAATAATACGAAAATGGAAAATGAGAGTAAAGTGCGTGATAGCGAGCTAGAGTACGAAGCTTACCGGATATTGAAGAATTTTACATGAAAAGTGGGAGCAGTGCAAGCTGTGGCGCGAGCATGAATGATTTTATAAATGTCACTTTGCATATTCAAGTGCATTTGTCTTATGGGCTAGGCTGTCCATGGTATGACATTCATTTTGCTTTTAACTGCCATTTCAAGCTGGAGGGTTGTGCCGGTTATTGAAGGAGCTTGCATTGTATTTCGCTGTGTTAGTGGCTGTGGGCCGACATATTTTCATTTATATGTATGAACGCAAAAGCAATAGCATGAAAAGCAAACTAAGATTGCAAAGAAGGAACTGAGTGCGCCTAAAAGTAGGCACACAAAAAAGTCTGACAACTGGCTCACAAACTACTGTGTGCCTGGGGAACTTCTAGTGGGCGAAGAGAGTCTTAAAGCATGATTGAGTTTAATTAAGATTGTCAAACTAAAATTTGTTTTCTAACTATTGTTGGCCAATTAAAATGTGTTTTGGGATAATGGAAAAATAGGTTACGTTGTGCATGCACTAGAAAATAAAATGACTTAGGAGAGTAATGAAAATCAAAAACTAAATAAGAGTTTTGAAAAATAATGGTTTTTCTTATGCATACCCCTAAAAAAGCTGCTGAAGTCGGTTGGAGAATTTAAACCATATTAAAGCTAACAAGAAAAGTTGCATACCTTTAGGCTTAGTTTTTTTCTTCGCTTTGTTGAATAAAAAAAAATTTGTAGGCATTTATGGACAAATCTTAAGAGTTTCATGCTTTTTTTTAAACACATACATACATAACTTAAAATTAAATAAAAAATAATTTAATCAAGTCAATTTTATATGCAAAAAGTGTGAAGAGAAATATGTGTGTATATGTACTTACTAACACCATCAAGGGTCGTTAATATATTACGATTTGGTTGAAACTTACCTGCAAAGAGAGAGAAGAGAAAATTGGTTTAAATAAATAGAATGTAGCTGTCTAAAAGTAAGCAAATATAAACATTTATAATAAAAATAAAAAACTCGAGACACTTGACTGCCTTTATAAGCCTAAAATTATGCTAACATTTCCTTAACTATGCTGAAATAAGAAAGGTAAAAAAAAAGTAATAAAGAAAACACGTTCACTTTTTAATTTCCTAATACTTTTGCACACTGGAAGTGAAACATGCTGTGCCCCTGCAAAAGCGCACTTGAGCTCAATCCAATTCAAGCAATCATCAGTGTGACAAGTATGCGTGAGTGTGTATATGTGTGAGTGTGTGTGTTAGAGAATTCATTCCCTGAAAAAAATTGTAAGACTTGTCTACAAAGAGAGTAGCCCGCGAGTAATGGATAGCTCTCGTCTACATTTGGAAGTAATTGATATCAAACAGTGGCGTCTTGAGCATAGTTAGGACAAGTCAAATTGTTTTTCTGAAGCATAGTTATAGGCGCAGAAACCAGACTAGTGTGCTCCTATCCGTAAGGGATATGTACGTCACTTCTCATTCGGGTTTAAATGAGTGCTGTTGTCCTAGACAAAGGGCAGGTTCCAAAAGAGGGTTGAGTTGGAATGGTCGTTTTCGATTTATGTTGGAGACATACTACACCTTTTAAAAAATGTACTGCAGAATAGTCAGATCTAATTTCGAAATAGTACAATTATTTTCAGAATATTTAATTGGATTTCAGAAATGATAAAATGTATTTCAGAATAATACAATTGCAATTCAGAAGCCGGGAAATTTATTTTAGAATATCTAATTGTAGTACTTCAGAATAATCAGTTTTACTTGAGAAACCATAAGTTCTGAAGTGCAATTGACTAGTCTGAAAAACATTTTATGATTTCTGAAATACAACTGACTGTTCTGAAATACATTTTACGATTTCTCAAATACAATTGACTAGTCTGAAAAACATTTTATGATTTCTGAAATACAACTGACTATTCTGAAATACATTTCACAATTCAGGAAATACAACTGACTGGTCTGAAATACATTTAACGATGTCTGAAATTCAATTTACAGATTCTGAAATTATTCTGATGCTTTCTGAAGTACATCGGACTATGCTGAAGTACATTAGATGAGTTCTGAAATACATCTGGGAAAGATGTAGACTAATGACATTTGTTGCAGGGTATTCACTTTGGACGTTATGCCACACTTGACCCAATTGCAGGCATAGAACTAAACAAAAAAAAAAAAAACGAAAGAAAAAAAGCGAAAAAGTATAGTGAAAAATCAAGCGTCAAGTGAAATTGAGACGCATCTAGTATGGCGCTGACATCACGTCACTGACGGCAAGTGTGCAATGGCTGATTTTTTCTTGTTCGAATTGTTTTTTCTTGTTTTTGTTTTTTGCACTAACCCATTTCAAGCGAATGCGATTTTGCTGCCTTTTTTTTCTTTTCCAAAGCTACAACATCTTCAACGCGCTGTGTATGAAATTGAAGAGGATTATGAAGATATCACATACACTCACACGCACATATGTATGTATGGATGCATGTGTATGCAAGCAAAGGTCACAACAGCGCCATTGCAAATTACCTAATCTCAGTAATCGCTAGACTTTCAAGTACATAAAATCCAACAAGCGCCAGCTGTCAACAGCTGTTTTACATATTCAAAATTTGCAACGCGAATGTTTCAAATAAATGTGTGATTGAAGGTATGCATACATTAACACTATATATGTGTGTGTGTGTGTGTGTGTGTGTGTGTACAGATGGCTCATAATTCATTCAGGAAAAGTATATGTAAGTATTTGAAATCAGATCAGATGTTAAAGTCTTAAGAAATCTTATAAAATATTTAAAAAGGAGCCAGCTAGGCTTATAATCAAGCATACCATCAAGCATATATTCAAGCACTGGAAAATTGTTAATGCAGTTTTAAAGAAAACAATTTAATTTTAATTTTATTAGCAAGCATGCGATCAATCAAGTCATCAGGATGATTGAATATATGATTGAAATTTACAAAGTAATTTTTAAATTTAAATTAAACTTTCTTTAAGCGCATATTCAAGCATGATTGGAAGATCAAACTGGTTTGAAACTATGAGCCACCTAAGAAAAAATTCTCCCATTTAAAAATATTTCCAAGCACGACCTGCATCTTAAATCTGATTGGGTCTTATCAGTGCGTATACAAGCTTGTTAAGTAACCTGGTTAAGACCAATGATAAGGAAAACCATCGAGATGCGTGTAAGCTTGTAGGAAGGGGCCTCGTTGGACATTCAAAACTAAAAAAAAGCTTCCCACAAGGTTACTCCCTGCAATCTCTCTAACATGTTTTACGTATATTCTTGTCACAATTAGGCAGAAGCTTTCAAACTTTCAACTCATCTTGGCCATTTTGTGGATTGTGTGTGTGTGCTGCTCTTTGCATTTCTTAGCCTTTTGGTTATGAGCTATAAAAAAACTATGCACAATTTAATACGCTTAACCAAACATGTACGCTGATATTAAGTCATTTTTCGACAACACTCAAGCAAACGCTTTCAGCCAACACCACTTCAGTGAGTGCCACTTCAACGCACTAATGAGTTTCCAACACCCAAAAGCAGGGTTAAAGCGCATTAGTGTGAATATATATGAATACGTTTATGAGCTGTATATGAATGGTGGGCTAAAATAATGCTTTAAACAGTGAATTCAAAATTTTTGGTAACTAGTATGAAACTAGTCTATTAGTAGCTGGTGCGTAGGTAGTTCAAATCCAGACGAAAAGTAGTCCATGGAAAGTGCAGAATTTAGAGAAAATTTTTGAGCGCGCAGTTTTGTAGCTCATACAATTTTAGTTGAATAATATGCAAGTTAGAAGTAACTCAAAATTTTTACAGAATTTTTAGAATTTTTTGTGTTGCTATTTCCTACAGGCATTACTCTCGAGCGCCCTACTCTGCTTGCAAAATAAATTGTAACCGAAAAACTCATAATCTGCGGTTTGCCAGCCTTTACTCAACACAAAATATTCACTTAAAGTTTCCTTTGTAAATATTTTATATTTTTTGGTTTGTTTTTGTTTAATTTTATTTCTTTCATTTAGTTCAAGTTTTCATTTTACTTACCAACTGTTTTGTTTGTGAAGACAAATATAATTTCGTGCCGTTTGTACACATTTGGAAAGTAAAGTTAATACAAAATCTGGGTAAGCGCCCTTTTTGTAGTTTGTTTAAAAAAAAGGCAAACAAAAAAAACAAAAAAAAATAGTAAAAGTGATAAAAAGTTGAAGAAGTATGAGCGCAACTACATAAGTGCTTTTTAAGGTCGCCTTCACATTTTGGTATGAATGCATATGATATTTTGTGTAGAAATGCGTGATTTTTGCTTTTCATATCATATAAAGTTTATTATTTAGTAATATATATATATATATATGCTTTATTTATATTAAGTAAAAAGTTTTCCATCGGCTAAAGGGCAGCAAAAAATTTTACAGCAATAATGCAGCTAAAACGCTCAAGGATATTAAAAAAATTACAGTTGAGTGTCACAATAAGTAGATAAGATGTAGTAGAGAAGCATGAAAACTTGCAAATCTTTTGCTTTTAAGAAATTCTTAAATAATGTTTTAAAAGAGAGTAGATTTCAAACTTTATTTCTGCAATAAAACATCAGAGGAATATTATATTCTATTAAAGTTTCATGCGATTTAATTAATATAAACGGACCCCAGGGACTTTCTTTCTCTTCCAAAAATGTGCCTACCTAACCTACTACTTTCCCGCACGCACTTCGTTTGCCACCTAATTTGAATTTCTCTTCTCATTTATATTTCTCTATCTCTCTCAGATATTACTTTTCCGCTTTCTCCTCTGTGAATCTCTGCCACTTGTTTGCCCGTTTTTTTTTCCAATTTCTATATTTTTTATATTTTATCTTTTAACCTTCTTCCTATTCCTATTCCCCCTTCACCTAGCTTTCCCTTTTCCACAAAACCCCTACTTATCTTGTGTCCACAAAAAATTATAATGCTTAAGAGCGCTGGATATATAAATAGTTATTGACACGACTTTGTTTTAATTTCATCAGAAAATATCGCATCACTTGGTAGTACGTGACATCACATCAACCATCGAAAGACTTTGCTTCATAACGCGAAAGTCAAGTTTCAGCACAAAAACTACGCGAATTTGAAAGACTGCTAAAAGAAAAATTAAGAAATTTTGTCTCTATTACAACAACACTGACAGACGTTATACTAAATCGCATCACATCGCAAATTTGGTTACATTGGAATTTTATCTCATCGCATCCCATAAGTAGAAACTTAATGACAAAATATAGAAAAAGTAAACTAATTTTGCTTGCTTACTATGTATAATTTTTTTCTTCATTTTATAGGTAAATATCGCATCACGTTGTAACACGTGACATCACATCAACCATTGGAAGACATTGTTGTGACATCGCGAAAGTGAAGTCAATCGACGAAACTACCAGGCTTCAAAGAGTGCTCCAAAAAAAAACGAAAGAATTATGTATTACAATTACAACAACAGTTCTACTAACTCACATCACATCGCAAATTTCGTCACATCGTTAGAATTTTATTTGTCATGATTTTTCTTTTTCTCATCTCAGATCAACTCATGTCCTCATCAGATCAACCTCATCTCCTTATTTCCTTGCTTAGTCTATGTGTTGACTTATTATGGCTCTTGGTGTGTTAAACTAGTAGTAATTTTGTTCATCTCACTTTATGATAGAAAAGGTCTAATATCAAATGATATCACATCACCGCTTATAACACATTTTTTATCACATATTATATCACTTCTCAGTAAAACCTTGGAAATTTCATGGCATAATGCATAATAGCTTTTGTCATTTCATAAGACGATTATTTATCGAATTATATCACATCTCAGCTTACATATATCAGCGCATTATGCGTATGTGCCCGTGGAGCGGGAATGGATTTATTATTATTATTATTATATCACATCTTATCTCATACCATACCACATATCACATCTCAGCTGGTAGCACATTGCATCTGACTTTATATCACATCTCACTCTTTGCTTTAATTTGAACACACTTTCTTAAATTTAGTAGCATATATGAAATTTTTAAAATATACTCCTGAATAAAAGTTAATGAACTTCCACACCTTTCCCATCCCTCTCACTTTAAAACTTCTCCAATTCAATTTCATGCCTGCAAATGTTGCAAAGCTTTAATTTATCTCTTTTTGTTTCACGCTCAGCTCTGCAAAAGTCAACGCATTCAGATTAATATATCTGCCTACAACAACCTTCGTACTCTTTTTAACTTTCATAAAACTTCATAATTTCTACAAATAAAAAAATTAAAAACGCACATACACGCTATCACTACCGAACACTCAAAACTCCTGACTTCCGCCTACGATGCGTTCTGCGCTATCTTCGCAGGCCACAAATTAAAATGGAGCGCTTGCATAGAGTCATGGAATGCATCGTTGCATTCAAAAATCTGCTGGTGATATCAACGAATTCCTAGCCACGTATAACAAACACATTTGCATTAAAACTTTTTGACTGTTTTTGAGGTGTAATCAACACCAAAGTGGAAGCAGCAAGGAGTTGCAGACGCGGCGCCAGCAGCTGTTAGGCGGCTGTAAGTTTTAGTTAGAACATTAAAGACAGTGGAAAATGGCGAAGTTGAATATTAATTTTTTTTTGCACGCTGCAACCCCCTGCGCCTACTCATATTCTAATTCAAAATTCACTCATCCTTCTTTGTAATATTTTTTCTTCTTCTGTGCAACGCATTCGTTCTTGCTTAGCGCCCTTTTTTTGTTTAAGAAGTTCTTTCTTTCGTTTCTCATTTTTCTGTCTGCAAGCAATTCAATTAAAAAACTCATTAAATTGCACAACTGCTGATGATGTGGGGCTTGAGTTGGCTGTATACCGAGTAGTGGCTGTGCAATATCGTAAGTAAATAGGTGCTTGGTTGCGGTTCGAATGTCAGGAATTTAGTCGCCATTGTTATTTGGTTTTTTTTTTTAATAGATTTCTTTGAGATTTTTTTTTTTTTTTGCATTTGGCTTTTACGCATTTTAGTATAAATGCCATGCACTGAAATTCCTTTTAATTTTATTTTTTTCTAATTTGATTGCGCTTGGTATGCACTTTATTTGAACAAAAATATTTTTTTTTCGTTGTAAAAGGTATGTATGCATTCTTAGTTGCGAGTATGTGCATACAGTGGCGTGCAAAAATATAGCATTGAGGGAAGACTTCAAGACTTACGAGTTCTGAAATAGGTAGAGCTTATTCTCCTGTTTTAAATGCTCTCTTAATTTTCTTTTGTGAAATTTCCACTCTTGGCTTAATTTTGATCTATTTTTTTTGGCACATTTTAGCTACGAACCGACAAAAAAAAGAAGCCGATTCTGATATTTTAGCTACTTTGTAAAATCATTATTTTGCACCTAAAGTTAACTAACTTATAAATAAATTTATTTATTTTTGTGAATATTTCAATCGATTGTTATTTTTGTCAAATGGCTACTTTTACAATGGCCGATTTTTTTGGCAAGCCACTTAGCGACTGGTGAATAAAATAAGAAATAGCGATTTTTTTTTCGATGTTTGAAATTTTTGCTTGAAAATCGATATGAGCTTGTACGTTTTGTTCAATATTTTGGTCTTTTTTACTTTCGAAATTAGAAATTTAAATATTTTAGGCCCAAACTCATACTTCTAGTAGGACTATCAAAAATTAAAATTTTCTGAGAGCGTGAGATTAACACTAAAGAGTGAGTACGGGAATGATTTCCAGTAACATCTGTCCACTTATGGCTATTTCTATATTCGTATGGGTTCACAACTAAATTAAGTGCTGGCACATACGCTATCACTGTAGCAGCTAGATAATATTACAAAATTTAAGCTAGAAGAGAGATGTAAAACAATCGATAGTCATTATCGATTATCGATGACCTACCGATAGTACTATTGATATATCCATACTATTGACATTTTCAAACGCACCACACAAAACCTACAAGAAATCTAATTTCGTCACACACAGGTGGTTAAATGTTTTGTAGATTTAACGTTTATGCGGTAGCAAAATATATCGATAAAAATATCGACAGAAAAAAATCGATGTTATCGTCGATATTTTTGCACCTTTAATAGGTGATTTGCGTTTTGCGAAAGGCTACTGAGAAAAATTTCAAAAAATTCTGATAATTTTTTGTAGCATTTAGGTGATACCGATTTTTGGAGTATCGCTGCTGGCAGACTTCTAAGCTTAATATCGGGAGCGATGAACCGAGGAGGGTTGGCAAACAGGTGTAAAATGATCTGCCTTCAATTGGCGTTAGTTATCACTAAGCAGATCGTGTTCGTATGTGTGAGTGTTCATTTTCGTGGTGAGAAAGACAATGAAAGTTGACAAGTCGATAAATATGCTTTGACTTGGAGGCGCAGTGACGTGAACTTCAAGCAGGAATTTACTAAACTGACACAAACAGCTTACGAAAATTGTATCCTAGGAAAACGCAAGTTATTTATCTAATGATAAATGAAATAAGCGCTTGTAGGACATCAACAGACAATCGAAATGTGCACCACCAAATCACATTCTATTGCACACACACAAACAGCCTCAGCCATGCTGCCAATTACTTTTAAATATAAAAACCAAAATTCATACGTACAAGTAGAGCGTTGACAAAAAATGTTTGCGATTTGTGAAAATGGCGACTTTGTCATTTGTCAAAGTGCGTTGTGGTGACAGTGACAGACAGCCAGACACAAGAAGATGTGAACACAATTAAACAAACAAAAAAAAATAAGGAAAAAAATAGAAATTAATGATAGAGAACAAAGATACTTGAATTTCTTAGTTGTAATGTTGTAATTAACAAGCAGACGTTTGTTGTTTTTGTGTTTTTGTTGTTGTAAATAAAAATTTACAAAACTATTAATAGACAAAAGAAAGCGTTACGGTCGATGCAATACGTATACGCGCAAGTAAAGCATATATTTGCAGTAAATGAAATGGATTTCTGAATTTATTTTGTAGGTTTCGCTTCTTTTTTTTGCTTTAAAATGCAATGAAATTGAATTCGTGACGCTTGGCAAACCAATCCAACGAAATTCGTTTGGTTGTTGTAGGCTAAGGAATTTAGATTGATGTTGCAATTGTTTTTGTTGTTTGTCTGATTAATTGTAATGCCAAATCGAAAGAATGTCAAGTGGCGAGGTCGATTAAAATGTAAGACGAAAATAAATTAAATTAGTTCAGAAGAAACCGTTTTGAATTGACTTGAAATAATAAAATATGTGTAAATAAATAAATTAGTACTAATTAAAATTTATAATAAATTAAGTTGCATTTTAATGTAGATGAGAAATATTTTCCACAGTCGACAGCATAAAAGCTATTTGAAGATGGATGTGATAATTTGGTATTGAAAAAAAAAAAAAAAAAATTGTGTGTGTATGATGTGATGTTATTCTACATACTCGTAATACAATATGATGTGATATCATTTGTTTGTCGTATGATGCGATATGATTGGATATCTTAAGATTCGAAACAATTGTAGCAGGGCTTTTGTCTGTAAATCCCCCGACAGATACATATATGATATGACATCATATGATGTGATCTAATATAATGTTGGCGTTATTGAAAAAAATTTCTGATAGGGCGATTTCGAGTGTGATATCATAAGATATTATCCACTTCAGCATGTGATATAAAATCATATGGCGATATAAGTTGCCCTAACAATGAAAAAAAAAAAAAAAAATTGTTTGAGATGACATGATGCGATATCACTGCCGTATAATGTGATATGATATGATGTCCTAAGATATGACGAAATTGCAACTTCCCTTTAATTTATGACCACCACGACAAAATCGCATGTGGCATGAAATCACATGGTAGATATGATATCATATCGGCCGCCGAGTTTAAGATCAAAAAACCTCGGATTTCAATTTAAGAGATCGCACATTACTGAATAAAATGTTGAAAACAATATATGTATACACATTTATGTATGTATGTATATACTGGCGTACATGATATCATACGATATGATACACTTCAACATGTGATATAATATCATATAAGTCGACCTGATAATTAATCGACGTATCGAAAGTACTTAAGTTATAAAGGAAAGACGTCTTCTCTAATATTTTTCATATGATATGATTATCGTATGATGTGATATGATGTCATTTAAGTTGCTAGTCGACCTGATAGTCAAATGACGTAACGAATCGCATTGCAATGAACAACAATTGTACTGATTTTAAGCAACTTTTCGCTGGCGAGCTAAAACCTTTTCTCTCTTAAACACAAAATATTAAGTTCAACCATTGCTGTGGAGCAAAGCGGGTTGGCGCTCGTATGTATATAAACAAATCCAAAATAAAATTTATGCAAACAAAAACTAATAATTTTTCCTCAGCCAAACTTTTCCGCCACCAGCAATCTGTGTACGAAGTTTAGTTTCAACTTTGATTCACCTTCGTGGGAAAAGTCACCATTAGGCGAGCGTCGTCGTCGTGACTTCCAGATGTCCAGTAAAAGTTAGAAAATGCGTTCAATGCCCGCAGCAGTAAATGCGCCATAAATGTATTAACCACCACACATACAAACAAACATTTAGTAGAGCATTTATGTTGCAACAACAAGCAGAAAATAATTTATGTATGTATGCACATATGTGGAAAATTACGTGAGTGGTAATGCCAAATGTAACATGTGCTGTAGTGTTGTTGTGACATTTGCAATTTTGTTTCTTTTTTTATTGGTGTTGTTTTGCCCTCAAGTCAAGCAGTGAACCAGCGAGGAAAAAAGTTTATGAAATCACGTGCTAAAAGCGGTTGTACGATTATAAATATGTGTGAAGGAGTGCATGTACATATGTACTGATATGCACAGTGGCTGGGAAATTGTTAGTAGTGATATTATAAAAATAGGCGAACTATGAAACATTTCAAATTAAATAATCTCAAAATTAAATTCACTTAAAGCAATTTATAGAATGGTAAGAATTTTAATTTCAAAGAACAGCCACAAATTTTGGAAAAAATCATAGTTACATTTTTTGTAAACACTACTAAAATTTTCACCATCACTGTATGTAGTAAGCTTTAAACACACCATATGCACATAAATGCAATTCTGTTTTGCAATCTACACATTTTCTTAATTGCCAACAACAAATTGGAGCAGGTTTTTCACGTCGCTGCTGCTGGTGATGATGATGGAGCGGGGAGTAAAACTTGTTGCCACAAATGTATGCAACGGCAAAAGTGGAAAATCGCATACAACGCGGAAAACGCCACGAAGCAAAGCAAAAGGAAAATCCGCTTTTTTTTACCTGCTTTTGCTTGGTGGATGGCAGCGTGATGCATTTGTTGTTGCTGCTGCTGTTGCTTGATTGCTGTTTCGGTTGCTAGTGGCTTTTGCAACTTGTCGCTGCATTGCAATGATAAAAGTGAAAATGGAGCGAAACTCTTTTTATTGTGAAAAGTGCACTTCAAAACATGCGTATGTGTGTGTGTGTTTGTTGGTATGTTTGTATGGCTATGTATGCATTTGCTTGTTAACTTGTCAGTGAAATTGTTGCATAATCTGCGCGCGTGTGAGGCAAGACGTCTAAAAACATAAACAAACAAACGCACTTACACTCAACGACAAACTATTGAACGCAACTTTGATTTGTTTACAAAATTTTTAATTACAAAATTTTTTTCCAGGAAAATTGTAGAATTTCAAATTTTTTGATAAATTTATGTTCGTATAATTTTTTTTTCTTAAAATTTTTTTTTTTTTTTTAAATCTAAAGACAAAATTTACCAAAGTTTTTTGTATAAAAAAAAATTGGTGTAAATTTTTTTGTTCATAAAATTACAAAATTTACCGGTTTAAAAAAAAAAAACAATATTATGAAATAACTTTTCTAGTTTTCGCTGCAAAATTTCTTTTTATAAAAAATATTTTTCAAAAAAAAAGGTTCTTTGAAATTCTTTCCAGTCTTTTGTTGTAAATTTCTTTTTATAAAATCCAAAAATTTCGTTTAAGTTAAGTTTACTTATAAATTTATGTTCGATTCATTTTTTTCCGGAATTTTTTTTTTTTTTTATTTTCGCTTTAGACATATTTTACTAAAGTGTTTTGTATAAAAAAAATGCTGTAATTTTTTGTTCATAAAATCACCCAAGTTTGTTTAAACAAGAAAAAAAATATTTGAAAAAATTTTTTCTAGCTTTTTACTATAAATTTCTTTTTTTAAGAAATATTTTCAAAAAAAAAATATTTGCTTGAAATTTTTACTAGCTTTTTACTATAAATTTCTTTTTTTAAAAATTTTTTTCAAAAAAAAAAAATATTTGCTTGAAATTTGTTCAGCCTTTTGTTGTAAATTTCTTTTTATAAAATCCCAAAATTTTGATTCTGCAAGTATGAGTTACGTTGAATTGTGCACTACAACACTTGAAATAAATGGTAGTACTATTTTTATGACCACCACTGTATTCATTATTGTTGCTATGTAGTAAGAGAAATGACAGCTTTTAGCTCGTTTGTCGATTTCTAGTTTATTTGTTGTTGTAGCTATAAATGTTACATATTTCGCAATAATGGTTTTTGCCTTCTGCTGTCGTTGCGTAAAAAGTCACAGCAACTAACAGAAGGCGGAAGATTTGCGGCAATTATACAAACAACTTGGCCACCGTCACCGTCACCATCACCGCCAACAACAGCTGCAGCTGGTAGCTCCTGCCTCCTTCTACTTCTTTGCTTCACTGCTATTTGCAAACATCTTCTGTTGCTCCTTCTCCCTATCACACCACATCAATATGCGCATGAGGTGATTTATTTATTTACTTTCTATGCTCTTTGTGTCTGTTGTTTCAACGGTAGTGATGCCAAAGCTGTAAGCTGTAAATCCTGTGTGCTGATTATTGTGCAACACTGGCATTTATATGTCAGATAAAGTTAGAGATGGATGGAGTGCGAGTGTGTCATTTACTTGGTTGTATACAAGATAATATTGAACAAGAAAAAGTTCATTGCTTTTGTTGTGACAATTTTAATAAATCACTGTATCCTTAAGCTCTGAACGAGACCAGATGCTAACTGGTGATGTATTGTCTACCTCTCACACTAATAATCAACTGTTTAAGACGGCACATTTAATGTTGGATAAGTACAAAAATAAAAAATAAAAAAGTCCAGTAGTAGATTGGCCATCTTTTTTACTTCGAAATTCCTAATCGTTATTTTGGTCAGGAAAAGTGAAAGTACGAAATTGAAATATTTCGAAGTCTACAAAATTTAAGTTCAAATATCGAAATTACAAATATCTAATTCGAAGACTAAAAACTCGAAACACAAGAGACAAATTTTTTTTTAAACACACCTCACCCAAAAACTCGAAAAACACCCTCCTTAGATTTAAAAAAAAAGAAGTATTTCAGAGTTGATTACCACAAAATTATCATCCAATTTCATTATAAAAAACGCCCTTTATCAGCTTAAAATGTATTTAAATTTTATTGATCTACATATATCATCTTTCAAACAAATTATGAGATCGAGTGTTTTTAAAAAATATTTTTTAATAGCGTGATCTTTGACTCAGGCTGAAAACTGAACCGTTTTCGAATATTTTTTTGAAACTAGAAATTTGAATCTCGAATTTAAAATCCTTTATTTTAATAATCGAGTACCTATTACTAAATTATGTATGTTCTTTCAGCTGCGTGATTCCATTTTCGAAATGAAATATAGTGAGTTCGAATTTTAACGATATTTGACTCTATTATTTACTTTCTTTTTGAAAACTTAAAAAAAAAAATAAAAATTTTAATTTCGAAATCAGTTCTTTAATTCGAAATCGAATTTTTAATTTGGAATTCAAATTTTTTTTCGAAGTTAAAAATTTATAATTGGTAGAGTTTTTCGGCTGGAAATAACTTTTTAAAATTTCGAGTTCGAAATTTTAATTCGAATGAAATCGAATTTTCGATTTCGAAGTGAAAAGACTTTCTTTTCGGAAATAAAAATTCACAATAACTTTTTTGCAGAGTTGTTCGCCTGGAAAGTACGTGTTTTTAAATTTCGAATATCCATATTTAAGTAGTTTTTAGGCTAATTATTTTTTCGAACTACATTTATTATTACTATTATTATTATTATTATTATAATTAGTTTTTAGGCAAATTATTATTTCAAACTACATTTAAAAAAAATTCTTGTTTTCGAAATTCGAATTAAATTTCGGACTTACGCTTCCTATTAATTGATATTTTCCAATATGTACTAAATCTGATTTAAAACTTCGAAAAAAAGAAAAAACAAAAAACAAAACGAGAATAAATTTTTAGTTCCGGAAAAGATATTTTTTAGTTAAAAAAAGTTTTAACTCAGAGTTAAGTTGAAGTAGGGCGGTCTTCTAATAAAGTTTCGATATATGTACATACATAAATATGTATGTATAACGGATGTTTTTCTATGATTTGAGAGATAGGATGCTCTTTACTTCAACAATATTTATTTATACATACATATATTGAACGTTTCAAAAAAAAAAAAACAAAAATGGTTCCAGCAAAAAGTTATTTACTTTTTTCGGCAACACCATTGAATTTCCGTAATGAAATCCATGTTATTGCTCTGTTTTCTGATATTTTATCAGCTAAAATGCAATTCCAATGCCAGTCATTCAAATGAATTTTCATATAAATGCAAATATTTCATGCAATCAAGACAAAAAAAAAAGAAATAAAAAAAAACAAATTTCAAAAAAAAAACAAGAACCGATATTAAAATTGCATTTGCCAATATTGAATATTTAAATGTATAAATAGATTGCACTGAATTGGTTTTCAATGGCCCACACAATTGAATTGAACAGCTTTACGCAAAACAAAATTATAAAAACAAACCGCTGAAAGAATAAAAAAAAAATTTATTAAAAATTTAAGTGCGCAATGCAATAAAAGTTGAAAAATTGAACCTCAAGCTATCAATAATTATTAAAATTTTAAATTTTCTTTTGCTTGTTGTTGCTGTTGTGAAAAACCGCCTGTGGATTTTGCGCCAAAGAAATGGAAAGGCGAATGCAAGCGTGGGGTGCAGAGGTGGAGAGTGTGCGTATGTGCAGTTGGAGTGCATAGAAAGGGAACCACCACAGAGTTGATTTTTCTACTTCTTATTTTTCAAGGCCACTAATAATAATTTTTATAATGATTATTATTGTTTAATTTTTTTTTTTCATAATCTACTAAATTATTAAAAGTTTAATTGAAGTTTTTTTCGATAGTTGGCAACAACTTTCATAATTTTAAAATTTTTTATAACTAAAAAAAGAAATTTTTTTTCTTTCTAATAATGATTGAGAAGTTCGAGTTCGAGAAATTTCAATTTTGTCCCATTCGATAAGTAATTTTTGCGATACTTAAGAAACTAAATTTTTATGAATAATTAAGTAATAAATTCTTTTGTTAATCGATAACATATTTTTGCGATAACTAAGAAACTATGTATATTTCGGAATTCCGAAAGAATGAATAGATTTTTTTTCGACATAATTTTTTTTTTTGTAAAAAAAAGTGGTTCAGAGTTCAACAAGTGGAATTTTTTAGACAAATTAAAATTTTTTTCGATAAATTAACAATTTTTTTTGTTGTAATCGATAGAGGGATAGATAGCTAAGATTTATTTCGCAATTTTTTTTTTCGATAAATACGACTTTTTTTTTTTATTTTTACCCTATTTTCACGCACAAAGCTGTATTTTAAAATTACCGCAAGCAAGTGGGTAGAAAGCAAAATGTGAATAGCCCCGCCTTAGCGTCGGGTCTACCCATACTTAAATTGTAGCAAACACAGTGCTGCTGTGCGGCCTTACGTTTGCTATGTTGTGCTATGCTGGCATTGACCTCTCGTGTCAATTGAAATTTTTCGATTTCGAAATATAAATTTTCCGGAATTAAAGTAGCAAGTAGCGGTGAGTGGCCTCTGCAGGTGAGCTGTATACATGCCACATGTAGAAATTTCGTTTGTAGCTTCGCTGCTCGTGCATGTTTGTTTGCACTTCGTGGCCGACGATTTCAATTAATGACAAATAACAGATTATATGTGGCCAAAGTCAATGTGAAGAGACGGCAATGAAATGTGTATAACAGTGATTATTGTTGAAATTTTGAGTGCTTTGCGTGTATTTGTTTTTTTTTTCATTCACGCTGATTTGTTGTTTGTGTTAATTCAATAATCTGCAGCTGTGCGTACGACATGCGAAATTTCATTATAAAATTTTGAAAATTTGTTTATTTTTGTTTTGCACACTGTTGGAATTAGTGTTTTTCCAATCAGTAAGCTGTCATGTTTTTTGATGCCTCCATTAGCGCTAATGCACCACTGTGCCTGATGACAAATTGGTATGCTGTAACATTTTTGAACATTTTCATTTAGTTTTTTTCATAGATTTTCTGTTTCTGGCTTTAAAATCCATTTTATCGCAACGCTATTTACTCATGATTATTTGTTGTTTTGGCATGCAAAAAAATGTTCACTGGCGGTGCGTAGTGATTTGAGGCGGAAGTGAAAAGTGAAGCAAATATAGCAACGCATTTAAACCGCTGAACATGTTTGTATTATTTGGAGTGAAAAATGCTATAAATTTAAATGGATTTGGATTTTCATTATTGGTTTTTTGTTTTTGCAATTTTTGATTTCAACATATTTATTAACATGTCCGCCTTTCCTCATTTCCTTCCTTTTGTGTGCAATATTTAAGCGCGCACAATTTGTCGTAGAAATTGAAAAAAAATTCAAAATTAAACGTATGTACAAGCCCGAAATTCCTTACTTCTCCAAGTACCTTTAATCCCGAGATTTTTTCTCTTATATTTCCGGGATTTTCGGATGGGAAATATATTTACCAAAAACTAAAAAAAAACTTGTTTGCCTATATAAAATGGCAGACATAATTATTGACACACTCGTTTTCTTCGAGATTTTTCCAATTTAAATTTCTTTACAAATTTTTGCATTTAAAAAAAAAGTTTATATTTCTTGTTTTATGTATGTTTTTATAAATATCTGCAATTTTATGTTAATTTTGCTTTCGTTGAAAAAAAAAAAAAATCCAAAAAAATTTTAATTTAGATAACTACATGTTTTTCGCGAATTTTGCTTACATTTTGAAAAACAAAATTTGTACTATGCATGTATGTTTTTTTGTCTGAACTGTATGTTAATTTTGGTTTGTTATGCATCAAATAAATTTCGTTAAAAAAAAATAAAAATAAAAAAAATAAAAATAAAAAAAAAAAAATTATTTTCAACCAAAATAGCAAATTTCTAATTCTTGTGACTAATTCTGGAGTTTTAAAATAAAATCCCGAAAATGTCGGTATTAAAAAATCCAAAAATTAGCATCCTTAAATACATTCGTAAGTATATATGTATCGATTTTTCCCTTAATAGCAATTAGGAAAATGTTTAGGTGAACAATTTTTAAATTTTTGCTTTGAAATATTTTGACACATTTCGCCGTCGGCAGTGGCAAAATAAACTTGTCAAATTTTGTATATTTCTACAGCTGAAAATTGACAAGAACAACAACCAATCATGAATGCACACAATTTAAAATTTTTGCAATGGAATAACTCCCAACTGAGCTACGCTGATTGACAATGCTGCTGCTTGAAATATGGTTTTATGTACTAACCAATTTCAGCATTAAATTTATTTTTTTTTTATTTTAGTATGAATTTTATTCTGACAGCTTACTATATAATTCAAAAGCCTTGAAATTATGACACTCTGCTTCAACAATATTTTATCACCTTAATGTTTAAACAAAAAATTACAACAACCAATATTTCCATCTAGTTAGTTACTGCAATGCCTTTTGCTGAAACCATTTTCAATTTCCTTCATATTTCACCATTAGCAAGCGCAATATTTTCCTACTTCGTATTCGTACTAGTTTATATTTCCACAGCATATTTGTCAGATAAGCATTTTATTGCAAAATCCATATCCATATTTCAATTCAATACACCGCAGCTGTAATGGGGAAATAAAAGAGCCAAAGCGTAGTGTAAAAACTCACGTAAATGGTGAAAATTGCATACTGCGGCATATTTGTGCGGAAATCGGTTGTTGGCTGTTGGCTGCTGAGTGTACGAGTGGAGGTTCGTAAGAGTATCGTATGCGACATAAATCAATTTGGCAGTTATGCTTGGACGAACAAAAAAAAAAAAAACAAAAAAAAATCTTGCCACCACCTGCGCCATTTAACGGCAAAGTCGATTGTGAGGATTGCATGCAATTGGGTGTGCAAGAAAGCGTAAGAAGCTGGTGGAAGGCAAGTGGCGGTAAAGAGACGAATAGAGATTGGTTAGGCAGGTGGAAAGATAGTTGAATGAACCGACAGGCAACTGCCAGCGGTCTTTTCATGATGAAAGAAAAAAAAACATGATCAAAATGCCTAAAATCATAAAATCAAGTATTAAAAAAATGTTGGGAAACAATAAAAAAAACGAAGAATATTGTCAAATAATAAAAGCTGAATATCGGCTATATGCAAAATATTGAAATTTTAAAATTTTTCAAAAAAAAAAAAAAAATCAATAAATAAAAAAAGTTTCGAAAAAATTACTGGTCACATCAGGTCCAGGAGATGCCAGTCATTTAACTTCCGGTAATAGATCAATAGGGCGTTGATAAAAAAAAATTTGCTATGTAATTAGAAATTGGATAAAATCGATAAAAGTCAATACAAACCGATTACAACCAAAAATCGAAAGAAATCCATAAAAATCGACGATTTATATTTAATACATGGATAACAAAATTGTAAAATATTGAAAATTGTAAAATAAAAAGTTTATAAAACGGTGAATACCAATAATAAATTTTTCGAAATCACAAAATGCAATAAAAAAGTTATCGAAAATATCGATGAAAATATATAATAAAAAAATCGAAAAGACAGAGTAAACTACTAAAATAAGCAAAAACCACGATAATTGCTCTGGTGGCATATTAACATACACACATAAAAAAAAACGACATGAAATTGTTATCAAAAAATTTGATAAAAAAAAACAATAAAATCAACATAGAAGAAATATGGATTATATTGAAAAAATTGGTTGAAAAATAGTTATCGGGAAAAAAACGAGTTATTACGTGCAATAAAATTTTGCACGGCAACGAGTTATTTTCTAAAAGGACAGGTAGTTTCATTTAATTGCTATAATTATTTCGATACATCGATATTTATTGCACACAACCTCTGGTATATTTTAGGCTCATGGCTGCATCTGTGACATCGCTACTTAACACATACATATGTACATATGTATGCACGTCACACCAAAAGCGCCTACCTGATACTTTCCTAATAGAAACACATGATACTATTTGTGCCGTAAGCTTCACGTTGAGTTCGTCTCACTTTCATGTTCACCGCTTAAGTAAAAACTCTTTGAAGTTAACACAAATTCTGTGTATCCGAGCAATAATTAAATTAATGTTTATGTATGAAAATTTCATATTACACAAATATAAAAGTGACCAAGCAGCCTTTAATGGATGACAATTTTTTTCATGTCTTAACGACCAAAGTACCATAGCTGCCGTGGCAATTTGTTAAAGCAAGAAATGCAATAATTCAAATAAAAGATTTTTGCACAATATTTATCGTTCATCCCTCTATCTATGGAGACACACTTTTGGCATGGGATTTATGTCGCTAAATGCACCTGCAACTGCATCATTACCTGCAAACATCGATAAACACACACACACACACACTCTTAGACATACAAACGCCTGCCTTTTGGTATCATTGAAAATGTGCGAATTTTACGAATGTTTCATGCAAAGTATTTTGTTGACAATGCGCTTGCTTGAAATTGAAAGCGTCACGGAAAACGGCCGCAGAAGATTTACAGATTTATAGCTTTGGCATTATGTGGTCTGTGGTCGTATTTCTTTTTTAAAAAATTTTATTTTGGGGTTTTTGTAATTTACATTTATCTAATGTTCAGACAAAAATATACGAATGAATAATGAAATAGGCATTTCGCCAATTGTGTAAAATTATTTAGGTGCGTTTTTTGTTCTTTTTTTTAATCCCTTAACCCCCAATTTTTGCTAAGTTTATGTGCGAAGGCGGCATTTTCGTATGGTAGCAAACATTTTTATTTAGTTGTATAAATTACATTAAGCGGTATCGAAAAACCGAATGTTCACCATGCAAACATAATATTGAAAAAAAAAAGCAAAATCAAAAAAAAAATTTTATTAAATAAAAAAATGAAAATCAAAAAAAAAAATAAAAAAACAAAAAAAAAAAATTGGGAAATCGTCCAAATTTCAATATTTTCGCTGAGCCCGATTTTAGAATGAGATTTAGTTGTTTAAATTGCATTAAACGGGATCGAAAAACCAATTGTTTACCATGCAAACCTCATATTTTTCCAAAAATTTTGGTAAAATTTCAATATTTTCGCCAAACCCTAGTTTTTTGTGACTTAATGTTAGACCCCTTATTCTAATTTAAATAAAAAAAAATAAAAAAATAAAGTTGTGGATTCGGCCAAATGTCAATATTTTCACTAAGCTCGAATTTATGTGACTTAATATTAGAGCCCTTATTCTAATTTCAAAAAAAAAAAAAAAATTTAATATTGAAAAACATTCAAGCTTTCCGCCGACCCTTATTTATATAGCTCTACTTTAAAGTATTCAAGACTATAAACGAGCTCTAGTTCTATTATTTCTTTCTCACATTGCCTTTCAAAACCCCACATCCCTTTATTTTCATAACTTAATTTTTAAAATACGCCCTAATTTGCATACATTTGTGCTCTCACTACTACTGATCCACATGTCAATCCAACAATTCGCAAAAATAGTTTGAAATACACATTCATTCAAAATCTGTAATTTTCAATTCACATACAACAACATTAAAAGTTTTGTCTATACGAGTACTGCTCATAACTCAAGTGGACATGAAAATGAAATTGATTGAAATGTTCTGAGCGCGCATAAAATGTTTTACATCGTTTGTGTTTTTATTATTTTCATTAGATTTTTTATTTTTTTATTTATATTTATTTACTTATTCAAACAGGGACCGTAGCGATGGTAATTTTAATTTAATAATTAAAAGAAAATTACTTATTTTCGCGCTCAAAATGGAAAACATTTTAGTTGTTAAGTTAGACTTAAATTTTTTTTATCAATAAATATAAATAAAAAAAATTTCGGATTCAGTTTTCGCGCTCAAAATGGAAAACATTTTAGTTGTTAAGTTAGACTTAAATTTTTTTTATCAATAAATATAAATAAAAAAAATTTCGGATTCAGTTTTTTTTGTCAGTGTAGAGTATGGTAAATGCGAAAATGGCTAGATGTTTAATTGTTGTTGTTGATTAAACAGTATTCTAAGTAATAAGATTACAATTAATCAAAATGTGATTAGTCGGGGATTAATCGTTTTGATTAATGGAAGGCGATTATTTTCTGATTAATTAATTAATTTCAATTTAATTGTTCCAGATTAATAAATAAATTTTTGATTTTTAATTTACTCTTCTCCCACTAATCTTTTGAAATTTAAATATTAACAAAAACTATTTCTTTTCGTCTACCTAATTCGACTTCCTTTGATTTATTTGTTGGACATTTGAAATGAATGTTGCAACAAGTGAATAAAAGCATTTTTATAAATAACGCAAATGCATTCAATTGAATTGTGGGGAAATTAGTATATACATACGAACAATATTACATGTTGGTGAGATCAAAGGAAAATAGAAGAACATTATTTGTACAAATAAAAATACAAATTTAGCGTACCTACATACATGACTGGGGCCGCGTAAATAGGCAAAAACAAGTATTTATGAACAATAGCGTGAGTCATTTAGACAGAATTGCGTAATTTAATATGAATCAAGTAAGAAAGTGTAGTTAAGGGTGGAAGCAAAGATTGAATACCCAACTAGAAATGTTTCTTATTTTGTCTTTGTGGTTTTCTACTTGAAATTTAGGCAAAGGCTACCTCTGCTGTCGAATTTTAGTGGTGATAGAAAACCCTATTAGAACGGAATTTTCTGTTCGTTCATATAACATGATCCAACCAGGGATCAACCCCATGGGTTTTCCTTGTCCTCGTTTGCCGTAAACCCCCTTATACGCTTCTTTATCCAGAGAAGATCAGGCAAATGTGTTGAATTTTTTTTGTAATACAATGTCATTCTGAAATAGGTGGTTCTTCATACAAATTCGGAAACATGACCTTCTGACAATATTTAGGTGTTTGTTGAGTAAAATAATAAAAAAACTACACTGCGATGGAAAAGCGAGTAAAACTAAAAACATCATTGAAACTTGTCAGCCTCGCAAATAATTAGTAACTTTACGCTTTTTCGCTGTAAAATCGACACATTTTTTTGCGATTTTACTATGGCACTACTTAAACGCTCGCGAACATAAACAACTTTTTTTTTTATGTATTTTAAACATACTTTCAAAGTCATAAAATTAAGTGCTAAAACATTCCAGCGAATTGTCAAAAGCAGAACGGAGAACAAAAAAAAAAAATCAAAATAAAAAAACAAGTCGAAAATTTATAGGAAAATTGTGCAGATGTTGCAAGAGAGATTATGCTCACGCTGCATGCAACACTTCGGCTGAATGTCATAAAGCATAACGGCAGCATATTTGCAGCGAAGAAGAAGAAGAACATATTAAGACCTTCGAAACGCTTTAATTGGTTTATTTAAAGCCGAAGCCAACGGAAACTGAGCATAGCGGGCGTTGAAGGAAATTGAGCAAACTTGAAATTCGTATAAAAGATGGGAAATTGAATTTTGAAATGGGACGCAGTTAAATTTATGCAAATATTTTGCTAATGCAGCAAAAAAAGGGTAATAAAATAATATATTTTTTTATTGGAATCCTTTTAAATATGTGCCGTGAAATTGCACAGAGAAAAAAAAAGATTAAAAAAAAAAATTGAAAAAACAATTTTATTTTTAAATTTAAAAGAAAAATTAAAAAAAATATTAATAAGTAAATATAAAAAAAAAAAACTAATTAACTAACTAATTTAAAATTCATTTAAATTTTATTTACTCGTAAGCACGTAGGGGAACGGAAAAGTGTTTTGAAACGTACAATAACGCCAACAAAAGTTCTTTTGGCAAGTGAGTAAATCGGTTCAGCTCGTGTCGCTTCGCTCGCTGAAATGCAACGCTGTCTGGGCTGAATGCGGCGATTGGCCGTGAATCAGTTATGACGTGAAAATTGTCGAACAGCAAAATGGGCGGAGTACGACACAAAACAACAAAAATTACAAACAAGTGAAATTGAGCGATTCAAAAAAAGAAAGAAACTAGAAAAATTCAAAAAAATAAAATCTAACAAAAGACAGTGTATTTTGAAAATATGAGTATAAGTAATAAATATTTTTGTTTGGTAGACATCAAAGTTGAAGCTGTGGCGTATAAAGGACGCCGATAGTTCATTTAACAAAACTTCAAGATAAAAAAGAAAGAAATCTAGAAAAACGGGGTTTCATAGAAAATTATATGAATTCGAAAATTTTCGATTCAAATCTTCAAACTTTTTCATATCTGACGACATTTCTAAGTCGTCTAAAAATAGAATTCAAAATGTTTTCATATTTTCAGGACTTCGAAAATTTTCGATTTCGAATTTCTTAGCCGTGGAAGTGCAAATATATAGCGTATTGTCCACAAACAAATTTTCATAGAATAATTTGCATATTGAAAAATGATCGATTTATGGATTTTTCGATGACATTAACATAGAACCAGACTTCAGTAATATTCGACTTCGAATTTTCGATATTGCAAATGTAATATTAAGTTCTATATTATACATAGAAATTTGAGTGCCTACCTTTCAGCAATAAAAAATAAAAATTATGTAGGTTGTTTTTGAACTTCGAAAATTTTGCGAAATTAAAATTTTTGGAAATTTTATCTTTGCAAATTTTTTTTTTTTATAGAAAAGCAAAGTATGTCATAAATCTTAAAAAATTTTGAACATTTTAAAAACTATTTCCAAAGTTTTTGGGATGTTTTGGCCTTTATTTATCCCAAAAGGTAGAGCTTAAAAATAAAATAAATTAGTTCGTTAACTAGATAGATACTGTTAGTAATTAAAAAAAAAATCCAAATCGTTTAAAAATACGTTAAACAAAATTACTTATAACTAAAATTTTCAAAAATCAAATTTTGGAAATCTCATACTTCGATTTATCAACTACAAAAAATTAGATGTTATAATAAATTTTAAGGTGAGGTGAGGTGATTACAGGGTGTTTTCGAACTTCGAGCATTTTTGAAAAATCAATTCTTTTGGAAATTTCGTCTTTGTAATATTTTCTTAAAAGCAGATTATCAAAACCAGTCTCTAAGACTTTGAAATTAATTTTTGCGTACAAACTGAGGCACTGAATGCTTCCATATCTCTGTCTCTATAGCGACGTCCATATGCTGTATTTGCCATGTCATCCCATTCAACGAACATGTTGTACATATGCTTGACTGATATTTAATTTCAGTTGTTGTTGCTGCTGCGTCAACATATGTGGGACATATGCGACGTCAAACGAAAACAACAGGAAGAAAAATTTTGCTGAAGGCGAGTAAATTTACATTTTCCACAAATGAAAAATTAAAAAAAAAAAAAAAAAATCAAATGGCTTAAAATAAAATTTCAACTTTCACATAACGCCATTTCTCTCTCTCGCTCCAACTGCCATGCACATACCACAGAGCTTTTAGCGCAAATTCAAAATGTTGATAGTAACAAAGCGATTAAGGGAAAATGTGTTGCCAAAATTGATGATGTATGTATGTAGCTATGCTATGCGATGTCATGCTATGTTTTGATGATGGTAGCGGAGGGTGAAGTATTAGCGCATGCCAGCAATCCAGCCATTCAAGCATTCAACCGGGCATTTAGATGGTGGCGGCTTTTTCAGCAAGAAATCCATTAGAGTTAAAACCCAAAAATTACTTAAATGAAAGTTTAATTGAATAAGTTTTGTTGTATATATATAAATTTAATGTACATGATGTTGATTTTCATTTTCATGTTCTCAGATTTAAGCTGCGGGCTGTAACGAAAGCAAAACACAAACTAGGCTGTGTAGGTCAGTCAGTGAGTAGTGCAATGTAGCGCATTTGCAACTGATGCTGTGGGCGAATGAAGAAGTGACGACGGAGAAGAAGTGTGCAACGGCGGGTATCGTGTTAGTTACTAGTTCACTGGCAAACATCATCATGTAAAGAATATGCAATTAATTTTTCACTTGACTTGGTAATTAGGTATTCAACGCTAACGTCAGTCAGTGGTACTAGAGCAACAACAAACGAGCAACAACAAACGAATACACGTCGACTTGCTTCATTGGTAAGGCGCGGTATGGCGCTAGTGGTTGATAAAGTAAAGTAGAGGGTGAATAATAAACTCGAAGGTACATGTAAAAGTTGAATTGTATTTTGCTATGGTTTCCGGTTGACAGTTAGATAGATTTGGTTGGCAGTAGCAATGCGAGTTGGCGGACAGGGTGGAGGTTGCGACCAAGTTGTTGTCAGTAACTGCAGTGCAGTAACATTACAGTTATGTGGTGAATATTGAAGAGAAGTGGAAGGTAGTGGCAGGGAAAACTTAAGAATAATACATATTTCGCTAAGACTTTATACGGAATTACAGAAATATATAATAGAAAACCACAAAATGTACATCACATGATATCGCGCAATATCACATCACATCTAACAATATCAAATCAAATCGAATATTAAAAAAACACTTGAAATTGTTTCTTACTAGCACTTAAAAATCACATCACAACAGAGTTAATCGTGTCGCATTATCAAACATGTCCCGAAAACGGACTGAAGTCACATCACATAGATAACTGAAATGGTAATGGGCGCTATCATGAATTTCATGTGAACAAAATTCCCAAAAAAAATGTTTAAGCAAAATAATTCTTCACACTTTGTTCTTGTTTTGATTTATAAATTTTTATGAAATTCTGTTCACATAAAATTAGTGATAGTGACGTTAACCATATTAAATGAGCGAAATGAAATCACATCATCACTCATATCACAACAAATCAAATAGAACTGAAGTCGCCTCACTTGAGATCAAATCAAATCAAAAAATATGAAATGAAATTACTCTTTTTGTGGTTGTTCTTAAAGTAATCTAGCTAGTTTTGATTTCTCAAAAATAAAAATAAAAATAAAAATAAAAATAAAAATAAGGTACTTAGAACTGCTGTTTCAAATAAAATCCCTGTGTATACATATTTAAGGATATATTTAAGAAATTGGAATTTCCTTAAATTCCGTTAAATTATAGAATTTATTTCCAGCGCAAAAGGTGCATGTACTTACTAATATCGCCAGAGGTGGGCAATGTGAAATTATTTGGCAAAAACTTACCTGCAAAGAAAGAGAAAAAAGTTGATTAATAACAGATGTCTAAATAAGCGCAAATAAATAAAGCAAGTGCATATGGATGTAGTATGTGTATATGAAAGTGTAAAAAAAAAAATGGATATGAAAGGTGCACAGTAATCGGAGAATAATCATTACGCGTTAATGTTTCAATTGCACATAGTTTGTATAATCATATTCCACTTGATTTTATTATACAGTAGACAAAGCCCGTGTCAAGTAACTTACTGATTAATTCATTTATAATCATAACCAACTAAACATAATTTTACGATTAATCACATTTTGATTAGGCATAATTTAAATGACTTGATTTTCAAGAAATCTTAACTATCACAAGTCAAGATAATTATACTGAACTTGATTACTTAATTCATTCCAAAATAATCTTACCGACTAAACATAATTTTACGATTAATCACATTTTGATTAGGCATAATTTAAATGACTTGATTTTTAAGAAAGCTTAACTATCACAAGTCAAGATAATTATACTGAACTTGATTACTTAATTCATTCCAGTATAATCATAACCGACTAGCAAATATGACTAATTTTAATAATCATAATCACTTGATTTGATTAATTTTGAGCAGTAGTTGAGTAATCAAAAACTAATTAGTTTGGAAATAAATGCTTTTTAAGAATTTTTTAGACTTCAGTTTAGTAACTGATTAATCTAAATTAATCTTTATTTTTAGTAAATAAATTGAGTTTCTCCGGATAATTTTTTATCGGGATATGACTAAATTGATATGATTAAATTGGTATGACTAATAAAAATATATTAAGTACTGTTTATATAGATACATAATAATGAATCGCCTATTCCCATTTATGTAGTAGTGATGGAAATATTTGGATTCTCTTAAAGAAACTTTAACCCTTCGATGACCTCTGAAGCAATTTTTAACAAACTGTCAGCATGTCGAACAAATAAATGTGTTATACATAAAAACCAAGATAAATCCCAAAAAAAATTTTAAAAGGCACGAAACCGCATTGAAGCGTTAAATAAATTTCAACAAAATGGCTTAAATTTGTGTTTTTTGTTTTGTTAATTTAAATTCATTGCAGCTAAAATACTTTTAATCACTTAAGCTACTTTCAAGCCACAATGCAAATGGCATTTGGTTGTCTCTTTTCCAGCATTTAGCTAAAAGCTCCTATCATACATACAAGCAGTTAAATGGCAAAAGCTAATCAAAAATTTCATTTCTCTACGCAATTTGGACACACTTCCGTTATATTACTTGAGCTACTTTACATTGACCCAGCAGCAAGGCAGTAAATCTCACTGTTGAACCACAGATGTATGTAAGTACGAAAGAACGACAGCTGCCAATAATCACGCTATCAAAAGCAATGCCATATACTAACATTTACATATGCAAGTAGTAAGAACAAGAAAATTATTTAAGCACCCGAAATGTGTCGCCAAAACAGAGAAAAGCCAAATGACAAATGACAAATGACAACGCATCAACAGCATAAGATCAAATGGAAGATGGTGCTGATGTTGAAGATGAAAATGCTGCACAAGATTGCTTTAGATGAAAATTGCTGAAAATCTAAATTTTGCAATCAAAATCCTTTAGTGCTTTCTAAATTGCCTTACGCTTCAAATCGTTGAAGTCTTGCGTATGTAAGTAAGCCAAGCGTATGAGCTTTCAGCAAATATTCAAAAGGCCACATGAAGCTTAGTTGGCATTTACAAATGAGTAGGTCTATAGGAAAGTGGTTTAACTATAAGTTAATGACTTTGCAACTAGTTGAAACTTAGTTTATAAGCAACTAACTACAAACTAGTTATTTCAAGGGAGTTTGTAGTGAGTTAGTCATCTGCTAATGCTTTTAATTGTTCATTTGACAACGAGTTGATACCAGGTTTGTTAGCAACTAGCTACAAACTAATTATTTTTAGTTGAATTTAAGTCAGCTGATTATTAGAATTAATAAAAAAATTCCGGACTTTAGTCTACTTAACTAGTTTCAAACTAGCTTAAAACTAGTTCTTTTTAGCTTAATTCTAGTCAGTCGATACTTAGATTTCCACCTGGGACATAGAAAAAGGTATGCGCCTCCATCTCGATATATGCGCAGTGATTGCGCTTTATAGCTTTCAACTACCCGGATGCAGTTGATGATTGCAGTATTAAATTCTAAATGCACTACATACTACATACGTTTGAAGTGCAAATGTGCCTGAGTTGACATTAAAAAGGTATCCATGAAATATTCAACGCATTGTTGGCAGAAATGCCATTGCAGCACAAGGACAAGCCACACAAATACACAAGGAAATATATGAGTATGGCTTTTACACGATGATAGGCAGAGGAAAAATGTTTACCAAATTCGTGGTAAAAACATCTATTAGAGAATATTACCGTGATTGTGAGAGGAAAAATGTTACATACCTGAGACATATGCGCATATTAGATTAAGCGTCGCTAAATTCATGCAAGCTTAGACATTTGCTTTAGTAAGATTAGTAGCCAATGAGCATGAAAAGCACCTGGCTGATCGCATGACTCTATTTTAAGAGATACAGAAATATGAAGATACTAATCGCAAAGGGAAAAAGGACAAGAACAAAAATTAAGAAGGGTGAAGGGGTCCGAGATAGATGAAAAGAAATACAAAAGCAACAAAAAGAAAGTAGTGCAGTGCCGCACTCTTCTGACAAGTTTTTGACTATCATACATAAATATTGGCTTGAATTCATAAATAAAAGGCAAAAATAATCAAAATAGTAAAAAAAAAAAAGTATTAAATAAAAGAAATAATGAAAAATATAATAAAATTTAATTATAAAAAGACATTAAAATAAAAATTTAAAAAATCAAAGGTAGTAAAAAAAAATTTTTTTTGCAATTTTTTACAAGAAAACTGCAAAATAATAAAAAAAAATTAAAAATACTATAAAAAATCAAGATATATAAAAATAAAAGTAAATAAGTCACAAATAATCATACATACATACAATAAACACAAATAATCAAAGGTAATTAAAAAAAGTTTTTTGTTTGATTTTTTGAATAATCGTAAAATGTAATTTTTTTTTTGTAATTATTTTTCAAAACGAAACTGCAATTAAACAAAAAATTATAATAAAAAATCGAACAAAAGCTAAACAATGAAACACGGTAATCCAAAAATAGTTTTAATAAGCGTAAAAAAGTTATTTTTTTTTTATTAGTTGGAAAGTAATCATTGAAAATTGAAAGTAATGATAATCAATACTCAAGAACATAATTAATTAATCCGGTAATCATAACCATAAGTAATCATTACTTAACAGATCTGATCTAAAGAAATTCCTTTGATAGGTTTTTGCTCCTTTTCCTGGAGAACTGAACGAGCATCGATTTATTTGCTTCTGTAATCATCACGATTATTGCGCACATGAAAACGAAGATAACCGTGTTTGGTTATTGTTTATTATTGACTTCCTCGTGTTATTCTTGTTTCTATATTTCATTTAGTTCACACTTTTTCACGGTGATTCGTGTGCAACTGTGGGGCGCAAGGCATGTCTGTCTTCTCATGTCAATCTGTTCTCGAGATTATTAGTTTCTGAGACATCATCGACTACCGTCATAAAAGCCCCAACTGCGCCATATCGTACAAAGCCATCGGTTTACAGCATTTTTATTTTACTTTTTAACTCATTTCTTTTCAATCTTTAAACCAAACAATCGCATACAAAGCAACCGAATAACTTAATTTCTTCAGATTACAACTGTCAACCTTCTTTACTTTACGTATGTAGTTTGTTGTTTCGCTTTAGAATATATTTCTTATTTTTATAAATTTATTTATAAGCTGTCAAGAGTGCTCGAGAGCTCGTAAGGCGGCAATCTCATATGTATATGTTTGTGCAATCATTCGTAGACAGATGTCGCAAGTAATATAGTTCATACATACATGCATAAGTGTTCTTACAAAAATATACTCAAATTCATATTTATTCTGCGCTATTTCCCCCCCTCACTCAAATACTACGACAAACAAAAAAGGGATATATTGCTGTTCGGTAGCACAAAACTGCATACAAGCGATATGTCATATGTGATATAAAATATTGGCACAACAAGAAGATACTTGAAAAACTTATGATTGTGATGGGATAACAAAAAGAAAATGTAAAGTAATATAGCAACGAGTGAAACAAAACTAAACAAGCAGAAGAAAAAGTAAAACAGTTTGAAAATTTGATTTCTTTTGAAAATTTGATTTCTTTTGAAAATTATATAACATCAATTTGGTTGTGACAAATGCAGCTGCTAAAACCAGATTGGTTAATTTTTCCCATTTTTTTATGACAAGGTGTACAAAATAATAGAAAGCGGACAGAATTCTTGATTATGAAAATAGGAAGGAAGTTCAAGTTAGTACAATACATTTACATTTTACAGTCCAAAGCAGGCGGTTAGGGACCATCAGCGCAGTTGTAAAGTAATTGTAATGGAATTGTAATGTTTTGTTTATTAAAAGTAATGGTAAATGACACTAACAATTACTAACGATTTTTATTTAATACTGCTTTTGTAGGAATTTATTAGTTGATGGTAACCTTTAATGTAAGTATACGTAAATGTAATGTACCTGTAATGTTATTTTAATTAAAATATGTTTGTAATGTAATTGCTTCATTACTTTAAATATTGTGAAATCGTATTGCACTAAAGTAGTTAAGAAAAATGTAATTACAATTGCTGCAATGTAGTAGTAATGCAATGGTACTGCTAGTAAAATGCAAATGTAATTTAATTGTAATCTTATGCTGATGAAATTGTGGCGTAACTACACCTTGTACGCAATTCCAAGGTAACTATGCATAATTTATACAAGTATAATGGATTTGTAATTTGTAATTGTAATGCAATTTTACAAGTAATTCCTGCGTAATTGTAATTGTTTCATAACTATAAGAAAGTAAATATTCCATAACTATTATTGTGAGCAATTAAAATGCTAATGAGCGTAATATGGTTTTTTATGGTAGTAATCGTAATGCAATTGTAATTTTCATAGTAATGTTATTGTTATTTACATATATGTAGATAGTTACTTATTTATTTATAGTAGTTACTAATATAATTAAAATTTTATAGTAATTTTACTTTTATGGGCATGTAATGTATTTTTTGTGTAATGTAATGCAATTTCAATGTAATTGCAATCGTTTAGAAATTAAATGAAATGTTATGTACAAATATTTTTTAATTTAAATAGTATAAATAGTCTTGCAAAAATTCTGGTAATTGCTATGTAATTGTATAACAACTGTCATGCAATGATTGTAATCTAATTGTAATGCAATACAAAAACATTGTAATGTAAATTAGTTTTCGCTCCATTTTATACTAAAAAAAAAATATTCCTACCAAAAAGGACAAAGTGCAAAGCTTCGAAATAAAATCACAGAAAAATGGCTGCATAATTCAAAGTATTTCGGCAGCTCTATGAATATTTTAACAATTCCGTACCACAACATTTCAAGCGAAACGTTTACATTCGACCACATGTATGCAGTTTTGTTTGCTTTTTCTTTTTTTGGAATAGTAGAATACCCTACAATCACCAGCAGCCAACGCCAATAACAAACAACTGAGACACAGGAGTACAAAGTATATGCTTTTAAATTTAATGACTGGGAAATTCATAAAATTTAAACTTTTTTAGCCATTTTTTTCTTGGCTCCAGCGCATACAGTGGAAAAAGAGCAACAAATTCCAAGCGGAAACGGAAAGAAGGCATGACGAACGGAAATAGGTTTACGGTAGTGAAGAGAAGCCATTGTTAAAGAGAGGGAGAGCAAGTAGTGGCATGAAAGGGGAGCGCAAGGCACTGTGGACTTGGAAAAACACGAGTGAATACAAAGAAATTAAGCCACAAAATTATGCTTCAAACAAAAGCCGCCACAGCAAACAGCAGCATGTATAATGGGCGTGTAAAACTTGATTTTCCATGTTGCAACTTTAAAAAAACAATCCTCTCTCAATTTATGTATGTACGTTGATCTACGCTTATCACTATTGTTCGGTTACATTTTGGCGCATTGTTGCAATTAATTTTGTGCAAAAAATGTGTGTAACGCCTTAAGCTGGTGCATGAAGTGAATTTAATAAATTTTGTAAGAAGAAAAAGTTGCTCATACGCAAAGGGGAGGGAGGTCGATTGTTTAAAATGTGTATGTTCTCGCTAAATTTTACTTTTTTATGAGCGCTTTCCTTCGTTTTGCTTGTTTATTATTGGCACAAGCATAAAATAGCTGACTAGTTTCAGATTTATAAAGTAGATTAGCTCAACTACTTTTTAAGTATTCCAATTACCTACGAGTATTTTATTCAAAGGAATGTTGCTCATACGCACGGGCGCTCCTTGAAAATGGTTTTTATTGTGTGATGTATTAACAAACCACCCTCCTCATCTTTTTTCACAAATTACTTTCCATAAATAACTGAATTTTTAAGCATTAATTAACCCTTTCGGTACGGAAAGCCGCTAGCGGAAATACAAGTTATTTTATATGTTTAATAGTTGCAATGGAGGAAATAAAAGTGTTTTGTCACATCAAAATTGTATTCGGTTAAAAAGGGGCGGTGGGAGGGGCTGGGACATATATGTCCCGCCAGTATTTTTGACTGGGACTTATTTGTCCCTTTTAGTATTTTATGATCCAATATCTAAAATACTAATGCCATTTGGTTTTATATAATAATTCATATTTTATTTTGAATTCAACATATAGTTTCAGTAAAGTGAAAAGAAGAAAACAATGAGCAAGTAATACAGTATAAAAAAATTGGTTTTTACTTATGGTAAGGAGCAAAGCAGTCCTTGCAAAGAGGAATCTGGCATTCTTCGCACAGTGTTTTTGTTCGCCTTTCTCTATTTTGTTGTGCACAACCTGTGCAACGCCTACGTTTAGCAAAGGGAACAGGAAGATGTCCTGCAAATAGTTTCCTTTTTCTTCAAGATGTACCGGATCGACTAACAGAAGCTCTTTTTTTACCTTCGGCTATCATATCTTCCGCCAGAACGATCATAAAATCTAAGAGTGGATTTTTTCTCCGTCCAAGTTCGGAACTGATTACCCAGCAATTTCCCACTGACATCATCAATAATCGATAAAATACTTTTTTCCACCATTTGTTAGATTTCAGATCCAGCTCATATTGACCTGCTATTTGATCAGCTCTGTCCACTCCACCCATTATCTTTCTGTAAAACTTAATAATTTCGGGAGACTCCACATTCATTTTTTGACCGTTTTTCAATTTCTTTTCGATCTGAGATACTTCAGACGAATGGCAATTGCTAACAACGACTACTTCCTTGGTGGCATGCCATGGTATACATCAAACCTGTGTTGCTTGCTCGGAAAACGCATTGACCTTTGTTCAGCTTTACGTCGATAGTTGGCATTTTTTTCCGGTTTGTCATAACGGTTCCCAACCCTGCATAGCTAGTACTCTCTAGGAGATTGATACTTGTGAAGAACCGATCGAAGCACAAAGTTACATCTGTTTCTCGAATTGTTGCAGCTAATTGGTTTACGACGCGCTCGCGTAGGGTTCCCTCGACAGTTCCTTCTTCTCTCCCACAGTAGATATTAAAATCGTAAGTATAGCCGGTGAGAGCATCACACCTGAGCCACATTTTAATACCGCGCTTAGTAGGCTTCAATGGTAGGTATTGTTTCAGGGAAGAAAGGCCCTTGAACTTCGTCATGCTTTCATCGATACTTTGGTAAGCACTTTCGTTCCTTGCACTTGCAAATCGAGACTTTAGGCACTCCACAATACGCATAAAGAGGCTTTCTGAGAAAACTTTCATAAATAAATTATAAGGATTGTCAGTCCTATCAAAGCGCTGGCTTATATCGGGAAGTCGATAACTAGTTAATGTTTTCCTTGGTACAAATTCAGGGTTGGGAGACGACCATATGGTATTTTGAGCACAATCTGTGGAGAGCGTTGTGGGCAAAGCCTCTTCCGCATCCTCTTCACTATCATCCTCCATGCTTCTTTCATCAGTAGATAAAACCTCACTATCAGAAGGCTCAAAGTTATCATCACTGCCGTCCGAAAAGTCATCTTCCTCATTAGATGACTCCAAAATGCTAGCAATTGCATCCTTATCAAGTACTTTAGGCATTATGCGTCTGTAGAAAAATAACAGTACAAGTTTATAAATAAAAAATAGTTTTATATTATTCCAATAAATATCCAAGAAAAGGCATTTTTAATCCTGACTGGGACATTTGAGCCCAACAAGAATACTGATGGGACACATACTTCCCGCCGGGATAAAAATGCCAGTAATTTTATAAATAACAAAAAAACGTATACTTACTTACCTCAATATAATAATAGAGCACTAGCACAATAAATAAATATACTTTCAGTAAACTTTGAAGCTAAAAAACCACGAAAAATCGCAAAAAAACCTACCACTTGCAAAATTCGCGTCCACTTTTGCTTTTGTTTTTCGACTAAAGAACGCGTGTTTACCATTTAACTTCAAATAACGGAAGCAAATGCCATTAAGGATGGCATTAAGTACGAAATGGGATAAATAAGGCCAATTTAGTTCGCTTAATTTCCAGGCTAGGTATCTTCAAACATGTGCCGGGACATATATGTCCCGTTCGTACCGAAAGGGTTAAGTCATTAGCTTGAATTAGAATCTAATTTAATTACTTTTAATTTTAATTACTATTTGTATTTGATTGATATTATTTTTCATTACGCATTATTTTTTCATTCGTGCGTTTGTTTTAATTAGCCAACCGTTTTTTGGTTGCATTTATTTAATTAGTTAAATGTGCGTTTTGTGGCTAAATGTTTAAACATTAGTTTTGTTGATTGCTGACAAAGATTTAATTAATTTTACTAACAAAAAAAAAGTTAGTTAAACAAAACGCCCTAAAAGTGCTGAGAAACAAACAGCTGTATTGTCTCTGCTGCGGTTTTTCGGTTGCGCTTTTGTAATTTTGTTATCATTAAAACAAATAAATGAGCACGCTCATACGTTGCGGTTAAAGCGCGAGAGAAAAATAATGAAAATGGGTATGAAGAAGAAAACTTTATTAAGAAAAAGTTATGTTTATAAAAAAATTAAGTTAAAATATGGCGTAGAAAAGCAAAAGCCTACCTAGAAGCAATGTCAAAAGTATTATCTGTAGTAACTTTAGTGATTTAACTACTGTCAATTACAATTTGTTTTGTGTTGATAATAAAATAAAAAAAAATTAATTTTCTTAATATAAAAGATTTAAAAAGTAATTAAATCTTTACCAAGTAATTCGATTATCTCCGAATTTTCCGAATTACATTTTTTCCCCGTTTTAGTAAACAATTTATTACTCTTTATATTTTTTAATGCAATGCATGTAATTATGTATTGTTTTTTAATTACATTAAAAGTAATTCAACTCCTTCATCTCGTGAATTTTTCATAATTCGAGTTCACTCAGGTTTAGCGAATGAAGTCGCAAATATATCTTATAAAAGTAATGGATAAAGTAATTATATTTATACCCGCATTACAAGTAATTAAATTCAGATATTACATTACTCATAAACACAACTTTTATAAATTTCCAAAAATTATTTGAATATTATTAAAATTTTTTTTAATAATTGATATAATGTAATTAGCCCATCAAGAGTAATTAAAATTACTTTATATATGAAATAATTTTTAATTACAATTTTTTCGATTCTAGTAAATGAGCTGATTACCTTTTATAACTGTCATTATAATTAAATATCAGTTACAAGTAATTTAATTACATTACAATTTAATTATACTCAATCTCAACTACATTACAATTAACATAACTACATTGAATTTTGTCTAAGTAACTCAGAAAGGAATTTAGCTATACTATATCACATTTAGGAACATCACATGATATTATTCGACATCACACGTACTTTTTTTTTAGTTTTTTTTTATATAAAACAGATTACTTAAAAAAAACAAATTTCGATAGTTTTCAAATGATATGCTGAATTTAAAGTGCATATAAAACATCTATAAAATATAGCGCAGTTCCAATTAAAAACTAAATCAAAGCATCACAAATAAATAAATAGCAACCGCAAAGTGCACTCAAATTACAAATGCGGGCAGAGAGCACAACAGTAGTAAATATTAAAAAAAAAAATAAAACATTTAATACATCGGAAGCATAAATAAAACCCGCATGCAGTTTGTATGTACATATGTAGATGAGCAACAGTAATTTAACTGATACCCCATTAAGCTTTGGCTTTGACGGAAAATAAGTACTGCTGGGAGTAAGTTCATATATATTGCAAAATAAATAACTGTTTTCATTTGAAATTAGTAAAAAGGCATCAAACTGCTTTGCCAGTGCAATAAAATATTTCAATGAATATATGAGCAAAGGAATGAAAAATATATATCTTTTTAATAACATACAACAGTCATAAAAATATACATAAATATTTGATGAAGAAAGATGAGCGAAAAAAAAATTACTTATGATGTAGTAGTATATTAATAATAAAACACACACACACACATTCATTCAATGCTTGATAGCAACTTGCCACGCCAACAACTAATTTCCCCAGAGAGTCATATTTAGTCAGTGGAAAAAAAACGAACACACAGAAAATATAGCAGCCTTTTTTGGCGTTTGACGTTGCGCCTATAGAGTAAGTAATATTGAATAACTAATATGCATGTTAGTGGAAATTCGAGTGTGTATGTGAATCGCATTTAAATGTAAATAAAATCCAATGCGAAAAGCATCGAGTAAATGAGCGGAGGCTTTAGTAACTGCAGCTGGAACTCAAAAGCGTATTAGTTGGATGAAAACTCGGCGCACACGAAAGGAGCAGTGAATCGGATATGCAAGTTGTTTAGTTTTATTACCAGTTTTTTAAATTTATACTTTACATTTCTTGCCTTTTTAAACAAATATAATATCAATTAAGGTACTTGAGCCATAAAAACCAAAAATAAGTCAAGAAAGTCAGAGGAAGTCAAATCATTTCGAAACTATCTTAAGAACCTCTGTTTAATCAATATAAAAAATAAAAACTTCTAAATTATTTTAGTTTTGGTTCAATTTGTAATTCTTTGAATACTTGAAAGAAATACTCAGAAAAAAAGATCCAAATTTCACAAGGGTTTTTTTTTGTTTTCGATTTTTTTTATACTTTTTTTTATATTTTTTTTCTTCACTCATACTGGCAAACTATTATTTCTTAAAATGGCATACATATGTATATATATATATGTATTTATATATATATACGCACATATAAACGCATGTGTCGCTGTGTGTGTGTGTGTGGTGTTCGTAAAGGAAGAAAGGAACACTAATTTCAATTTTGTTTAAACTAATTTGAAACTACTACTCACTGTATGGTTGTGGGCGTGTTCCATAGAGCGGCTCTTGTAGCAGCGGTGATCGACCATTTCCAATCTCCTTAACTGCAATTAAAGAGAGAAGACAGTTAAGAGTAGAGTACGAGTAGTAGTAGTAGTAGTAGTGAGTTTGTAGTGGTAGTAGTGAGTAAAAATCACTGGTATTTGTTGTTTTAGTTTTTAATAATTTTTTTTTTTATTAATTTTCGAAAACATAGGAAATTTCATTAAAATTTAGTTTTATTTAAATTTGCTTTGCAAATTAAAGGAAATTATTTAGTAAAATATCGATAAAAACCAAAATTTTGAAAATTGAAAAGAAAAAAAAATTGATTACTAAAAGGTTTATTTTCTTTTTTTAATATCCTTTTTAGAACACATCGCACACACGCACACATACACATGTATATGTATAGGCCAATATAGTTTAAAAGTGGCATACGATTTGTTAGCTGAAATGTGTTGAAAAACATTTGGGGATGTGTCTTTGTGTGAACATTAGGGTGGCTGAGTAAGGGGAAAAGGTTATTTGAACAGATTTACATACATCTTTGCTCTGAGGCTTATTACATCTGCAGTAGCTAATAAATAAAAATAAAAAAATTTAATATTTTGAAGACTTTTTCTAAGCAAACTTTTTTAATTACAAAAGGTAATTAAGTAATTATTATTGCATTACAAGAAGTAATATTTATTCAAATAAAATAGGGTTTAGCGCATTTAATGCTTCAATATGCATTTTTTAAAAATGTATTGGAAAACCATTACATTCAATTACTGCTAATCATTACTAAATAAAAAAAAAGAATATTTTAAATCACACAGTTGAATTTTGGTCAGTGCTCTAGAAGATTTTAGAAGAAGTCCACAAGGACGTGCGAATCCCGAAATATGTGACAAGTAATCAGCTTCAAAGCATATAGTAATGTAATTGATTACTTTTTCAAAGCACACTGTTTTCATTACAAAAAAATTATTAAATAATTATTATAGCATTACAGAAAGTTGTTGGAATTAGATAATGTTTGCAATGCTTCACAACGTATTATTTAAAAATGTAGTGGAAAAAGTCATTACTTGCCATTACAGCTAATCATTACTAATTGAAATAAAAGAATGTTTTAATTCAAAAAATATTTACTTATTAAGATGTGTAGAAAAAAAATAGAATATAGATATAAACACATGATGTAAACTAAAAATAATTGATAATTATTTACAATTACTGAGGAATGCATTTGTAATGCAAAGTCATTAGATCTAATTGCAAAAAAAAACCACATTAGTTCGTGGAAAAAATATTTTATGGAAAACTGAGAAAGAAAGCAATTCATTAGCCGAATGATAATTAAGCAGAAAATTCATTACAATTACTTAAAAATCGATTTGTAATGCAAGAGCATTACACGAGTGAAGTATCTTGTATAAAGGGAGGAAAATCATTTATATTTGAAACATTTCTAATATGTACTTATTATAGAAATATGTACATATAGGCGCCAAGAAGAATTTCAAATAATATTTTGTGTCTAGATCTAGGACTTTAGTTAGATTCTAAAAAAGCTAGGATTAAGTAAATGACGTACTTGCAAATTTGATTGGCTTATCTTATTAACGAGCATTTTAAAATTGCTGAACTTCAAGCATGGCTAATTCAGGCTAATGCGCTGAGCTTTGTATTTTAATTTGAACGAAATGCAGTATTCATTAAGCTTTATAGATCAAAATCATTATCGCTACGATTAAAGTGCGCGCAAGCGTATGACATGAGCGCTGCAGGTAAAACGATTGTAAACACAGTTGCAACTGAAATTCTAGCAGTGCTTATCACCGGACTTCTATTTCTATCAAGTCCAAAAAAACATATACATACATACGTGACACAAAAGGACTTTAAGCTACTTCTAAAATGTAGTTTTATCTTTTTTTATGGTTAAAATTACAATCACTCACTACTAAAATTTTAAACGCAACTGTATGTTAGTGTACTAGAGCGGCAAATATTCAATTTGTAAAACCTGCCAAACAGTTAATAGTCCGTCCAGCCATCTGTTACCTGGTTCTACCATATTAAAGCGCAATTTTTTTACAGCTGCCACAGGGGAACACGAACTCAAAACGCAGCTTAAGTGAGTCAAGGTTGCTAAAAGTCAGGCACGGCAAAGCTTAGCAAGCAGCGCCAAAACACACAAATAAAATTTAATTGCACTGCTAGTGCAACAAGCGGTACATAAACGAATTTGCACCTCATGCACATTTACAATAACAAAAAAAAAGTATTCCATTCAACATAATTGACATGAAAAATCTGTGCGCGTTTTTTTTAAATGCCTGGGAATGTTGCTTTGCGTGCAAAAAAAAGTGCAACAAGCTTAGCCTTTGCTAGCAGCTCCATAAATATTATCGCAGAAACAGCGTGGCAATTTCCACATTTGTAATAAATTTATGTGCGATATGTATGCAAGTACAGTGGCGGGTGGAAAAATTGTAGTCAAACTAAAGTGCTTATTTATTTATTTTAAATATTTTTCTTTCGAAATGTGCCTTTTTTATAGTAGAAAAAATAAAAAAAAACTGAAGAATTTTCTTTTATTGCATCGTATACAATTTATTTAGGTGTACGTTCATTTGCTGAAAAATACCGTTTTCGTTCGAGAATATTAAAGTTATCAAAATTTAGTCTTAGATCCTTCACAATTTTAAAAAAATTCTTCAAAAAAAAAATTCTGAAATGTATATGTACCTATGCATGTTAGTTAACATTTTTTTTAAAAATTTGCAATTCTAATAAAAAAATTTTCTCGAATTATTAAAACCATAAAAAATTTAAATTTTTTTCAAAACCTGTCATTGATGCATTTTTTTACTCGCCACTGCATGTATGCATTTATTTCATAGCAAAAAAATGTTCGCCAATTTTGTATGCGCAATTCGCTTGACCGCTTTAAAATCTTGTCAAATGCACTTTTTACAAAATTCATTTTTAGATTTTTAGATGTATGTATGTGTGTAAGTGTGCGTGAATTTTAAAAGTTCGCTTCATAAATATTTATTGCCATTTATATAGTTTTCAATTCCAAATATGTTGCGTATATTCTGTTTATGGTTTTTCTAGTTAAAAGTGGATGTGGAAATGGCTTTAGTTGTTGTTGATTTTTGTTTTTTTTTTTACAAATTTAAGTCTTTCAGTACCTCGTTATGGGATTGAAAATCTGCTATCTAAGCAACAACAAAATAAATCATTTAAAAAAAATCTTCAAAGTAAAAGTTAAATGCCAATTTTTTAAATGGCACTAATTACGAACTAGTTTTTAAGAAACTAACTACAAGCTAGTTTTATAATAGCTAGTTTGTAATTAGCTGATAACTTGTAACTAGTTGCATTGTAACTAGCTTGTAACTAGTTCAATGATAACGAGCTTGCAGTTAGTTTAATCATTTGCATTTAATGCAGACCGACTCGATATAGTTTGAAAAATTGTTATCAAAATTTAAATAATTTTGGAAATAAGATTTTTACTACGTAGCTTTGTAGCTCTTTAAATTTCAGCACAATAATTCATAAGTATTTCAAAATTTTCCTGAAACGAGAATTTTTGTAGGTGGGCGGTTCCAGCGTAATCAAACTTTGAGAATCAGTATGGCTTACAGATTTCAAGTTTTTTAATTTGCGAATTTTATAAAAACGCAAAAATTATTTAGGAAGATATACATACAGCTCCTTAAAGAAAAATATTTTGGTCATTCTGAAATATTAAAAATCAATTTAATAAAAAAAAAAAAAATTTTTAAAACGTCGTTCTCAAAGCTAGTTTGATCCTTCCCTCATTCAACGATATTCACCACGCAATGTGATACACAATAACAAATAATAATTAAATTACTTTTTCATAAACATATAAATAATATATACATATATATAAACAATACCTTTAAAATTGCCACCAGATACAATCCACGTCACGGCCTCTCGCACTATACGATCTTCGACGACCCCGAAAACACCATCTTTACTCGGCCACTACTAACTTTTCACTACTACATACATACATATTTACTACTTATCAATCCAAAGTTGTAAATTTATAACGATTTTAACGATAAATTTGTAGAAATTTTATAATTTTAAAATTACAAAAAATTCAAAAACATTCCAAGCACTTTCGCCAAAAAACGAATATTTGATTGGGCCTAACTGAATTTGCATTTCCTTTGCTGCGTTTTTTTTTCTTCTTTTAAATAGTTCCTTTGATTTGTTGTTGCTTTGTAAATGCTTTACAGCATTGCTGTAATAACTATGTCAGCTTCCATGTTTCGGCCTCCCTCATTCTGGCTTTTCGTTATCAACATTTTTGTTTCTCATTCCTTTTCGGAACCTTGTACAAATCATTTCAATATTTGTTTCGCATTTTTCAGATATTTTCGAATCAGCACCCATTTGATTTTATTCTTTGGGTTAACAGTTTTGGTAAGGAAACACAAATAATGATTTTTGAAAAAATAGTAGTAACAGTAGTAGTAGTAGTAGTAGTAGTGATAGCAAAATTAGTAGTAGATTCAGAATTTATTAGTGTAACGGCCAACAGTTGTTGCTGTGGTAAGCATTCAGTGCAAATCGCTGCAATTATTGTTGTAGTGCCGTCGTCATCATCATTGTTGTCGTTGCTATCAGATCCGCCGTCGTTAACCCTGCACACAGACAAACAAGCGAGAATGGGCAAGTTTTAGTTGTTGTTTTTTTTTTGTTTTAATTTTAGCTGTTTTGTTATTATTTTAAATTTAGAATGAATTCAATACTTTTGCAGAAGTTTTGTATTTTCAAAATTTTCGTTTTTGAGTGAATCAACGTTTGTTATTTTTTGTTTTCTTGTTGTTTCTGCTTTTTTTTTTTGTATTTGTTTTTTTCTGTTTATTTCAGTTTCGTATGGCAAAATATAATAGATAAAAATAATTTGCTGCATTTTGGTATTTTGTTGTTGTTGCTTGAATGCTGCGTAGTAAGAATTTGTGGTGGAAGGCACGTGAGAGAGAGAGAGAGATAGAGATACATATATAGAGAGTTGACTTTTGATTTGTCTGCTTGTTTGGTTGGTTGGTTGGTGAGGGGGTGCTGGCAATTTTTGAATTTTTTGAAGGGAAGTTTCGTTACGGGTATATTTTTCAAAATCAAAAATTCGTTTTACTAGTAGTAATTGTTGTGCTTTATTTTGTTGATTTGAGATTGGATGTTTTTGAATTTTTTGTAATATTTTTTAAAGTTTGCTTGCAATTATCAAATCTAAAGGCTTAAAATTGAATACCAAAAGTTTATGATGTGCAATATATATAGCGGTTTAAAATAGATGAGTAGTAATTGTTCTTGTAACTTTCGCAAATATCATACGTTATATAGATGTTGTCTTATTTTACTGTAGTATTAAATTTTTATTAACTAAAGAAACAAGTTTGTTGATATTAACTAATTTGCAGTTTTGTTATTGTAAGTTGTAGTTTTGATGTGCTTTTTTGTAGTTGTGTTACTGTTTTTGTTATACTTGGAACCGTACAAATTTTATAAGACTTGTTTGTATATTTTTCTGTGGTCTGTAAAAATTAGCCAGAGTACATAGCCTGTTATTGTAGTGCAATTGTTGTAATTTTGTTGTTGTGGTTTTTTTTTTTCTTGCAACATGTTTGCGTTTAAACATTTACGGATTTCAGCTTCTGTGCTTGAGTGCTTTCGCTTTTCTTATTGTTAAATAGCCAAACCAGCTGTGCTATACGTACTCTATAGACGCTTCTACTTTCATGATTTTTTCAAATTTTTTGTAAAATTTTTTTCCATTTTTTTACAACTACTGCATTTTCTAACAATTTGTCTTTCATCAGAAATTATTATTTAATTGCAAAATCTTTACTTGTATACTGTCAGCGATGTTGTTGTATTCATGCTCAAAGCGAGTACCAGCATTTTGTTATCCGATTTTCTCAAAATGTTGTTACTGTTATTTCTGTTATTGTTAATACAAATCTATAATGCTTAGATGTTCTGGAAGCTTTGAGTTTGGCGTGCGTTACCTGTGTATATTTTGTTGTATTTAGTGTTTTTGTTTTATGTCTATAACGCATTTTTGCATGGTGATGTAGTGGGTGGTGCACCAAAAGCTATTGCGTTTTTTCTAATTTCCATTGCTATCACTCTTTACATAATTATTTGATGTATTTCAATTGTTGTTTTACTTGTAGCTGTTTTTGATGCTTTTGTATTTTAGTGTTTGCTTAAACTTTCGTTTTGTCGTTGGGTTGCTTGAAAAAATTGTTGTGGTTTGTCATGTTGTGCTTTTATGTTTAAATGATAACTCATTGTTGTTATTGTTAGTTTTTATTTTGTTTTGCTGTTGTCGTTTGTTTGTTAGTTCCATTATTTTGTTGTGTTGTTGTTTTTGTTAGTAATTTTTTGTTTAATAGTTTTTACTACTTATCGCTCTATTTAAACGGGTTTATTTTTATTTTTATTTTTGCTTGTTCTCCAATTGTTTCTGTGTTCATTGCTGTCTTCAGTTTTCTCTGCATGTACTCTGATTCTCTTTCAACTTTCCTTTCTTTCTCAACTTAGTCCTTCAGTTTCCTTTCCTCACATCAAAAGTTTTTTTAGCAAAAGCAAAATGTCCACTATAAAAGTTTCACTGCATACAACATTCAAACATTTCTAATCCATATCGCTCTCTCCCTCATTTCCACCTTCTCATCTTATTCTAGCTAATTTATTAGAGTTTTCCAACTTTTTCTTGTCCACAATATTTAGTGTTTTTAGGTTTTTGGCACTTTGTATGTTATTGCTGTGGCTTGATTGTTATTTGATTGTAGTTGGCTTGTATGCTTGCGTACTTGATTGTTAATGTTTGTTTGTTTGATTTTTGGTTTTTGTTTCCAAGTGCTTTATATGTGATCTCTGTTTCTGTGGGCTAATTCGCTTTTAATTTTGCTTTTGAATCCTTTCCAAAACCAACTATTCACAATTGTTTTAAGCAAAATTTGTTGTTTTTCTGTGATGTTTCTTTTATTTTACGGCTATTGCTTTTGTATATTGTAGGTTAGTTATGAACTTGAAAGTTTTTACTTTACGAGTGCTTGAGAGATCGTGGCGTGGCTTGGCATGGCGTGGTGTATCGTATTGGCAAAGCTGTAGGCGCAGTTGGTGTTGTTGTAGTTGTGATAAAAGTAACGATATGATTTTGTATAGAATAAGTATACCTACCTGCTATATATGGCAGACTGCAGTTTTAGTCTTCTTTGATGATGTTGTTGTTTTGATATATTTTGTATATACAATAAGTTTATTTGTATGTGTATAAATAGATTAAATTATTTAAAAAAAAATACTGAGAACGGACTGTGTTTTTGTTGTTACTGTTGTTAACAGTGCTTCGCCCTGGACTATCTCAAGGTTTATTTCTAAAAATAGTTCAACTTATAAATGGAAAAGATATATCTGAAGACTGTAAACAATGAATTGAAAGTCGGATCCCAGAAGACCTAATCTATATGTCGCTTATCAAAGAAAGTTTCCTTGACTTCGCCTAACCTTCAGTTCCTCTATCCTCCTGTCTTTACCTTATTGCTTCCCAACTTCGAAGCTTCTACACCAATGCATACATATACACAGTCCTAACAACTACTGTTTGACAATTTTTTTGATAATGCAACAAAAGAAAATGTTTATTTATTTTAACGCTGGTCAACAAAAGTGGCAATAAAATTTTCTTAAATAAAAAAAAAAACCACCAACACACATACAATAAAAGTAGAAGTTTAAAAGTACGTCCACATAATAGCAACCAACAAAATAATAATAGGAAATGACAATGACGAAACGCCGCTGAGCAACTTGAGCGATGATGGTATGAGCCGGATGTTGTGATAAAAAAAACTCAAGCAACTTGAAGTGGGTGTACGTAAGGGCAGTATGATATGGATGTGAAGCACATGAACATTTAAGGAAAAACTTAAAATAATGGTAAAAGGAAATTGTCTTTGTAGATATGTTTGATACATATGTATGTACATACAAACACGGCTATCTGGTGTTTAATATATTTGAGAGCAGTGATAGCAAGATAGCAACACTTGGCAAAGCTTAAGTAGTCATGGGAGTGAGAGTGCTTACTAAAACTGAAGTTAGACGAAAAGATAGAAAGAACATTGTTGCTTCGTACAAGGCGGGTGACACAAACATAAATCGACAGCCACACTGCAAAACCCTGTATGTTCAAAACCAAAAAGTTTTCAGGAGAGGGAAAAAACTGTAATAATTATAACGGATGTATATGAGTGACGGTTATTTCATTTCACCACTGGAAAGAAACGGGAAGTTGTAACCCGATTTTGACTGAATTTTAATGTGCGAAATATCACGATCTATGGGAAAGGCTCAGAACCTTATTTTTGGAAAAATAGTGACTTACGGGGTTTTGCAGTGTGGCTGTCGAAATATTGTTTTGGGCACCAATGGTCACGCACACTTCGTACACACACTTGCAATGGAAAAATAAAGAGCAAAATAGCTCGAGGAAAAGTACAAGCAATTTCATCAAATGGGACAAAAGCGCAAATGGGAATTAAGGAAATGTGTTGCAAATGCCTGGAGAAGCAAATGAAGAAGAACAAGAATGGTTTGCAGCGGGACGAGGTGAGCGCGTCGGAACTAAGAAAATTTCGGTCAAATTATTGAAATAATTTTTTGTCCACATCTATTCGTATTAAGTATTCAGGAAAAAGTATCAGAAATTGCTTAAACTTGCTTTATATATAACTCAAGCATTTAAATCAATTACTATCTCGGATATGGGTCACTGATTCGGATAAAATTCGGTATCTAGAAAAAGTACTAAATTGTCATACTTTCTACTTCCAGAATGTTTTGAAAAGTTGCCAGCTCTAGTCTCACATTTAAAGTATTTTATTAATCCCCCCTTTATAAATATCTTTGTACCTACATATACTCATGCTCACACACTCAGCATACCTTATGAGACTTGCTTACATATCAACTTATATTAAAAACTCAACAAATCTATTCACTATGCTTCAAGAGCGTAAAAAATGTTGGTCAGTCGGGTATAACAAGTACAAACTCCAGCTGCAGTTTAAATGAAAATTACATAACGTTTACTCTTTGCGACCATAGATGACAGGAAATTACGATACTTGCACATAGCACATACATACATAGTAGAAGTAAATGTACGATAAGCGATTAGAGGAAATAACTAAAGTCTTGGATGACAAAAGCGCTACCTCAGAGCTAAATTAAAGTGAAAGAAGACAAGAAGTTGGAATGTGAGGGATACACGCACGTAGAAACAAATTCATATACGACTTGGATACAACTTTAGGCACGCACACATACTCATACAACTATTTCTTGTAATTTAATTTAAGTCTTGCAAGCGCATGCTTTTCCCATGAGTAAGTTCTCAACAAGAAGATGTCGTCCACCATTGCGTATACGTTACCAATGATGTCAAGGAATTTTGATGCGATTTGGGAGAATGCGTGTAGCATAATAACTAAGCTGTATGCGTTCATATATTTCGACTCTTATTTAGTAGCAGTTATGTTTTATAAAGAGATTCTATGACACAATTATTTCGTTCAACAAATTCACATTTATGGAGAAATCAAGAATTGCTACATTTCCTTGAACTATGTAACTAGTTCAAAATACCTTACACCTTATGAATCCGGGGGTAGGATTGCATCCACAGATAAGTAGCCCTCAGAAATTGGCGAGCTTGAATAAGCTGAAACAAACATTCAAAAAGAGCCCAAGATGATGTTATGATATGAACTTCGCTACCTTCCCACCTCTAATTAGACTTGCGATAACTGTTCGACCTCCCAATAAAACAAGCCACAGGGTAAAGACAACTACTGGCATGAAAGAAAAATCTTGTCAAGCAAAAATCTTATAATCAAGCTAATTTAGGTTATACACACTAAGGTAATAACTACTAGATATACTTGAGCAAATTAAAATCTCTTTTTACAGCGCCAACAAAATATATTTGAAAAAAAAAATGTCACTTAAGCTTAACGATTAACTAAATAGGGCAAGGACAACCACCGCACACCCACACTTCACGAACGAAAAGTCATTCAGTTTAATCATGAAACAGAAAAGCAAAATGTTTAATTTGGAAATTAGGCAGACACTACTTAACACACGATTTTAACTCGTACCGTTAAATAAAACGCCCACCCATTTGTGCCATTAGGCAAAAGCACAACTGCACCACGAGACAGCAGGCAATGCTCACAAGCAATTCAACGTCATTGCAGCAGTGAAGTGTCGCTGTTCAAACGTTGATACGTAAGTAAGTATCCATCGTTACGCTTGGAGAGTGGCAAGGAGTGACGTTATGGAATGAATTGAAATGTAGTGATATGTATTTTGGTAGCTACAAGAGTCAGAAAAGGGAAGTAAATTAACAACGAAAAAAGCAATGATGTGATCGATGGTTTGAAATGAATGTGACGGCAAGTAAATGAAAACGGTCGATACTCAAGTTGAACAATGAGGACTCGCAGTAAGCAGGAGAGCTTTGACGAAGATTTGTAAGCATAAGTGACAGTAAACGAAAATCGAACGTCCTTCAGTAGTCGAAAAAAATACGGAGAATGAGCGTTACAAAAATAGAATAAAAAGCAACAATAATGAAATGTTGTGCTCTGCAGCACGCGAACCTCGTGACAAACCAAAATTAAATCGCAGCTGAGGCACCACCACGAACGGGTAGCAGCGCACCTAGCAAACAAACAAACCAGCTATGCTACAGAAGGTGTTTACCTGTTTTATTACAAGCTTAATGAGGATTGATGGGATTGGTCTTGTAATGAAAACTGATGGAGCACATAGAAAAACGCGCAAAAATACACCAGAGACAGCAAAGTTAGTGGAAACAGTAAAAAAACATGTACATAAATAATTTGCAAATTTTGCATATTGAAAGTAGGAATGAGAGGAGAGAAACACGGAAGTTGCGCAATGCCGGAACGAAAATGGCGGGCACATATATTTTTTTTGTACTTGTAGATCTAAAATTATTGCAGAGCTTGGCTACAGATGGAATGGCTAAACATAAAACACTTTATATCTTTGAACCGTTTATTTAAAAAAGGTAGGACTAGGAATCAATGTTTCAATGATGTTTTATCGAAATCATAGAGGACTTCCCAGAAAAATTTTATTCCCCTACCCTAAACAGACAATCGTATGGGTGAAATTTACTTTTGGTTTGGGTAAGTGCATATAACGAGATGGGATAGGGACAGGTTGGTCGAATGCCGAAGAAACTTTAAGGAATTATAAAAATGAATTTATTAAACCTTGCAATTGCTGTGAGTTAACGTTAAGGCGTGGCAGAGGAAATGTTAGAGCTTTTGCTCATTTTCTTATTCCATTGAAAACAAAATGCTATTTTGGGCTCGATCTAAGTAAACATTATCAGTTAATCCTACGGCACTCATATGCTCATATTAAGTATGGAACTGTGTCTATTTCAAGTTTGTATGATTTTCGTCATTTTTGGTGCTAGTAAGTTCTTTTTTACAAACACCGCAAATTTACCAAAAAATCTGGTGGATGGATACACTTTTGAATGTATATAATATGTTTGTTTAATTATTCCACATCTGAATTATGCGATACACAAAATTTTAGCTGCCGGTACGAGCAATGTGCTAAAAGTAGCAATAGACCAACACCAATTCACTTCCGTTAGCGCAAATGTATTTCCGTGGGTGGCTGTGAAAAAAAAATGAAATGTATAAACAATGTAAAGAAATCGTAATAAAAATGAAAATTATTTCCAACCACCAAACCGCACGCGCCATTTAATCACATATTGCCACAATTTTAATTTTTAATAACACGATAAATGTGTGAATGTGGCCATTAGTGTCAACAATTCACTAAACGATATAAAAATGTTAGACACACAGACTCCGCGCGCGCGCCACAACTGTTTATATGACAATTTTGCTATTTACTTTCTGGCTTGGAGGCACTACACTAGAGGCATTGACTGTGAGTACGTATGGACTGAACGTCGGCCACCGCCTACATTTTGTGCAGCACTTTTCACATCCATTACGGCTGCCTATAGACTACATAGTATTTGTCTACATTCTTGCTGATCGCGCTCGGTTTGTTTATGTTGGCGTTGATAGCAGCAGCAACATAAACACCAAAACAAATGTCGTCTGGTGGCTGCACATTCCATGCCGCTCCAAAACTGAATGTTTCTATGTGTGTGTAATATTATTATTATTGCACTCTCACATAATGACAACAACAAAAACGATGCTGATGCTTTGCAACAGCGCGACAAATTAGACGACAATTTGAATATGTTGTGCAAATAAGTAAGTTGTCGTCTGCCACAACTGCTCAGCCTACCTTCACACACGAAAGCTGTCTTATGTTGTTGCGGTTTGTTCACACTTTTTTATTACTGGAGTAAAAATTTCAACGCCTCACAGCAGCGTACACGCGACTTAGTAGACAAGCAGTCGCCGGTATATGAGGTGGTTCTTCTGTGAGACGTCAGCCTTATAGACTTGGGTTATTGGTATAAGTGTGGCTGGGTGCTGGGTATATGGGTATAGGCATTTTTGGCACCTGCCAATTGATGGTGGGCACTACAGTTCAATAATGTGTATTTAGGATTTCAAAACATAAACTATATCTTTGGATAACTTCATCAGCTGGTTGTGAATTATAAGCGAATGTAGCGCAAATGAAATAAACGGAAGAAAAAGCGCAGTGATAATTTAAAATGGAAAAGAACTTGTCACTGTGGTGTGGCTAGGAGCTACTTTAGGTGGCGCTGCTAAATACATACTCCTTTGGGGGAAAGAAAGTAACCCTCGCGACAGTAGAAGCGGTACGAGAAGGTTCTAGGTCCAGTATTTTCAGGGATTGCAGAGGTAGACAAAGCGGCTATACAGAAAGGGAAAAAATTGGTGCATTACCCTTGGTTCCTTTAAACCCCATAGGTATCAACGCGACGCCTAAAAGAAATTGAGAGGTATATACTCTTTTGAACTAATTTTCTTTTATAATGGTAATATGCTTGCTCCTTTTGCCAGTGTTACCCCACGAGCTCCTCGTTTATGATGCAACTTTTGTTTCGATTATTATTTATTTACTGTTCTGCTTCTTACTTTGCAATCTATTCACATTTCTGCGCGCTATGTCCAAAGAGCCGCTGTCAGTTGTCGTGCAAAGGTCGCTGCCAGTTAAGCCATCCTGACAGCAATGCCAACGACCGTTGCAGCACCTACCAACCATCCAGCCGTGGATTGGGTGTCTTTTTGTTTGTTGCTGTGACACTGAGTGACTGGAGCTGCCAAGTCTTTGCTGCCTCTGCTGTTGTTGCTGCTGCTGCCGCTCTGTGTAGATGACAATAACATGCAAGTGATGTTTTGTCTGTCTTCTGACACCCGCTGCCATGCTCTCTCACTGTCACATTACGTGTATTTCATTCATTGATTTTTTTTTCTTGCGCTTCCATTTATATTTCGGTTAAAAATAAAATGTGCAAATTGTTGCTGGCACTTCAAAGCATCTGTAGCATTTACAGCTTCCGCCCACTAGCGTCGTGTGTGAGCGCATTTCCATGTTGTATTGCTTGGCAATGGATGCGATCTGAGCTGTGCGCCACACTCGTTGTCGTTGTTGTTGTTGTTTTGTTAACGCTGCCACTGCTAAGCTGTAGTACACTTGTTCGCTCGTTTGTCTCAATGCTGTTGGCCCTCGTCGTTATTTAGTAATGCAACTTGGAAGCACTTTGTTGTCTGTTTGAAGTGTTACTCGGGTGTCTCTATTTTTGTGTGCCGCATTTACAATTTTTTCACCATTTTCTTTCTCACAGTTTACGGTTGTTTAGTGTCACCGTTGGCTCTTTCTCTATGTACTGTGTGTTGCTACAACAGCTGCCGGCATAAAAGTCTAGACTTTTTTATCATAAATAAAATTGTATACGTTTGGTTATATAACTCTTCTGGCCTGTCTCCCATTTGTCGTTGCACGGTATATACTCGTATGTTTGAGGGTAGGGGAATGCAGTGGCATTACCACTTTATTGAGCTTGTGCAGTCAATTTGAAGTTAGGCAGCCTTTCCAATTTAATAGTCGAACGATTCCTGCAGCAATTACAATTATCGACATACGTTTGGTAGTTATTCGCTTATGGCTGTTTCTATTGTTGAATGTTAAGAGCTTCTGTCTATTGGCTCTTAATTGGAGGTGGAACGTTTCTTGAGAGTAAGAAATTTAGACTTTGCATCAGCTAAATTCAGGAAGCTTTTCTAGACCCTTAGTCTAAGAACGAGATAGCAATCTGCGACCAATAAAGTAAAGAAGGCAAGCCCAACTCAATGAAGCCTAAGGATCCCTGAATTTTATGAACATTTTTTGTAGCTTCAGGAAGTATCAGAAACAGAACTACGAATTCTTTAATCAGAAAGACTTTCAATACTGAGACTTGCACATTCAAGGAGAAACTCAACTTCAATAGCTACAACTTGAACGGAACAAGGACTCCAGGTCAATAACATCATAATTTTTCTTGTTCTGTCAGCCACTAAGCTATCAGAACAATGGTTTGTTCCGCTTTCTAAGTGGCCACGCTCTGTTTTAAGTTCTATTTTTAAGGACTTAAAAGCTCTCAAAACCCATTGTATAGAATGGGCAAATATATTTCAAAAACAGGCAAAAAAAAAATTCAAAAAACGGACAAAAGAAGTTTAGAAAAGATAAAACTCAATGTGAAGAAGACGAGTTACATCAAAAGAAGGAAAATCAAATGAAAAACGAGCGGATATTTATTTCAAAAATTTTCCAAGCTCTACTCAGATGGGACAAAGTGATATTCAGCAAGTTTGAAATTCAATTCAAATCAACTGAAGAAATTTGTGAAGCTTGACTTTTTGGCGAGACCGTTATGTGAATAAGGGCATACTGGGTTGAAAACTTGAGCTATTCTAACTATGCTAAGCAAAATCCTAAATTACACGAAAATTCTTTGCAAAAATAATTGTTTACCTCCTTTATTTTTACAATAAGTCTTTAAAAACCGCTCTCAAAAACTTTATGTTGCTTTTAACCATCATATGGCACTTAACCCTTTAATAACTTTTGTGTCTTTTATAGAAATTAAATATTTTTATACTATAATAAAATATTCATACAAAAACTGTGAAAACTTGTAATACTTATTAGTATAACAAAATTTAAAAATACATAAAATTACGTCGCAAAACATGTTTAAACAATACCATCAAGCACTACTATGCAAAGAGATGGATACTTGATATCATTGTTCTCTACCTAGATTTATGGCAATGTAAACGAGCTTTTGTTTCAACAACTTATTTAAGTTTCCGTCTTGTTATTGTTGACAAAAATTTTCACTGGGTATTGGTCAATGGCTCTATTGTTCCGTGTTAATTAATTGTATATACATAGTATGATTGTATATGTAGATGTTGGTGTCGCTTGGCAATTGTCCTTTGTATGGACACACATACATACATATTTTCGCTAACCTGTTATACATACATAAATTGTTGTTTGTGTAGTGGTGCTATTGTTGAGTGTACAGAGACGCATAAATCAAAGGGGATGATATATTGTATAGCGCAGGGTTAAGAGCGCGCTTGATAAGGTTGTTTGCTATTGGTTTGTGTGCAGTTAATTTAAAGTTTTTCTTTGTTGGAAAATGTTTTATTGTAAAATAAATTGTTTAAAAGTTTTAATGTTGATAAAAATAATTTACGTTAATTAATTTGAAATAAGTTGTTGTGAATGATTTCTTTTAGTGCAATTTATTTTAAAAATCAATTAAAAAATTAACAAATCTGAATGAAATTGTTTTATATTGAAGTTAGTGTGCCGAACTTTTAAAACTGTTATAAGGATGTGCAATTAAGCTATTAAGAAAATATTTAATCTGTCAATTTCCAATCAATCAAAGATTAATGAATTGAAAAATGAACGTTAATCGTAGTTATAAAATCAATTGAAAAACAAATAATCAAAGAATAATAACAATTCGTTTTATCTAACGATTAATAAATTTTAGACTAATTTGCATGTATTCAGTTGGAAAACCCGATTAATATCACATAAATATAATTATTTTTATTAAATAATAATTGCCTTGATTTTGATTAAGAGAAAATCCATTAATTTAATTTCCAATTGTGAATAATCATACAAATTTATTAAACTAAATTAATTTGGTTGCCTATTGTGTTTAAAAATCAATAGTAATTAAAATATGGTAACATTTCAGAATAACCAATTAATCAAATGTCTCTGAATTGGCATGTTCGATAAAATAAATTTATTTGACTTCCATTAATTAGAAATCATTATTAATAATCAATTAAAAAAAATTAATTTAACTTACAATTGTGTTTAATAAGAAAACAAATTAAAAAAAATTAATTCGACTTCCAATTGTAATTAGTCAGAAAAAGAATTAAATTAGATTACCAATTATGATAAATGATTATTCTTCAATAGATTATTTTTAGATTAGTTAATTAATCAAATATTTTCGATTTGGTATGTTCGATAAAATAAATTTATTTGACTTCCAATTGATAAATAAGAAAATTAATTTAACTTTCACTTGTGTTTAGTCAGAAAATTAATTTAATCTGCCTACCAATTGTAAATAATGAAAAAATCAATCGTAATTCAAATATGGCAATGGCTTAATCGCAGATGATTATTTTCTTATTATTTAATTATTAAATTTTTTAGAATTGGTTCAATCGAAAAAATGTTAAAATTTGGTTCAATCGTAATTAGAATATGCTAAAATTTTTTAAATCAATCGTTTCGCTTAATCGCTGATTAATATTTTCTGATTAACTAATTAATAAAATTTCTTTGAATTGACATGCTTTACAAAATGCTTAACCGCACATCCATACCAATAATTACTAAAATGGGTGTTGTCGTATGCAAAAAAAAAAGGCGTGGATAGCATTAACTATTTCATAAATTAATTCAATATTTTAACTTTTGATAAACGAATTTTTTTTTATTGGAATATTGTTCCTGCCTTATAATTTTTAAAAATTTAATCGGATTGGTTATTCTATTCTCTAACCACACCTTTTTGGATTTTTATTTTCAATGATTGCCAATTAATATTACGTGTAAAATCTAATCTTAAATAAATTTTGACAGATCTTACCTGCAGTGAGTGTGTAATCCCAGCTGGTTTCCGGCTCATTTTTGTATACATTCAATTTCTCTGGCTGTTTTATAAGAAACAAATAAAAGAGAAGATAAGAGAATGATTAAAATAAATGATTTCTATAAATTTGATTTGATTTTTTTGATTAATTAAACTTAATTAAGATAATCTAATGCTGAAATGGTTTCAATTTTAATTAACTTGATTTTGATTCTTGTCAAGTCAATTTGAATTTTCGAATTTCAAATGAAAATTCTAACTGAATTGTAATTTTCTGTAATCAACATTCTGAATATAAATTGAAAAAATTGCCGCTTTATAGTTCAATTTGATTCGATTAATTTTAAACTTTTTCAGTTTCATTCATTTCTTTATTATTTAAATTAGTTTAAAACATTTTCTGTGCGATTTTACTATTTTTATCTTTATTATCAACCATTTTTATCTTTATATTCAACCACTTACTGCATTTTTCAGCTCATTACTCACCTTGGCATAATCAATTTTCAAAGTGCAGCAGCCCGAATAAATATCGGCACCATTTAAATTCTCGCGTGCTCTTGTTGCCGCCTCAAGACTATCAAATTCCACCATAGCTTGCACGCCATTCTTTTTAAAGATGACAATGCGCAAAACCTGACCATGAGGTGTGCAAATTTTGTGCAAAACATCCTGCGATGAGAGAAGAAGAAAAAAAAAGGAAAGTGATATTGATTAGAACTTGGGGTAGAGTATAAAAAAATTAAATATTTGTAAGTTTTTACGAGCTCAAGATAATAATAATTTTTATTTTAAATATTAAAAAAAAATTTTTTATTAAGTTCAGTAACAATTTATCAGTAAATATTTATACATGGCGTATAAGTAATATTGCTTAATAATTCAAAGAGCCCGCAAGATGGCGCATTTTAACATTTTTTGCTATTTTCAACGTTATTTGCTGTTTAAAACAAAAAGAGAATAATAAAAATGAGCTTTAACAAGAGATATAGTCCTAAGCTTTCACTAACTTTAACTTTCGCGCCACTCCTACTGATTGTGGCAAATCGCTTAAAATTGTTGCCTACATTAAGGCGCTTAAGCGAAGCAGCAACTCGTACAACGCGTGTTGGGCATTATTTTGGCATTGGCATGGCCGGGCATTAAGAGTACATTTTCTTTTTTAAAGCGAAACACATTAAGCAAAGTTGAAAAGCAAACAATACTCATAATGCCACAGTGGAAATAGTTGTGAGGGAAACGGGCAAAAAGGACTAAGTGCGCCACATGCCATGGCACAATTGCGCTGCCATTTTGTGAAAAATTTAATAAATTTGCCATGACATCGTGCTGCTAGAACAGTTGGTCAACTAAAACAGATGGCGTGAGAGGGTGCTTGTATAGTAAAAGAAACAAAAAGATGAACACTTTATTAGAGAAGCAAACAATTGTGAGGTATAAAGAGAAGCCAAAATTATAGTTTATAAAGCATTATATATGTATGTATAAAAGAAGCAAAATGAGAGTACATGCTACTAAATGACACAATGATCAGGAAAGTTTCGAAATTTGGGAGAAAAGTTAGTACTTAAAAGGAGAAAAGGGGAAAAAGGTTCCTCACAGGAAAATAAAAATTTATAGAGATGAATTTGTTAAGAGTGTATTTTGTAAAATATAACACTTTTATTAAGCGTTAAAAGGCTGGTAAAAAATAGTAATTAGATAATATAAAAGTTATCATAACTAACTATTTTTCGACTACAAAAAATTAGTTTATCGTCAGTTAGTAAATAATACAGGGGACCAAAGGGGTAAGCATAACTTACGAGGAACGAAAATAACAAATTCCCATACTCGAAAAACACTTGTAGGTTGAAGATCGTTCTATTTCCTACAGGGAATGTATGTTTTTATAATTCTCTTATACATTTAAAATTTATGAAACATCATGAAATTTTAACAAGCAAGCGAAAAGAGAACTAAAAATTAAGTATCGCTTTTATATACAGTATAACAAAATTAACTGAATATTTGCTGACTACAAAAAGTTAGTTAATAGTCAGTTATGAAGTAATGCAAAGGGCACCATCACATTTTTTTATTATTTAATTACCTCACTTGAGAGTAAAGAAAATAATAACAGCGAATGATAACTTTTCCAAAAATGCGTGTTTTTTAAGTAAGCTTAATGCCCTACAGGGTATGTATGCGTTTTTATACAGTGTTTACAATTTTTTTCCAACATTGCTAAGTACTTTCGTATAAGGTTACTGTAATTTATAAACAAAAAAAAAACACAAATTGATATAAAAAAAAACTATGACATTCAGAAAGACTACAACTTCGTTTGCCGTTTTTATATACAGGGTGACAATAACAGGAGAAAGACAAAGAAGTTTATCTATTGTACTGGTAGCAATTAATGAGACATGAGGTATGTTCGTGGATGGTTACTGCAAAGAAAGTCTTAAGGCACATGCAAGCGGAGGATGCTTGAGTTATCGCCGATGCCAAGGCAGGCCTCTTAACGAGGAAATAAGGAATCTTAAACCATTCAGATTGCAACGTTAGAGGTGGGTGCGAAAGAAGGCAGTATCAGCATGGTACTCTAGCTTCAAGCAAAGCCTATATTCTGTGAATGCCTCTTGAAATGCAAGGGATCTCATTCCAGACGGTCCCCATCTCACCCTTCTTGCGGGAGTTAATTTTAAAGTTGAAGTCGGGAAGTTTATTTCGGTTCGAAGTCATGCGGATGGACGCTACTTTTGTTGTGAGTGGAAACGTGTCTATCACTACCAAAACTCCGGCCGTCTTATGCGTTTTAAGCGAGACCACAAGCACAAAACTAGCAGGGCATTGCGACTTTTGTTGGCACTCGAACAATCTTTGAACCCATTTCGGAAAGCAAATTACATTGGCACCAGTTTATTACGATGGCTAAATAGAGTTACAACATGACTAAATTGAGCTACATTTCAACTAGACAGTACTATCCAACTTCTAGCTAAATTGAATTACATTTCACAAAAGAGCAGCTGCAACAAAAAATGGTTGTTGCAACAAGATGTGGCAAGAAACAGCGTACGCACAACGCACAACTCTATTTAGCCTCATTCCCAAGCGACTTGAAACGACCAAACTAGGCAGAGGCTAATCGACTTAAGCAGATCTCTACGCAGCACAAACGCTTTTGAAGAGGTAACAACAACAAGAAAAACAAAAAGAAGTAAAGTGAGATGTTGTGTGCGCGCCATGCCATGCCGAGATGTCGACATAACCGTTGACATTTTCCACGAGTGCCACCAAAAACTGTTGCACTGAACTTATGCAATCACTTAAACACCGAAAAAAGTTCACACAAAACAGCTGACAGAAAAAAGTTTGAGCAAGCAAAAGAGTTATTGTTTGGCACTTGGGAGGAGTGAGGAGAGTTAGGCGGGCGGGTGGAAAAATTGAAACAATTGCACCAATTTGACTGCGGTTGACGTAGCCAACTCAGGCGCCACGACAGGTCGAGCTGGTATGTAGAAAATATGAGGTGGAGCAAACAAAAGAAGTTATGAAATGCTTGGACAATGCATGAAAATGCCACTTACAGTCAGCGCGCGACAAAGTGGCACGGGAAAAACCGAAAAAGCGCGGAGTGAGCAACAAATTGTGAGTTGGACCAGAGACAGAAAGAAAGAAGTTTTAATAAACGAATAATTTTGGTTGTGATGCAAAAGGGAGCAACTATTTGCGTGAGAGTAAAGGTGGCAAAGCTGAAGGCATTATACCGAGCTTTAGGGACCAACTACACATGCCATTCGATCTCAGCGGGCTAGGGATCTCCGTCGAACAGGTTTTTATATATTTAAAATAGTAAGGAGTGTACTAAGGGCCAAGCACCAAAGTCTCGAAAAAAATTTTCACAGTCCAGCTTAAAGTTGGCCTGGAGGAACTGGTTAAACTGCCGCCAACTCTGCCAAACTAAAGCTGTCAGCGGCCACATTTTTTGTTCTTTCCGATTAGCTTAACTTGACAGAAAAAGAATCCAACTGAAGACGGTTTGGCTGCAGGATGACTCTTGTGTTACACGACCCAATCAAGTCGTTTTCTAATCCCCGCTAACCAAAATGTTTGCTGGGATGCCACGAAAATAAAATTACAATCCAAATTTTTGTAGCAGCGAAACTGTTTTTTCATACTCAACAATAAGTGATTTTTTTTGTGACCACTAAGCGACTTATGTATAATAAAATGACAAAAATAAATCTTTTTTTCACAGATTAAAATTCTGAAAGGTGCGAGAAAAAATCATTAGGAGCAAGGGAAAGGGAAAAGCTAAGACGCATGGGTTAGAGATAAGCGCATTGGAAGCGAGAGAGGAGATGGAAGGATAGTCAAAAAAAATTTGTTGGGCAGGGAAATGTTATCGGGTCTGCTTGTTTCTTGAGAGTTTTCGATATTATTTGGGTAGGTCTAATCGCCGTAAATCTCATTTTCATGAAAGGTACCTATATAAATAAAAAGCAACAATAGTACCTAATGATAAATCAGTGGCAATCCCGCTGACTATTTCAAGCGCTTACAAGGCTGAACGCTTGAGCAAACAGCACACCACAAAGTGATGGCACATTACACAAACCAAACACAGCACGCTGAGGGCATTTAATAGCAGAACAGGAACAAAAATAGTAAATTTGAATTCCCACAACATGGACCGCACAACAACAGCAAACATTTAAGGAGTTGACTGTGTACAGAGAGCACTGGAGCAGCTACGAAATGGCATACAAAAACAAAAAAAAAAGTGGTAAATGCATTAATAACTGTTTAAGTCAGACGAATAAATCAGTGCAGTGCAGTGTGCAGCACAACAGGCAGCACATCGTACCCACCACACAGCACAGCGCAGAGCGTAATGAAACATAACAGCTGCGAGTACACCAAATACAAAAAAAAAAAACCACCAAAAAAAAGAGTGTTTTCTGTGCTCTCTGGTTACTTGAATTTGGAAAAAGTAGCGGTAGTTTATTGGTGGAGCTAACAGCACTAGATGGAGATGATGATGATGATGGTTGTTGTTGCACGCGAAAGTGTTGTTGTTTGAAGATGGAGAGTTAGTGCAGTTGGTGTTTAAAATATGGATCAACGGCATGGATGGTTGAATATGTTTTTGTTGTAAGATGCAAATAATAAGCGTGGAAAGTTTCGGGTGTAGGAAAAATTATCCAAAGCAAAAATGGCGAAGGACATAAAAAGAAAATAATGTTTGAAAATAAGGAAAAATAACACATTTGATGTATATAAAGAAAAGAAGAAATGTTGTTAGTAATGCAAGTGTATAAAGTTTCACAACTTCATAGACGCGAGTACAACACAACAGAAGCAGCGTTGATGCTACACAAGTGTTGACGCTGATTGTTAGGGAGTGTGACAAGCGCAAGGGAATATGAAGTGGAGAATTTATTTTGCAAAAACAAACTCAGTGCAACTGAATTACAACAAAGGCGAGTCATTAAGAGGTGTCACTTTTTCACGTTGTTGTCGCACAGAAGTCTACTCAGTTTACAAAAGGTAACTAACTGAAAAAAGCGCGCGGGTACTCTATTATTGTTTTGCACAGTGGGTGTGAAGTGAAAATATGCGGAAATTGTAGGTTTGAGAAATATAATATTAGTCTTTAGATCCAAAAAAAAAAAAAAAAATTTGGTGCAAAATTGTTTCTAACTGATGATGAAGACGGCTGTTAGACCCGTGGGCCCATTTGAAATAAAACGTGGTTCGCCGCCTCTGCGGTTCCTGCGTCGAAAGTAATATATTAATGGTCACTGTGGCTTCTTTAGTTAAATGTAGAAGATTTATTTAGGAACTCAAATCCAAAACAGAAAGCTTCAACTTGACCTTTTTGACACATTGTTTCAGCGCCCGCAACTCCTATCTGACAAAAAAAAACTGCCCATATCCCTTTCGCTAAGTGTTCAGCGTAATGAGTTTAAACCTCACTTGACCTAGTAACGCTATATTGCCAATTTTTTCCCACGTATTCCACTTTTCATCCCACAGTGCAATCTCTAGCTGACTTTTTAGCTATCAACATTATCTAATGTAGTCAGCATATTGCAAAACAACAACAAACAAAACTAGATAAATTATCGAAAGAAAGAGAGGTGCTGAAATAGTCAGCCAAAAAGCTAATAGCGCCAATACAAAAGTGGGTCATTCCTTAACAAACAAATGCAAGTATATTTTAGTATTACAAAAGCAAAAACACAAAGCAAGCTAAATACGAGTTGTTGCAATTGTAAGTCATTTGCGAAACATAAAAGCTGAAAGAAATATTGTGAAATATAATACGAAGCAATACACGAAACAAAAGACACGGAAAAGGTTAGAACTACAAAGCCATACGTAAACACCCATTGTGCATCAGCCAGCAAAACAAAACAAAAAAAAAACAAAAAATACTATATTAAGAAGTAAACTAAGGTATCAAAGAAAGCTTCAAAAAAAAAAGTGAGATGCAGTAAATTACGGTCATTTGTTACGGCGTGTTTTTTTTTTTGTAAGATTTCACAGCTGACAACTTCGATTAAAAGAGTTTAATGAACAGTAATTAGCGTTGAAAGAGGAAGTTGAAACGTTCTTTAATGAGAACAAAGTGCAACAAAGGAATATGGGTGAAGAGTTGTAGATAGATGCATGCAATTCCAAGTGAAATTCGAGTAGAGGTGTTAGGGAACGAAAGTGAAGGTGTTGAGACAAAAAAAAAAGAGTAGGGAAGTGTTTTTCATGTTTAGAAATCACAGCGATTTGAGTGAAAGAGAAGAGTGGAACTGGGATATCGGATACGTATGTAATTGCCTTACCACGGAAGAGAGTAGACCAAATTGGAATCAGCATTTTTGGAGTTTAGCGTTACAAAATTGTTTCCAAAAAAAAAACAAAATAACAGAAACCAGAGACATTTTTTTGTTTTAAATTTTTTGTCAATCTATCTCTGTTTGTGCGCGCATCACTCAAAAACTGCTGCATGGAATAAAATGAAATTTTCGCCAAAGTTTTTTTTAGATACCTTATTTTAAGTTTAAGACTATTTTTAGTGCAGATTATAATATTACCCAAAAAAAAAAAAAAACAGTGGTGGCAAAAAAAATTAAGCTCAACTATTTTTATAACATATCGAAGGCGGAGTGGAAGGTCATCCTATTTTGAATCATCCTTTAAAAAACATTTCTAAAGAAGGGCTGAACTGAGTCATTCCTGCAGAAGTCTGGCTAGAAACAAAGGGTTATAGAACCAAAAAGAATGGTTGTCATATCCCACTAAGGACTGTACACATCGACTTAAATCGCCTAAAGCTTCAAAGTTTTTTACTGCAACAAGTAGGCTGAGAGGAAGACGCAAAAGGTATGTAAAAGACTTTTCCTATACTTAACCTTAAACCTTAAAAACCTACTCGACTTTCATTAACTTCCATAAAATTCTACCTAAATCAAAATGCAATACGAATCTTCTATTCAACAAGAAATTTATTACCTCATAATTAAGAATTAAGTAACATCCAACAGAATGTAGCTAAAGTAATTGACATAAAAAATGCAGACAAAGCAACACAAAACGAAGCTGAGCTAGCAAGTTCCAACTATCGTATGTCGACTGCTTTGTAACCTTCCCGCCCCCAACTCGAACAAAAAAGAAACAACAAAACTGCATTAAAGAAACACCCGACGCTTAAGCATTTGACAAATTGTCGTTACCCAAAACTTAGAACTTCTGCAAATAGACTGCAGCCAAATTCCAATGAGAGGACGAGATGCAAACGCACTAAACAATAATTTCCTAGAACTATGAGAAGCTTAGGTACTTTCTTTTAGAGAATTTTGTTAGTAACAATAAAAATAAATAGTCACAAGGCTTGCTAGCTTGTGGAACGTGACTGCATTGGGGTTTCTAGCTTCGTATGCAAGCGCTTTGTGGACGCCCACTCGTACGTTGCTACTTCGAAATGCTAAACACATTTTAAAACAATGGCCATGCAACGGCACGTACTCCTGCGTAGTTTGATAAGTACGAAAGTATTTTATGAAATTAAAATGAAGAGAGCAGCCAACAGCAATGGCAATGCGTGCTGGCAAGTTTGGGGAAAACAACAACAACTGATGATGCGGCAAAATAGTTCCGGTGGGAGGAGGGTTCGGGTTTTATACTCAGTTGTTTTTTGCATCCCTAAGTTCCCTAGAGATAAGAAAGGAATATAGAACGAAGGCTAAGTGACAAAATACTCCTCGGAGATAAGAGAAAGCATTGCGGATGTAGACAGTCTTTTGTGGAATAAATCTCTCACATTTCGTTCTAGCTCCTTCGGACTTAACAGTCTCAGAGGATTAGCTGCCGACTCAGTGTTGAGGCCATTTAAAGTTCGCTTGTAGCCTCGCGGTTCAAACAGCTAAGGTACCTAGATGACTCCTGATGATCCTAGGTGGCGGATCTCCTATGATAGAGTATCTTTCATACTTTATTTCAAGATCACTTAAAAGCATAAGAAAACGAGAGATCTGCCCGACATCCGGAGTCTTCCCTAACCATTCAGGACTTTCATATTGCTTATGGACTCCTTGAAAAAATACACACGTCTAGTCGATCTTTCTATAGCGCGCTGTCTGAAATACAGCTGCTTCAAGATTGGCTAAGTTCAGGATCTCTTTCGATTTGCGAGCGCAAGCCAGAAGTAATCTTAAAGGCCGACATGTTATAATGAAGAACCCAACATTTTGTTAATGACCTATGGTATTATTCTCCAGCACGCCACAACTTCCCCAAAAGTCTTCACATACCATATCATACTAGATCAGCTAGTTAAGCTTTGCAGGAAAATGGCTAAGTAGGTTGGCTGTCTGATAGGAATTTCTTCGGACAACCTATCAGTTTCCTAGAGTTAGCTTCAGACACTCGGGACTTACGCCTTTAGCTTTTCGGTTGCTTTAGATTTCGCTTCACAGGATAAATGCATTGCGCGTTGCCAAAACTGCGATCCGGGGAATGAGAAACCAAGTCATTGAAATTTTGTATAAACCAGTTGAGAATTACAAAGTCAAATGAAGCCTATGAATGAAATTACATAGATGGGTATAAAAAGTAGTTTCAGGGTGAAAAAAAACAAAAAGTGCGAGACATACAAGGAACAATTTTGTAAGTGGAAAGTAAGTAAACAGAGTTAGTGCAGCAATCAATGAAGCGAGTAAGTAAACATGTGCATATGTACTTACGTAAGTAAATAATCATGTAAGTAGGTGAATACAAGCGATCAAAACAAAAGAACGAAAGTGAGTTCAGAGGAAAGGAAGGTAGACGCCGTGGAAACAAAGAGCCAAATGCGCCACGAACAAACAATAAATAAAAATTAATGGTTCTACAAAGGCAGAAGGGACAGGAAAGGAGAAGGGAACATATGTAAGTTACTGAATGAAAGAAAGAAAGAACCAAGTAAAGAGCTTCTACAAATTGTACACGCTTCAATGGCAGGCATCAGAAGAAGAAGATGCACATTGCACAAGGGAAAGGGAAAGAAGGAAGAATATACTAAACTTATTTAGCACATTAAAGGTGAAGGAGGCGCGTAAATAAATTTAGAGTCAGCCCATGGATATTAGCGCAATGCTTGATGAGATGTAATTTTCAATCGTGAGCTACCCACCGTTAGTGGACCACAAGAAAAGTATGCGTCTAATTAAGCGTAAACTTGAAAAGAGATAAAAATATTTTCATTTCAAATTTTATAGGACGAAGCAAAGTTTGACCATCTCAACTCGCTGCAGTTATGCAAGCTGCTACTTAAGTTAAATTTATAAAAAGTAATTGGCGCAATAAACTTAACATTAACTCACAAGGTTAATTTGTAGCTATCGCTAGGCTACGTCCATAGGTAATTGTGCCGTGAGGTCAACAGCTGCTAATGGCAAAGTGTAATGAGGTACAAGTGCAAAGGGCATGTGCGATGTGATGTGTAATTTGTGCAGGCAATAAATCTTAAACTTATGACATAAGATAAGTATCGGATGAAAAGTTTTTGAGATTGAGAAGCTAAATATGTGAGATGCATGCGTTTTGGGCGGAGGAGGGAATGTAGTGAGCGCAGGTAGGCTAATTAATCTTTGAGGAATTATGAAGTGAATTGTAAAGATGGGAGATAGAAGAGGTAGCACTAACTTGAGTTTATGTAGGGTAAGTAGGTGGGGATGCCAGGCACGGCATCTCGTGAAGTTGTATGTATGTATGTACTATGTACATATGTAGTTTAAACATAAGTTGCTTCAAAAATATCCAGGAGTCAATAAATTTAGTAAGTCGAAAAAATTTATTTTTTTATTTTGTTACACAGTGAATCTCTTTTTTTTTAGAAAATAATTTAAAAACTCTCCTACAAAACCAATTTTCGAGAGGTTTTTGAAATCCTTAGGGTGTCGAAAAAATTTATATTTTTTTTATTTGTTACACAGTGTAACTTTTTTTTTTTTTAAATAATTTAAAGAGCTCTCCTACAAAACCTTTTTTAACCAACGAGGTTATCTTTCCGGAAAATTTTGATTTTTTTGTCTTCAATGTTATTTCGAATAAACCTACCAAAAAAGGGGTAGAACAATTTTTCTGTGATAGTAGAAATTTAAATACTTTCAAAAGGTCTGACATAGTCTCGAAAAAACAGTGTAATTTTTTTAGACAAACAATTAAAAAATGTATTCTCAGAGAACTGCTTCAATAAGGCCTAGCTGCAAAAAAATGGTTGAGTTTTGTGTCTTCTAGTCTACCTCAATCGCCAAGGAAGGTGTTTTCGCACAACATTTTTGCTAGGAGTTGCTTCTTTTAAAATTTTAAAAAACTCAACGCCAACTCGTTCTAGTATGAGTAATCCACATAAAATATCAGAAACTATTTCCACATTATTTTCTTTTTTTTTTTCTTTTGCTGAATGAACATTTCCTTTTAAAAGTCCATCACTTTTGCATACCAATTTAGCGATTCACTCAAGCGTCTGCTGCCATTGTACTTTATATTTCAGAATTTTCTTTCATATTTTTTGCTGTCATAATTTTGTGTCGAAAGGCTGACGTAAAACTTAAATAATAACTAACTAGAAATATATAAATATTAATTTTGCCACACACTCACTCAGGCACTCATTCATGAGCGTACGAGTATAGGGCAAGTGGGGCCACAAACCCAACATTGGTTTTGAGTTTACGAGGTACAAATAATAAGGACTGTTGTGGAGCAGTAGGCAGGTTCAGATAAGGAGATACAGTTCTTGTTTAGCACAACCGTAGCCATAACTTAATCCTTTACCACTACCGCAACAGCACCATATACTAACTGACACAGTTACCATAACTAAAACAGTAACCGAAACAGAAATCGCCCTACAACCTCAGTTTTTACGTAAACATACATATGTACCTGTGACTTAAGCTGTACCATAAACATAACCGCTACCCTAACTAAACCACTTTCCGTAATAGTACCACAACAACGAATGAAACCATAATCGTTCCCAAAACTTTAACTGTCAACGTAGCCATAGCCGTATCAGTTCCATAACCATAACCGTAACTGAAACAGTATCACAACCATAACCCTGAATTCATTAGTACCGTAACCATAACCGTAATTGTATTAGTACCATAACCATAACCGTAACTGCATCGGTAACCATAACCATAGCCGTAATTTTAACCATAACCATAACCGCCACTGCTCCCCTAACAAGTATGTTTTACACACACAAAATTTACTACGTTTCTATAAACTTTCGCTCCACACTTGCCTTGCTACGCCGCCACTGCTTTTAATAAACAAGCAAGTGGCACTTTAATGGCGAGAATAACAACAACGTCAATAAATAGAGCCATCTTTTAAAACTGAAAAATAAAATAAAAAATTAAATGATGGGCACAACAATATTTTCCGCTAATCACTCATAATTTTTAACTTTTTCATTGTCATTGCTGGGGGAGGAGGGTGCTTGCTTGCTCTTGATCTAATTGTGTTGTTGTCTTGCTTTTAAAGCGGTATGTTGATATGTTTGTTCTAGCAATACTTAGTCAGCGCAGTCGAGCAAATGGCCAATCGTAGGTTTTTTTTTCTTTTTTTTTTTTCTTAACCCTTCACTGGCGTCTTAACATTGTCATGTTTATGTCAGAATCTACAGTTGGTTTGCATTTGACAATACAAATTTCTTTTCGCAAAATACTTTAAAGTACCTTTTTTCTGACTGCTTGACAACTGACATATAGCAACCGAGCATATCTTTATTATTTGAGTTATATTTCATGATTTTTCTTTTATAGGCGGCACGGAGTTCAACGGCTAGTGCAGACTTAGTAATGAGTACGGACTTCCCAGTGCGAGAAGCTTTAGGTTATGAGGCAGGCTTACTCATCCTGGATATAGGCTGCTATTTGGTAAGACCAATGAAAGCTTCTAAGTGATCTGAGAAGGGATATTTAGGTCACCTTTACTGCAAGATATCTCAAGCTGCTTGAACCTCTTTAACGGCTCCCAATAAAGCGCCTCTTTAAAACGCTAGCAATATTACAGTTCATGTAAAACTGTACAAATTTAAGCCCTTTATCGTAGCTTAAAACCAAAACACAAATTCTACATTGAAGCCAAAACTAACCAACTCTCTAAGCACTAAGTAAATGGTATTACAAAAATTTCGATAGACAAACTAACAATAAATCTGTCTTCCACCTTGCCATCCACAAAAGCCTGGTACGTAGTTACATTTGTTAGCCGACATTAGCATACAAAGTAGTCAGTTAGAAGCAGTATCACCATTGGTAACCACATTTTAAATTGACACATTCATCATTTTATTATCCACTTTACAACACGACACAACTACACTAAGACATTTATTAACCGAACACACACACAAAATCCTACGGAAACGGAAATAAACTTAAAATCGTAATGAATTGCTGAGCAAACTCAAATCCAATTGGTGCATGCGATTTGCTGTCACTTTGCGAGTAGAGACTATTGTTATTTGCTATGGAGAACACGCAGCGTGGGAGCAACAAGGAATGTACATATATAGCAAGAAGAGAGTACTGAGCAGCGATAACCACGACAACCAACCTCAATAACCACGATAGTAGCCATTAGCAATGCATGCAGTGTCAGCTAGTAGTTAAAAAGAAGAGGAAGAAGAAGCGGAAGAAGAAGCAGCATGAATGCAATATGAAAAACTTCGACATCGATTTTGTGGTTAAACTCGTACCACCATTTGCCATTGTGACATTTATTTGGAACGTCACGTCGAGTGCTCTATGTGCTGTCCTTGTAAGGTATAAGTTTTTCGACACAAAACACGTTAGGTGCAAGCAAGGAAGGAAGCAACAAGGAGGCAGCTGTAATTCGGCTGCGGGTGATGTTGGCGCACCAAAAGATTCAGCACCGGACTACAGTTGCAAAATAAACATTTTTTTTTTTTTTTTTTTTTTTCATACCAACCAATAAAGCGGATGTTGAGCGCCAACTGTGAAAAAAATTGAGATTCAATTGTGTAGCCAAATCAGTAAAGGCAATAGCGCCCAGCTCGAAGCTCGCAATAAAAATCGAATTAGTGTTGAATGCGCTGCGTTACTTGGTATTCGAAATAGGTGGGAAAAGAATTTGAAAAAAAAAAATTGAAAAAAAAAATATTGAAAAATAAAAAACTCAAAAAGTTATGTGGCCAAAGTGGATGGCTTTGAAAGGTTTTAAGTGCGCATGAGAGAAAGGCTGAGGCAGCGAATATACAAATTTTGCAGTTTAACCAAGGAAGTTGAAGTAAGCAGCATGGAAATTTCAAGAAATGCAATAAAAAAAAAGTTGAAAAAATTTGTGTTGCAGATATTCAGGAAAGATTAATAGGAGGCTAGAAGTCAAATTAACAGTTTTTACAATTTTTGTCTATCTGTCTGCATGTTTGCGCACGCATCACTTAAAACGTGTTGAATGTAATTGATTGGAACTTTCAGCGTTGCTTCACTAGACATCTAACTTAAAGTTTAAGATAGGACCGCTTGCGATAACTCAATCGGTTTTAGAGTCATCGGCCGATATGTGTACCAGGGTTAGCCAAAATGTGTTTTAGTACAATGTGGGTATTAAACGAAAGTTGCTTATGCGTGCTGCAATAAGCAATGTGTTTTAGTTCCATATTTCAACTGGTTTTGGAGATATACATATTGATTAAAATCGGAACGCGGCTATTATAAGTTTTGTGACGCAGCGAAACCTGCGTGGGTTTTCTAGTTGTAAATGAAATAAGTAATATCGTATTGGAAGCCAAATTAAATTATATTAAACTAGAAGGTCTGGTTGGTTGGTTGGTTGGAGTGGCGAGTCCCAGTGACTCCAATTAGCGCTAGCGCGCCGTTTTGATACCACAGCTCGTGAACTAACCAATGAAGATTACGACAGAAAACTTGCGTGGTGGGACTCTCACCCCTATATCCTAACTATATCCATCCCGTTGAGTCCAGAAATTTTAGAAGTTCCCCAAGCTTAACATCGTTGAGCTCAGAAAGACTCCCGAACAAAGGTTTACCCAGAAATTTTGTTCTGCTCCTGCAGTGCGCAGGACAGCCGCACAGTAGGTGCTCCACCGTCTCTTCCATCCCCGGAAGGTTGCAACTGCGGCACGTAGTATTGTGCTCCATGCCCATCCTTGCCGCGTGCGCCCCGATAGTCCAATGTCCAGTGAGGGCTGAGACTAATCTGAAAAGGTCCCTTCTGTTGTTCCTTAGAAGGGTCGAAGTTCGTGCTTCATTATACGACGGCCATAAACTCCTTGAAACTCTGCAGGACTGCAAACGCTTCCATCTATCCGTAGCCTCACCAAGCCAGTGCTGAGAGATCCGACCCTTGAGCAGTCCCAGCGGTGCAAGGACCTCCTGCGCTTCTGAGACGTCAAGAGCCGACCCACGCCGTGCCAGCTCATCGGCACACTCGTTTCCCTGTATGTTACGATGCCCCGGCACCCATATCAGAGAAACGGCATGTCGACTTGCCAGGTTCACGGTCCTCTCCCTGCACTGACCTACGAGGCTCGAAGTGATCGTCGCTGATCCGAGAGCCCGAAGAGCCGCCTGGCTGTCCGAGAAGATAGCTATCCGATTACCTGTTATATTTGTATCCAGTAATGCCCTGCATGCTTCCTGGATAGCATAAATTTCCGATTGAAATACACTCGCAGAGTCTGGAAGACGAACTGATAAGGATACGTCTGGGAGAATTCCGAAAACTCCCGCTCCCACTCCACAATCCATTTTAGATCCGTCCGTGAAAATTGATATGTCGAAGTTTTGTGGTAGTTCCCCTGTTTTCCAGTCCTTTCTGGATGGGAAAATAACCTCAAAATTTTTGTCGAAAACTGTCCTGGGACAGATGTAGTCCGTTTTGTTCTTAATATAGGGGTCGGTTATATTTAACAGAATACGGCTGTGACCGTATCCACGCTCTTTCCAGAGTCCCAACTCCCGAAGCCTGAGTGCACCATTAGATGCTATTTCCTTGATAAAGAGATCGATCGGTGGTATATTGCATATCACGTTCAGAGCCTCTGTGGGGCATGATCTAATCGCCCCTGTGATTGCGCCACAAGCTGCCCGCTGAACTTTGCTTAGCATGTTCCCAATGTAGCCCACCTCGACTGCACTCCACCACACTATTGCCCCGTAGGCTAAGATCGGTCGAATAACTGCTTTGTACATCCATGCCGTGATTTCTGGGCTCAAGCCCCACTGTCTGCCTAACATTCGTTTACAGGCGTACATAGCTCCATATGCCCGTTTGACCCTGTTTTCTATGTTAAGCTTCCAGTTCAACTTAGGTGTCAAGATAACGCCTAGGTATTTCGCCCTATCAGAAAGTTGCAACTCTTGACCATAAAGAGAAGGTAGATTGAAACTTGGTATTTTTTTCCTATTTGTGAATAACAATAGCTCGGTCTTTGAAGGATTGACATTAAGCCCCGCAGCCTCTGCCCATCCACTCAGCTTCCTTAGTGCTCCCTGCATGATATCGCTAATCACGCTAGGGCACAGCCCCGATACTAGTATTACTACGTCGTCCGCGTAGGCAACCACTTTAACTCCGTTTCTGTTGAGTTGACGAAGTATGCCGTCTATAACGCAAAGCCAAAGTAGTGGTGACAGCACGCCACCCTGAGGAGTTCCTCTCGACAAGTGTGCCGTCACTTCACTTGCTCCGACCTTGGCGCTTATGATTCTTGACCGCAGTGCCATCCCTATCCAGTTTACAATAGGGTCCTCGATGCCAAGGACCGATAGCGAGTCCTCTATCGCTTCCAGCCTTACATTGTTGAAGGCGCCCTCGATATCGAGGAATGCGGCCATGGTGAACTGTTTGCTCTCAAGGGACGCTTCTACCTTGTGCACCACCTCGTGCAGGGCAGTCTCCGTTGAGCGGCCCTTGAGATATGCATGCTGAGCTGTTGACAGCCCTGAAGTATCCAATTTCTTCCTGATATGGATGTCCAAAAGCCGTTCGAAGGTTTTTAAAACAAACGACGAAAGACTAATAGGTCTGAAGTCCTTGGGGTTTTCATGACCTCTCCTGCCCACCTTTGGGATGAAAACCACCCTCGTCCTCCTCCAGTTTAAAGGCACATGGTTTAGCCGAATGCATGCCCTGAAGATACACGCCAGCCAGGGTATTACCAGCAAGCTGGTTTTTTGTAACATGGCTGGGAAAATACCATCCGGCCCCGCGGATTTGTACGGTGAGAAACTGTTGATTGCCCATTCAATCTTTTTGGTTGTTATAAGCTCATTTATTAGCCGAACAGAGGGTAGTACACCAGTGTACTCTTTGCCTTCCATTTGACTAGGCCCACAGCCTGGAAAATGTGTTCCTACAAGAAGATCCACGGTTTCCGCCGAGCTGCATGTCCATGAACCGTCGTCTTTCTGTAAAAACGACGGGCAAGCTTTTTCCTTTGAGAGAATTTTCCCAAGTCTCGAAGATTCCTTTGTGGATTCGATGGACGTGCAAAAGTCCTTCCAGGATCCTTCTTTTGCCTTCCGAATCGCTTTTTTATAGCATCTTAGACTATTCTTGTATGGCAGCCAGTTGCCAGTAGAACGGCTCAGGTTGAATAGTCTCCTAGACTCTCTCCTGAGTTCGAAAAGGTCTGAATTCCACCAGGGAGGATATACTTTTTTGCTTTTTTGCTGCAATAAGCAATGTGTTTTAGTTCCATATTTCAACTGGTTTTGGAGATATACATATTGATTAAAATCGGAACGCGGCTATTATAAGTTTTGTGACGCAGCGAAACCTGCGTGGGTTTTCTAGTTGTAAATGAAATAAGTAATATCGTATTGGAAGCCAAATTAAATTATATTAAACTAGAAGGTCTAGACAGAAATTTTTTTTTTTTGCCCAAAAACAAGCTCTCCTTCATCTGAAAAAATTTGCTACTTTCCTTTCCTTTTCTTTCCTATTTTATGTGCCATCTTCCACTTTTATAAATCAAATTTCCATGTTTCAACACTTTACTTTTATTTTTGTTACTCTTTCTGTCATCTTCTGCTTTCAATTCTTTTCCTCTATCCCTTTTTATAACCTACAAAAATTCACAAAAAACTTGTCAATTGAATTTCATGAATTCCATAGTGACATAAAGAAATTGATCGGACAAACTAACTGAACTGTGTGGGTAAGCTAATGACCAACTAACTTGTTTGTAAGTTTACTTAGAAGTTGGTTAGTTTTCAAAGATTTCTCTGATTACAATCTTCTCTAGTGATTTAAGTTTTGAATTGCAAAAGGACGAGACGATTGATTGTGAAGTGAATCAAGTAAAGTAAAACTCAAGTTTGATACTATTGGGCAAACCAACAATTGGAGAGACACATTTTGCGAACTAACAAAAAGTCGTTTGCGTATTACTTAAATGCTCTTTGAATACCAGGCAGGTGAGTTTGGGTGTGGATGCGGGTGCAAGAACAATATTTATGTGAGAGTTTAATGGCTGCTGGGGGGAACTGGGTAGCTGTTGTGTAACAAAAGGAGTTTTTTGAGGCTGAGTTCTTTGAGGGTATGTGGATGAGCTTTTATTCGTTGCACTACAGGCAGATCTCCGTTAAACACATGCAAATTATTGTTTCGAAGAAATTTTCTCTAGAATACTTCAAGGATCATCTCATTTTCTTTAGACACTGTCCATAATATCGAGCCGTATATGAGTATAGGTATAATGAAGGATTTCACAGTTGTCTACTCCGTTCAGTGAGAGCGCCAAGAGTGCTTCCTACCTTCCGAATATTATTATTATTCCATCTTTGTATTCACACACTCGCTTCCGTTTGTACTAAAAAGATCTCAAAAGATATTCAAACATTTACGTTCCCATTTTACCAAGGTTATAATCAATTGATATCATCTGAGTATGTCAACCAAAATGCATGAAAATCAAATCATCATTCAACTACAACGACACAAAACATGCATCATCCTAACCCAATTCCATAGCAACACTCCATTTCAAGGTAACCAAATGACAATACATAAAACACAAAATGCATATTTTTCACCTGAATAAACTTCATTTTCTAATGCCAAGCAAGTGTTTACAGCATTGTTGGGTACATATATACGGAGGTCATGACAATATTTCACAAATATTTGCAATCAACGAGAGTACTTAAGTTTGAGGTGACAATAACAACAACAACAACACAACATACAACACCCAGTTCATCGAGCCACACAACACTAACGATCTAATAACAGCGCTTAATCCTGCAACTGCGCGCCTTCTTGCAAGCTATCTCTAAGCGACGAATCTCTACAACAATGAAACTGCATCATATATGAGTTATTGTAGATATTATAAGAGCTACTTATGTACATATGTAGGTTGTATGTGTGTATGCAACTATTAAGAAGGAGTGTCTCCATAAAATATTAGGAAGTATTATATTCCAAGTATTGCTCATAACAACGCCCATCATCAATGCATATAAGAAGAATGAGAAGTGGTGTGGTGTAGCCTCCGGAAATGCGCAAAGCAACTCAAAAACTATCGAGTTGCATTGCCTGGAGGCGTCATCTATATTGTTACTTTAGCGCGCAATGACAATTTTCACGCCTCTCATGGCACAGTGTAACGAAATAAATAGAATTATTGTTTTATTTTTAAAAATTTATAGAAAAGAAAAAATTTAAATACATGATAAAAGAAGATAGAGGTAACAATCTATTGTTCTGATAGACAAATTGTTAACAGAACATGAGATAATTTCCATGATGAGGTCTAGCAGCCACTTAAATGAATATTCCATAAACAAATATTAGATATTTATTGAGATAAGGCGTTTTTCAAACTCATTTTGAAATAGGGCGTTCGATATATTTTCATACATTAATGTAGTTCTGTCGGCATGCGGTTGAGTTAGACCCCTTTCTCTACAATCTCAAGGTATCAATACCTCAAAGTGTTTATGGTGTTGAGATAACTTTTGAATCCCAGATTATTCTGATCATTGAAATATACGAAGATAATTCAGTTTCTATCATAGTTTTGGTAGCTTTCTGAGAACAAGGTGGCGTGGTGTTAGTACTTATCCGTCAGATGGCGCTGGGTCAAGTATTACTTAAAACGAATGTCTATTAGGTGACCAAATTTTATAAAATACTCTTATGTTTCAAAGTTTAGCGATATTCGTATTTGTTTCCACAGCTGTATGAGGTGTCGGCCACTGTGCCTTAAACGAACAAAACTACAAAGCAGAAATGCTGCCGCAGGCGTATTTATTGAGGCCTCACACATACCCAGAACACGTGCTTACCCAACGAGCAGAGTGAAATTCACAATCAAAATCGACTAGGCGGTTAGATGCCCATTTAGAGAAGAAAATAAATGTGATAAAAACTTTTTAGTAATTTAAAAAAAAATACTTATCCACAAATTAATAAAAAAATATATATTAATTTTAAATTGAAAGTGTTAATTTAAAAACTTTATAAATCATTTGAATATACGAGTAAAAAATTAAAACAAACAATATGTAAAAAAAAATATAAAAAAAAAATTAATTAAGAAAAAATAAAAATTCTGTATGAATATACGAGTAAAAAATTATAACCAAAAAAATGTAAAAAAAAAATAAAAAAATAAAATAAATTTAGAAAAAATAAAAAAAAACAAATTTAGAAAAAATAAAAAAAATTTAGAAAATATAAAAAAAAAACAAAAAATAAAAAAACAATAAAAAAAAATGTTTAGAAAAAAATAACTATTTAGAACAAATGAAAAAAAAATATTAAGAAAAAACTTAAAAAGAAATGGAAAATTTAAAAAAAAATTTAGGAAGAATACAAAAAAAATAAAATTTAAAAAAATTTTTAGAAAACCTCGATTAAACAAAAACAAAAAAGTGCTCGTTGGGTACTTTATGCGCATGTGTGTGTATGGACCGCCTTTGTTCTGTAATGTGGCAAATATTCAAGCCAACGGCAGGAGCAACGACAACGTCATTACCATCATCAACATTATCATAGTAAACGGTTTTGTTGTCGCCTCTCAACACAAAACAATGTGCCATCAATATTTTGTAACTATAGTGTGCATCCAACAACAAGCAAACATAATAACAAATTTAGTGTGTGCAAAGCTAGAAAATGTTGTCATAGAAAGGGCCATGTAAGATATGTTTTGTTTTATATAAAACAACAAAATGACAAGAAGACAAACGCTAAGGATACTAGAGTTTAATTTAGTGTGACTTATTGTTATTGTTATTGTGATATTGTGTTTAATGTCAAGCATTTTTTCATACAATTTAATAACTAAGGACGGAATTTTCTTTTCATTTCCACAACCGCTGGTGTTTGTTAACGGAAAAATGAAATATTAAAAATAATAAAAGATAAAAAAATGTAGGAAATAAAACAGAAAGCCAACTAAAAAAAAAGAAGAGTTGTGGAAAAATATTAATATTAGAAAATAATAAATGGGTTAAATTGTCATAAGAGAAGCAGAATATGAAATGCTAGTTACTTTTTGGAGTGCTTTTTAATAACGGTTAGGTTAGGTTAGGTGATTTAAAAAAAAAAAAATTATAATAAAAAAAACAATTTAAAAAAGAATTAAGTAAAAAAACAAAAAACAACAAGAATTAAAAAAAAAAATAAACAAAAAAATAAAAATTAAAAAAAAAATAAGTTAAAAAAAAAGTTAAAAAAAAAAATCTTAATATTACAAAATTTGTACACACATAGTTTTATAGGAAATTGAGCTCGAAACATAAAGTTCTAGCAGAAAATGTAGGTTAATGGCCGTTCCAGATTATTTCAGCTTAAAACATTGGTATGGTTTTCTTATTTCACGTTTTTACTTTGAAAATTTGTTAAAGACGCTAAAACTTGATAGTGGGCGTGGCAGCACGCATTTTTAAACTAACCAATCAACCAAAAATTCATCATTCTTAGCACACAGATGACCCTTTCTACAGCGAATGTGGCGGAGAAAAAGAAAAAAAAAACAGTTAAAGACCATGCCCACTTGTATATACAAAATAATTTTAAAATAAGAAATAGCACTGCAGAAAATAAGTTCTCATCCAATTATATTTTACTTCCGAAATACCGAGGTAAAAATAAATAATAAAATATTAAATTTTTGAAAATAGGCGTGGCATCGCCAAATTTTTATGAAACCAGCACAGTTTAAATCGAAGAGGCCTTGATTTACATAAGTACGGGATCATTGTTGGATTGTTGGATAAAATAAAGGGACTACCTGCTTCTTTTATGGGTAACTTCGGGATACTTCGGGAAAATGCCTTATTTTTTGTTGTTTCCAACTGACATCAGGTGTCGATAAGACGTGATCACTGACCTGATTTGCTGCGTGATATCAGGTGTAATATCTACTTACTCATGGAACAAGCGACGAATATTATTAAAATGTCTGTTGAAACTTACCTGAAAAGAGAGAAAATAAAATTGTTGATAAGAAAAATATATATTTTTGGCAAAAGAAAAAGTTTAAAAGTACTACAATAAATCTTTATAGCAGAGACCTCTAAAAACGAAAAAAAAATAAATTCAGCCAGCACAAATTCATCTACATTTTATTTCAAGAAAAGTGTTTGTAGAATATTTAGATAATCTTTAGACAATGTTTTTTAATTGTGTCACACGCCATTATATCTAGTTATCGTTTCTTGTACTCATTTCATTTCATTAGCCCACATTATGCTGGTAGCTAGAAAACCCATTACCTGTTCTCGCCCACAACTACCGCTTTGCTTGCAACTAAAATGACAGCACGTACCTCAACCAAAACCAAAACATTCACAATGAACAGTTTTCACTCACCACAAATGGAATTTTCGTAGCCAAATTCTAGCACGCACAAAATGCTCAAAACCAAAAAAAAGCTTACGGTGTGTACTAAAGTAATGTGGTTTGTGTCACATAATAGAGTTGCAGCAGCAGGTAAATGCGTGCGCATGTGCTGGTGTGTCATTTTTCATTACTTATTGTAAACAAATTTAACAACAACAAAATATTTAATTAGAAATGCTTTAGCACGAAATTAGTTGTGTACGCTGCACCACCAAAAACTAACAAAACAAAAATTGGTAATTTGCGGTCGTTGTGTTGTGTAGTTTGGCGTTGACAATGACAGCCTAGAGAAAGTTGCGTGCTTAGGAAGAATGGAATAAGTTTTAAAGAGAGCAAGTATTAGTGTTTAGGAATTTGAATGTGAAAAGAAGGCGAGCGAGTTTGAATGGAGATCGCACTTTGAGTTTCACTCAAAATGAGAGGACTAGAATGTCTGTTGAAATGTTTAGCTTTTGCTGTTCTTCTTCAAATTTCAAAAATCGCCACAGTGACACTCGTTGGCTCGATATTAATAGTGTTCGAAGCCGTCTATCTAGAGAACGATGATGTGTCGACGGTTACAAAGTCTCAGATAGCCTGTGAAATAAGTAATAGAAGAGAAAAATCCTGAACAGGGACTGGACCAAGGACAAGAACAAAATAGAAGAATTCCTTGACCAAGATTGGGATCAGTAGTATGCCCACGATGAAGAACAAAACTAAGATCTCAAAGCAAGATCAAGACAAACAACAAGAGACAACCAGAGAACTAGAACGAAAACATGATTAGATATTTCAAAATAAATTTGCTAACCAATAGAAAGATCAATAAAATATCCAGAATAAATTTGGTACGGCCTTAAGTTCTATTAGAATTTCAAAATAATTTAGATAACTAATGAAGGGGGTTTATAGACCAAATTAAATGCTTCTTTGCGGGACTTTGTTTGTATTTAAGGGGGCGTGGCACCTCCAATACAAACTTGGTTTTACAGGGTTGTTATCTCTAAAATTGTTCATGGTAAGGATCTAAAAAATGGGGGTGGAAATATTCGATATAAACACCATACTCACGAGAAGATTCAAATGAGTTAAAGATGTAGGACAAAAGTAAAGTCAAGACGAGGACCAAAAACAAAACCAATTTCATAGTAACTTTAAAAAGAGACCCAAAAGGTACAACAAAGAATTATTTTAAAATAATTTCTTGTTTATTTTTTGGTCAGCGATGTGCCACCTTTAGGCAATTTTCGCGATAGCACACTTGAAAATTTGTTCCATCAAAACTTTGCACTGCGTCAATCATTCATTTAGAGCATCAGTCAGTCAAACACGAACGAATAGTTAGATAAGCTCACAAGGACGACACACATCACAGCTTTGTTAGGATAATAAATTTATGAGAATCTTGGTAGTGGGCAGAGATAAAGTAATAATAATAATTACAACAACAAACGGATTTATGACTAAAGTGGTTGGCAGCGCTCAAAAATGCCTAAGCGCACAAATTAAAAATTAATCTTTTCATTTTCAACGGCTATGCAAAAACGAAAAGAAGAAGAAGAGTTTAACTAGAGTATATATGTAATCAAGAGCCCAATGCCGCAAAGGTAATAAAATAAATGGAAGGCTGTGAGAGCCAAGTTGAGAAAGTGGTGGTAAGTTGATCAGCAAACAGCGCAGGTAGTTTGTTCTTGTTGTTTTTATATATATTTTATTTATTTTTTATTTTTATTATTTTCTGGGCAGTGAGTACGTACACTTCAAATTCATAATCAACGTGGCAGTAAGGAGGTGGCATTCGAGCGCGCTTGGGCCATGCTCTCCTACTGTGCGATTTTCTATCTTTACACATCAATGAATTTGAGTTGGAAAAACATCAGCAACCAGCTGCTACGCTCGCATAAACACTACAACTAAAATCTACACCTTTCACCCTTCCAGTGCTTAATGGTCGCTGTCTTCGCCGCTGAGAAATGTAATGTAATATAACCATAAATAAAATAGCGTGCGCGTTCCCTACCAATGAAATTACATACAAAGGCGCAGGGGCTGAGAAAGTTTTTTGTGCGTCATACAAGCAATTTGGAGAGGGTTGAAGCACTTCACCTGGTTGGTTGAGTAGTGTTATTTTGTTATATCAGGTATGTAGATAAATGTGCATGCAGATTTATTTGTAAGAGTAATTTGATTGCCTCGTAGCAGCTGAGCTTGGAGTGATGTTGTTCCAAAGAAGAAGAAAAATAAATAAAAATAAATTTACTCATGGAATCATTATTTGTCTTTGTGGGAAAACATAGCAGCTGCGAGTTGGCTTATTCGAGCTGTTAACAAAACAGGATCTATAGCGACCATTTGATGCTTCAGTGGTCCAGTGGAAATGGCATATTTGTGAGAGAAAGCGAAGTTTACAAGGACCTTGGAGAAGGCGTACCAGCGAGACTAAGGCAAGAAGCAATATGCGAGGGAAAGACGAAGATTAAAATGAAACACAAAGACAAGACCAGAAATACATATAGAGCCAACACAAGAGCCAGATAAAACGAAATTAATATAAAGGAAGTCCTAAGCTAAGACTAATATCAAGAGACGAAGAACACAATAAGAACGAATAGCAGGACAAAGGCAGCCCCTAGACAGTGAACTAGACTTAGCTTGTACACTAAGATCAAGACCAAAACGAAACTTGACTAAATATATCGTTGGACCAAACTCAGGAACAAAAGTAAAACGACTGACAAAACAAGCGTTACAGGACGTTAGACTAAGAGGAATTCCAGGACAAAAACCTTGGTAAAGATCAAGACCATAAGTGAGAGGAATTACAAGACAAACCCAACACCAGACAATGAGCTAGACTAACATCAAGAACAAAGTAAAACGAGAAGCAAAAAAACAACTGAAACTTAGTTTAGAATCAAGCCCACAAAATAGGGAATACCAGAACAATCCAGAACCAGAACAAAGAATCTTAGAAAGAGCACATGACAAAGTCCAACAGAACAAACGCATAATTGGGCCAAGATAGAAAACTAACGAGTAACTAAGAGCAAGAAGAAAATCAAAACGAATACCAGAACAAAATCCTAACATGGACCAAGACCTAAACTAAGATCAATACCGAAACGTGACAAATAATGAGACCAAAATCAAAAACATTCCGACAAGCCAAAAGCGAAAACTAAAATCAAAACGAGGATTAAGATCAGCATTAAATTTGGAACTAAAACTAGGACCCAGATCAAGAACAAAACTACGATAGAAAACAAAAATCCTAAGCTATAGCAAGATCAAGTGAAAAGCTTAAATCAGAACCAACTAAAAGCCCTACAGCAGACCAAAGACAAGAACAGGCGCAACACTGAGAACAGACAAAAGATAGTCGTAAATACGAAGATCAAAAACAAAGCCAAACTCCAGATTAAGAGTGATCAAGTACTATGTCTAAGATAAACATCAAAACTTGAAGCAGCGCTCACTCCTTTAGCAGGAGAGGCAATCACTCCACCCACTAACCTCAAACAGTGGATGGCTTGACCCCCTTTTGTATTGTCAATTGAGTGTGACTAACAACAACAATGATGATGCTAATATCAATACCAGTCACTAAGCAAGCGATTAATTATTCCAACGAATACCGATTACATGTGATTAAAAAGTAGCCGCAATCATTCGAATTATAATCCACTTATGCCAGTCAACCAAATAACCGCCACTATCCGCTGGTTAACCTAGATGCGTACACAACTAAATACAAAAAAAAAAAAAATAGTAGCTTATTGGTAATAATGATATGGTGACCCAATTTGATTGGATAGATACATACAACTTAGACGCACTTGTAGGTAGAAAACAAGGGGGAATAAATGCCAGAGTGTAAATTAATTGCGAAACCTTTTTTTAAAAAAATATCTCTTTTATTTGATTACAAAAGAGCTGGTTGAAAACTAGTTGTAAAATCATGTGTAAATAGTGAGAGCTAACTACTTTTCGACTACAAAAAGTTAGCAAGTAGTGCGTTATTACGTGGCATTTCCAAATGGGTAACTAACCACTAAAAGCTGAAAAATTATGCGCCACATCAAATGTACATCATGTTTACGACCAGCGCTCACATAAGCCGTAACGCCATCCGCAATCCATAGCCCTCTAACGGCTAGTAAATATGCGGATATGGTTTGCAATAGATGCGCCAGCTCATTATCAATTGGCTAATTATGGTGATGTTGCTAATGGTAGTGGCGGTGTTCCATGTGTTCCATTGATTTTTTTGGTTACTACAGGAAGTAACAATGCTGCTGTTACGCGAATGCATTTTCATAAAAACGAATTAAGCCAATTTTCTATTGCTGCACCGCTGATGCAGCCCACAAATGTAGTAGCGGCGCAGTAGCACGTGTAATGCGATATTTAACGCTCAAATGCATTGCAGTTAATTCAGTTTTGTGGTACAAGTGTGGTGCGATGAGTGCAGTGCGAAATGGTAAAAATGATTTTGTGGTGATGGGAAGTAATGAAGCTAATATTTAAAATTAGTTGCTGAAATGTTCGATTTCATGAAATATCCTTTCAAACGGACAAAGCTGCATGGGGACTTTGAGCTAGTACTGCTGCTACCAACTATCGATTCATTTGCAGTCGAGCACGAAAATAAAGCTACTATAACACTTTACAACTTCATCTCCACCAAAGCTTTTTATATTTATTTTGAGTAGCGCGTAATTAAGCTATGGCTAGTAACCCCAATTTGTTTATAATTTATCTAAGTCAAATAATACAAGTTCATTACTCTGTTGTTGTATTTTTGTAATTTTTTATGTTTTCATTGCCTCACATATGAGAATATTTACATCACATGTGAAGTCCTACACTGAAGCAATGTCAACATAACACCAATGCAAGCACCTGCACCCACACCCACACCGCCGACAGTGCAATTAAGTGCTTCATTGCAGCGATGGAAACATAGCACCGGCACATGCACCAGCACCAGCACCCACACCCGCACCTGCACCCACATCGCCACCGGCACACTCAGGCGCTTCATTTTACAAATGTCAACATAGTACCAGCACATGCACCTGCACCGACACCTACACCATCACCGCCACTAACACTAACACCAATAATAGCAGCTGATATTACACAGAAATAAAAACGGAGAAAAAAAACAAAAATAACAGCTTCATATAGTAAAGAAACAGCAGCAAAAAACAACTACAAAAAAACAATTAGCACTGAGTACGAGTATATCAACAGCATAGCGGCAATATGATCTCTATACATTCGACTTTCGACCGCAACTTAATTTGCTGTCAACTTTATAAAAGTATCAACATACTTATAGTAAATGTGTATGGTGGTGAATATTTCCCTGTAGGAAATGGAAGTAACTGCACGGCTGAGGAAAATAAGTGTTTAAACCTGAAAAAGTCTTAGTGCAGGTGAAAGCGAACATTTTGTTTTAAATTTTTTGGTAATTCTTTACGACCGCACGTAACTGCTAATACACATCCAAAAATATCGGGAGAGGTATCAAAAGACGCGTTTTGACCTCTGTAACAAGAATCCGAATCCGGAAAAGAAATATTTTAGTTCAGTGAAAAGTTATTAACAAAAAACCAAAAAATGACCCAGGTCAAATCCTGATATAGGGGTCCGATCCATGTTTTTTATGTGCAGAACACCTTTCCGCATTGGCGGCCTTCGGCCGCGCTTCAAAAAATAACCCTGGGCTACGCCATTTCAACTCCAGGTGGTTGCCAAAACCGTGGCTACCGCCACGGTGATGCCCTTCCGCGTGCCATTTTTTTCTCACAGGGTAGTGTGATTACAACAACCACATGAAAATGACAGAAAATTCTGAACTTTGATTGCAAATATCTCGCAAACTACTGAAAATATTGGTTTTCCGGATTTGGATTCTTGTTACAGAGGTCAAAACGCGTCTTTTGATTCCTCTCCCGATATTTTTGGACGTGTATTAGCAGTTACGTGCGGTCGTAAAGAATTACCAATTTTTTAATAAAGCTATGAAATTTTACCATTTTGGATGCAAAAATTAAAATTTTATAAAAGCTCACTATTTTTTAACTACTTAGTAGTGAGTTTGTTTTCAACCAGCTACAAACTAGTTACTTCTCGTTTGACTTGATGATTTGTATTTCCTAGGTGCTTTAGTAATGGATATTCAATTTCCGCCAGGGTGCTTGCACACACATTCAAACAAGCACCTCAGCACATTGCTGATTATTACAAAAGACCAAATTGTCAGCAAAAATAATAATAAACCATAATATGGCTGAGAAAAGCAGAAAATAATAATAATTATAGTTGAATATAAGGTAGTGAAGCTTTTACAAATTCATTTTATTTTTTTGCAAACCGGTGAGCAAGAGCTGCGTTTCGTAGAATTGAAAGGCGATCGAACACGTACTAACAAACGCAGCGCGGTGAGCCACAAACTGAGTGTTTTTCATGCACCGCAAATTGCTTTGAAATGCAAAACGAAAATTGTCAGCGGCTTTGTAAACCTTAGCTTAGTTACGAGGTATGGCTTTCTGATAAAATATTTTTTTTTTTTTATGTGCAAAATAAGTGCAACTGCGTTTTGCGGTGCAACTTCAAAGTGCAATTGCGGTTTGTGCGGTGAAAAGATCACCTGACGACATGATCAAGCGGTGCAGTGTGCGATGACACACTTAAGCAAGTGGAGCTACATATGAGCTGTGTAGGAAATTTCATGGTGATTGAGAGCATAAAAAAATAAATATTAAAAAATAATTGAAACAAGCAACTAGTTACAAGTTAGACCATAAATAATTAGTTTCTAGTTAGTTCGAAAAAAACGAACTAGTAAGTATTTGAAAAATAATGTGTTTATAGTCAGTTAAATAATTTTTTTTTTAGTTTTGTTTCCTAGAGGGAGCTCAGCACATTGTAATTTGATGGATGAATTTCAATTTCGAGCATAATTTACTTGCTATTCATTCGACCCACAATTAGTCACTTTAACCCGATAGGAGCAAGGTAAACTAAATGAGTCAATTTCGAACTATTCCTATTGGGAGCGTTTCTGTGAACTCAATCGCTAAATTCCAGTGAGAAGATGTTGTATATAGGCTGAATTGTAAGATAATTGGAGCACAGCATTCAGTGCTTATTAATTTTATATTAAATAACTTTTATCTTAAGTTTTGCACAAATTCATTAAACGCTTAAGTATACTTAAATAAATTTAAATATCTTTTGGAAAGCACTTCAGTCTCTTATTTCACAATAAATAGCAAAGGACGATTGAATGCGAAGACAAGTACATTAGAAAATAGCCTATAGCTCGCCAAGTTGTCAATTAAAAGTCAAACTAGCTGGCAATGGGCCATCAGCTGCAGAGCAAAAGCAACAGTTGTTTGGCTCGGCACGGGTGGCAAAAGCTTAAACTGGGCTCATTATAATAAATTTTAGCATTTAATATGGTTAAATGTGTGCCAGCAATGCATTGTAGTTGTGGTTTGTAATATGGAAGCAAATTGGAATATGTACTACATGGTTTAGACATTTGTAGAATTGGAAATTTGGGCTTTAAATGAAAAGGTTTAAAAGTTTAAGTTCAATTCAAGCAGTTAATAATATCTTTCATTCATAATGATCCAAGGAATTCGAAAGCTCTTAAAAATAAAAACAGCGAGCTTTCCTTACAATTTTTTTAATGCGGCTAATGAATGATATTTTCGTGTTGTGAAATTTTATAAGTCCGTCGCGAAAGCTTACGTTTTTCTGTAGCTGAAGCTTTTTCCCTCCTAAAGTGAAAAAAAAAGTTTAATTCATCGATAACTAGAATCGAAGTTATGCCTTGAAAAATTAAAAATGCGAATACAGTTAGGAGCTTTCAGGTTTTTAAAGCTTCCGACGAAGGCTTTTAGGAATACACATGACCAAAATGAAGCCTTGGCGAAAAGTTTTTCTTGAAAGATCCCAACATGAGCCTTTTTTTATATGAAGATCATCTTAAGAACAGAAGTTCTCACTTTTGAAAGTTTTCATGAAACTTATTAGAAAAAAGCTTTCAAAAAAGCTCTTTGAATATGCTATCTTAAGAATTTTGCTAAAAGTTCATTTAAGCACAATATAATTTATGTCAATCGTTGATCTTACCAATTTTTTGCAGTGAAGTTTAAGCTTTTCAAAAGCTTTTACAATAACTGAAACTTTTTCGAAACTACAAAAAGTTATAGCGCTAGATTTTCGAGATTAAAAAGTTAGATTACAGCATTGCACACATTTCATTCAAAAAGCTTTTAAAGCATTCTTGGCCTTTTTCATTTAAAAACATTTTCGGAAAAAAAATTTAGAACATTTGTGAAGGCAGTGTTTTGAGATTTCGAAAAGCTTTTAATACATTGAAATCCAGAATTTTTTTTCTGAGAGCTTTCTTAAAAAGTCCATTTGTGCCTATTCATATTGCACTACTCCGACTTCTCACTGTCTAGCAAGTTCCGCCTTAGCGCTCTGTATTTGTCACTTTAACTTAGAAGAATTATCAAAAAGCTTTCTAATCACATGCCAAAAGTTTCCTTCAAACAAAATGAAATAATAAACGATATCATAAAAAATTGAGCACAATGATGAGGAAAAATTTGCCACAAACTTTCTAGATAATTCAATTCGTAACTTGGCAACTTCTTAGACTGAAAAAAAAATATCAGAAACCAATAATATAAAATCAAGTCACACAAAGGAATGCAAAGTAACCCAAAGTGGGCGGACTAAAGGCAACGTATAAAACGAGGAGACACAAGAAACAAACGAGCCAATTCAATGTTGAATAAAGTCTAAGAATGTTTTAATATAAAGAATGCCGGAAGAAATTCCAAAGTACATAAGGAGGCATGACAAAAGCTTGCATATGACTTATTGTGAGTAAATGTGTTGCAAAGCTTTTGTGTCCCAGCGCATAAAAACATTTTAATTTTGATGCTAAATCTACTGAACTTTCCAAAGGGTTCAAAAAAGGTATTAAAAACACACACAAATGCAGGATATAAGGCAACTCGAATTGCATAACTACAAAAGTGTGCGAGTTAGGCACCACCACAAGCAGCCAACCACCATTCGATATTTGCTACAACAAATCAAACATCAATGAGTCTTACATGAGCTCAGTCACTTGGTATGCCTTTTTTGTCGTAGAAAAATGACTGCCAGACGGCCAGCATTGCACTTGTCGGCTTAGAGCTGCAAATAAACATTAAAGTGCATATCGATGCACACACACATACACATGTGCTGCACACACACATCTACAAAAACACACGTGAAATGCAGCAGTAAGCCATGAGCTTCCTATGCAGGAGTTGGTTGAATTTCCATTTCTTTTTATCTCTGTTAGTTGCCACTCGAAAAGAAGGCTTATCACAAGCGCCAGGCAAGCCAGATAGCAGCCAAACAAGAAAAACCAACAACAACAACGAAACCAGCAGAGATAAAATTAAGATACAGCATCAGGGGCAATCAGGAAGACTGATGTAGACATATAATAGGCAAAAAAGGGTTAGTACTCATACTTTTCCGGGATATTTTTAGTTTCAATGCAAAAAGGGTTAAATTTCAAGCTAAAACCAAATTTTTTTTTCGGAGGACTTAAAAAAATTTAGCAATGATTATTTTCTCTCCTCCCTTACATAGATTCTAAACGCTTTTTTGAATTTGTGAACAAATTTATTTTAGCGGCCGATAAAGGGTTAACATATTCCAAAAAAAAAATTTATTCAAATTCTATTGACTGCACACGCACTCGAAAGCTCGTTAAAAGAAGGACATCAAATAACACTTAAGCGCCTAAAAGTATGCAAAAAAAATTGTCTATCTCCTGAAACTAAATTCACTTCATCCGCAAGGAAAATTATTGAGAGGACAAATAAACACAGAACTGGCAGCCAAGTCCTTGGCAGATTTACTGAAAAACTACGTCTTTCAATCCCCGGCTTGCCCTAACGTCGGGTGTAATCTAACTTTAAAAAATTGCATACTTTTAGGCGCATTTTTTATTATGCTCTGGAAAAATCCTGTTGCATAGTGTAATCAAATCGCAGTCGATAAGAGAAAATGCCAATATGCAGCCATTGAACCGCACCAAAGTGTCTAAGCTGTCAAGCTCGTTTGTGGGGAATCCAGCTCAGTCAGTCACCTAACAGCAAGACGACCGATTGCCTGCAAGCAGCTGTGGACAATAGACGCTAACAATACGCTCGAATATCATATGAGTGAGTTTGCCAACAATGGGCTGGCTGTTGGCTGTTAAAATACACACAGACTTGGCCAAAGAACAAAATGCAATATGCGGATAAAGTGATAGAGATGAAAGTAAAGAAGAAAGTCAACGATTTGATAAAGCAAAAGTTTCGGGCAATGAAGCTTGTGATAGTAAGCAAAACTATCAGAAGTTTGAGTAGTGTTTGAACCTTGGAGGTCACTTGCGCAAATACAAAGAAAACTTTTAACTAGTTTTTGTTGAGCGTCCTTCCGTTTGCAAACGCGCCTAAAATTATGCTAAGAAAAGTATGTACGATAAAATGGATCTCTTTTATGGTTAGAATTTTTATTAAAAATCTCGAAATCTTGGAATTTTGACGCTGCTTAAGAAGGATTTACAATCACAGTAAAAACTTCGAACTAAGTAGGTCTCGGTTGGTTTGGGGGGTCATGTACAAATCTGAGATTTTTGTATAGTTCTTTTTCTGTGGTTAACATGGCACTGATGCTGAGTTCGCCGAAGATAGCCAAAGTTGTTTGTAATAGGCAGGATATAGGACTGTCTTTGCTCAGGACTTAGAACTTTCTCTTCTCAGGCGAAGTCTGTATCTGATAAGCTCCATTAAACTCGTCCAACACACACATATTTTCTTGAAAAAAATATATCTCTCCGCCCTTTCTATTCTCCCCATTGGTCGTCTTTTAGGTGTCGTCCTAAAATGTCAACAATCAGAGTTTGTTATTCAGTCATTCGGTCTGATTTGAAACGACTACTTAGTATTTGCCGAAATAGTGTAAAATGCTAGTGGAAAATATGCTAACAAAAACAAACACCAGGCTTGTCATAGCCAAAGCCAAAGCTGTGTGCTACATTCCACACCAAATTGCTCGAACACCCAAAACACAAGAGCGTCTATTGACTGGTGCTCATTCGTTGGCAGCTTAATGATGTGACATATGAGTTGTAATAGCCAACTTTGTATGCAACTTTGGTTGCTCCGCTTCAGTTGCTCGACTATTTTGTGGCTTTTGAATTTCATGAATTTCTACTTTGTTGTTATGCTCAAGATGCAATAAGTAGATTTTTATCAGTGGGCGCGTTATATTTCTTTTTGCTTAGTTCTAGAGCTTATCAAATTACATATTGAGCTAAGAAGAGAAGAAGGGTATAACGAGGCAAGTAAAAATTTGCATACACAAATGCTATCAATAATAACTAATACTAACAAGAAAAAGTTTTTCGTCTGATAGCTTTTGATAATGCATTTTGAGATTTACAATGATTCGAGATTTTATGGAAAGCTTCGGCGAAATGTTTGCATAGAATTTTCTCACCAAATATATTTGGTTTAAATGAGCACATTTAAAGCTCCCTTTGAGCTTTGCAATGATAGTAAAAGCTTTCCTAAAGTATTTGCACAAAAACCGCTTATTTTACCAATAATAATTTGTAACTTTTGATGCGAAAGTTTTTATTTCTACAAGAATTGAGGTTCTCTTGAAAGCTTGCGAAACATTTACAGAAAAAACTACACATATAGCTGATCTTGATAGACAAAGGATTTTCACTAACAACTTTTGATACAAATGTGTCAGCTTTGCAATGATGCTGAGCTTTTGTAATATTAAGAAAATAGCTAAACTCGTGTTTCAATCTAAAGCTTTTGATAAAGCATTATAAGTTATGAAACTGTAGAGCTTTGTTAAAGCTTTGGCGAATGTTTGCATAAATTATGCTAACATTAGCTGCTGATTATGAGAAATGGTTTTGCAAGTATAGCTTTTGATAAAGTTATTTGAGCTTTGCAAGCTTTCGAAAAATATTGGCCTACAAAAATTTTATAAATAATAGCTGATCTTACCAGCAACACATTTTTCAGCTGATAGCTTTTGAAACAGCATTTTCGTACTGGCACTCACTAAGCTTTTTGAACTTTTTAATATTATTTTCATAAAAACAATATAGAAACTAAAGCTGGCCAAAGAAAACATTTTTTCAATTTATAGATCTTCATATTTTTAAAAGTTATATACTGAAAAATAATTTTGTTTTTTTTTTTCAACGGTTAAGCTTTTAGAAAGCTTTGGAAAATATTTGCGAACATAAATTATACAGGAAATAGCTGAAAAAAATTACAAAAGCCTTTGCATTAATAGTTTTCAATTGAGCTTTTAAATGCTTGTAAGCTTTTTAAAGCTTTCGAGGGGAAATAATTGCATGAAAAAGTTATTTTACAGCATTTCGCTAGCAATTGAAGAATTTTTGGAATTTACAGTAGTTATTTATCTTTGAAACAGCAGTTATTTAAAAAAGGTTCAACGGCCTAAAATTTTGAAACACAGAGAGAGTGACGTCGATTACTGATTCAATAGGCTAGCTGTTTTAGACATAATAATGATGCGAAAATTCTCTTTCAATGAAAGCTCGGTTGACATCCGTCCGATAAGGCTAGAAAATATTATCTCTATTATGCGTTTCAGGATTTTGAAGTCGGGATTATGTTAAAACACTCTGCGCAAAAATAAAACACCAACACATCATACTTTTACTTGCAACTGTAGCCTATATAAAAGGAGGATTATTCGCTATAAAACTTTAAGCATCAAGTTTGAAATGTATCTGTGTACCCAAGTTGCACAAGAAGCACAAAGAATATGGATAATGTTAAAAGTTTGAGCAACATAAAAATATAATCTCATCTATGCGCGTTGAAAACTTGGCATATGAAGTTTTGCTTGACATATGTAGCTCTATGCACGAAATTTGTGTCGATATTATGTTTGGCAAATTGGATAATATGATATATACAAAATTGCAAAAGCTGCACTCAACTAAGATTATTAGCAGCGAGCAGAAAAAGGAAAGGAAATAGTTACCGACAGCAACGAACTAAAAGGATCCGTTAAAAATGTAGGTGAGCTTGTCAAAGCTAAGAATCTCTTTCACTAGTCTTTAAAGCAAATATTTAGAAGTTCGAATGAAGTACAACTTATTAAAGCTCATAGCAAAGTCAATAATATATGCTCTCACGTTTAATGTTCTTGGCGGCTCCGCTGGATTCACATTCACAGTCGAAGCAAAAGCAGAGCAAAGTTTTCATTTTGCTACGTGCTCTTTGTATCATTCTAGCGTAGCACAGAGCAAAGTCAAAGAAATGCTCTCACGATTTGCGTTTTTAGCACTGCTCTTTTCATTTTAAGAGCCAGAGGGAAAGCAGAGCATATTTTTTATTTTGCTACCTGCTCCGCTCAGCACAGTTTCAAACATGGAGCAAAAGCAGAGCATAATTTTTATTTAGCTATTTGCTCCCTGCTAAAGCTTAATGTCGCTCATAGCAAAGTCAAGACTCTGCTTTAAACAACTCAAGTGTTTAAGCAATAGCGGAGTATATTTTGAGTATTTGCTACTGTTGCTTCAGGCTTTTAAAGCTTCTCACTTCCAAAGAATTTAAAGCACTAGAAAATGGCAGTAAAATAGAATACTAAAAAAATTCAAAATTCCCTCATCTTAACATGCACTCTAGCACGCGCTGACAGACACACTTAAGCTAGCCAAATCTCCAAACTATGCACTTGAGCTGCACAAAATCAAAGCTCAAAGGCCAAAATATGCAAGTGAGTATTAAATTTTAAATATTTCATGCAAAACTTCTAAAAAAAAACCAAATATTTTTTACAATATTTTTACTCTGTATCAAACAGTCAGCTAGCTAGCCACCATCAGCTCTGTTGTGTTCGTGTGTGTGTGAGTGTGTGCATTGAATTCTAATCTCAATCTGCCATGCCAATGGTCATTGTTGGTGCGTTGTAATATTGGCTATCTTGATTTGCTGTTCATTGTTGTGTAAGCACATCAATGGCGGTGAATGTGAAAACAAACAGAGAACGCGCGTGTATACAAACATACATAGCTGCCTACTAAATATGCATAGCTGAGGGTATAAAAAAAGTTGTTTGGTTACATAACTTTAAAGCCATTTTTCTCTGATCTACACAATAGATAGAAAACGTTTGAATATAGTACATACATACATACAATCATAAATATTGATATTCATAACGGACATGTTAGACGTACAGCGTTCCTATTGCAAATCCAAGCGCCAAAGCCATTGTAGTGGAGCGTCTATTGTAAAGTTATGAAAAATTCAACCAACACACTGACATATGCACATACAAACAGCTACAAGGATGAATGCATTTGTAGTTGTGCGTTCGTGTGAGTTTTAATAGAAATTTAGCGCTTCTAAAAAACTAAAGCACAAGTGTGGTACGTATTGGCCAACGTAAATCCTGGTCATACGTTAAACGTAGCACAAGGGATATTTTTGCTATTTTAATGCCGTTTGCAAGTGTGCATATACAGTTACTAGTACTATGAATGGGACAACAAACATATGTATAGCCCTTTACATGAAAATGCATTTTAATAATTTACTTTTTTTTTATAAATTTGAGGATATTTTGTTGTTGGAAATTATTTAATACAATTTTTTTTGTTTTTTACATTTTAATGAAGTTTTAAAATTTTGAGTTTCAAGTAAAAAATTGAGTAAAAATTTTATCTTTGGGTTTTTAATGGAAAGTTGGTAAAACTAAGTGTTACGACTTTGAAAAAAACTTTCTAAAAAAAAACAAAATATGTAAATGCTGAAATTTGAACACTTTTTTAAAAAAATTAAAAACTAATTAGACTCATACAAATATTATTCTTGGCCTTAAGAACTTTTATAGGCACAGAAACTTAAAAAAAAAATTCAAAAAAAAAGTAATAAAAAAATTACAAAAACAAAACTTTACAAAAAAAATAAAACAAAAATTATAAATTCGGAAGTTTTTATTTTCTAAAAAAAAAAAATTCTCAAATATATTGCAAAAAAAAATTAAAAAACAAAAACTTATTATTTAATGTCAGAAAATATCATTAAAAAAGGAAAACTTGTTTAAAACAGGAAAAAGTTAAAAATTAATTAAACTCATAGAAAAATTATCTTTTATAGCTAAGGATACTTAAAAAAAATTACAAAAAAAATAGAGAAAAATGTTAAAAAAAAAAATTTTTATTCGGAAATTTTTATTTTCTAAAAAAAAAATTCTGAAATATACTACAAAAAAAAAAAGTTTTAGTAAATATCAGAAATCGTGATTCATAAAAAAAAAACAGGAAAACTTGTTTAAGCAAAAGTTCGGAAAAAAATATTTACTTGCACAGAAGTTTTTACTTTTTACATTTGGTTAAAAAAATGGTTTTTCCTAAATAAAACTTAGAAATATGTTCCATATAAAAATTGGGAAAATAATTTCGACTGCAGAAAGTTTATTTACCAACACAAATCTGATTAATAAAAAAAAAATCGGAAAATTTACTCAAAAAAAAGCTTTTTCTTGTAAAAAAGTTTTTAATATACATATAAATTTAATAAAAAAAATCACCAAATATTCATAAAAAAATATAAAAGCTATCTTAATTTTTGATTACAATTATTAATTTGAAAATTTTGTTTTTAATATATTAGACTTAGAATAAAAAAATGTATGAAAACTTTTTAAAACAAATAACGAACCTAAAAACCTTTCTCGGAAAAAAAGCTTCAAATTTCTAAATTTTGGAGAGAAAAATTACTTGAATTTGAAATTTTTTTTTTTAAATGAGTTTACTGTACGTGACGTTGGCTTATATGCATGTCCGGTGCTTCCACGAAGCATTGCAGAGCGTTTGTTTGTTGTTTTTAGCTATCTTTTTATTTGTTTATCTTCGCGACACTTGTCAATGCATATGTATGTCCGTCCTGCTTTTCGCTCGCTCGCTCGCTTGATATTATTGTACTTTTATTTGTTTATCTTTCACGTCTCAAGTTTTTTATACGTTTTTTACTCCTTCAATTTTAAATCCATTTAAGCCACGCATGCACCGGGTGCTATGTATGTAAACCGGCATTAGTTTGAACGTAGAAGGCGGAAAATAGAGAAATCACGTTGCGGAAAATCCGTTTGTCACAACAACAGCAATGACATTTTTAGCCTTGCTTTTTGCATTCGTTGTTGTAGTTTTTTTTTTCAATCTTGTCTGCCTCAGCATTTGCCATTCATTTTTTTCACTTGGGACTTTTCCGTTGGTTGAATGCTGAACAATGCTGGACCAAATGTTCTTTATTAGAAAAAACCCACCTAACAGAAGGTTCCATTGAAAGAGTTACGACCTCTACGAGTGAATAAAAAAAAGCAGAGAAACCCTCAACTCTTTCTACGCAATGCAAAGGAGGCTACGATAGCATTGAAGCCTATAAATTCCTGATAATTTTGACAAGTTCTATCGAAGTAACCGTGCAGGGAACCTTTCGGAACACCGTTCTCCTGGCAAATATTCTCCCCAACCAACAGTTAGACTTAGAAACTTTTTCATTCCATATTCCACTTTTTTCCTTCGTCGTCAAATCAACATCCCACTGTCGATCTAAAGCTTCTTTTTTTTAGCTGCATTCTGCGCCTTCCATGGCCTACGAGGTTGTTGCACGTTCAATGGGCGCAGCTCTATGCTGGTTGTTGTACACTTAGGCGCCACTCAACGATGCACTTCGACGTTTATTTTGCATTTTGCAACACAGATTTTGCAAAAACCACTTTGCATACACACATACATATGTACACACTATATACGGACATATAAACAACTTGGCTAAAAGGCGGCTTTAAGGAGACTGAAAACAAAACTGCGCGCTTATATTGAAGTGTAGGAACATATCGCCTGCACCCTGTAGGGAACTTAACTACCTTAATTGTAGAATAAGCTAGATCAACATTCATACTGCTGGACTGAATACTTTGACTTGACACGAACGCAAAACTAGTGCGATTTTAACTAACTACGAACTAACTATTTTTGGATTGGTTTGTAGTTAGCTGACATTTAAAAATTTTGAAAATTTTGTTGTATTTGACTCCGTTTGAAGAACCTAAACAAATTTTTGGTTGATATTTGAATATTCTGAAAATATTTCTGTATTTTAAAGTATTATCTAAATTTGGAAATTTAAAAAAAAATAGCGCGATTTCAATATCTTAATCACTTAAAAATACTTATTTTTGAGAAGGTTTTTAGTTGATTGAGGGAATATTCTTTTTTTTTTAGAATTAGAAATTTCTTTGACAATTTTTAGTTGAGGCTGCCAAAACCAAAAAATGTCGACTTCAAATAGCTAGAAACTAGTTATTTATGGGTCGCTTTGTAATAACTAGTTATTTTAAAGTTGGTTTGTAACTAGTTAGTGGTATAATTGCAGACTTTACCAACAAATTTTTTTAAATTCAACTTCAACAACTCCCACAGAATTCCCAACAGGGTGCACTACATATAAGTAAAACTCTAATGGCTGAATTTTAATGCGTTTTTACTACTTTTGTTTTTTTTTTTTTTGTTGGTTTTGTTTATATGGGTACACGTGCACTTACCACTGTAATGGGATAGAATGGATTTATGATGGTAAAGAGTAGAATGTGATTTGGTCGCGTAGTTTCTGGGCGTTTTCGTCGTAGATCATCATTGGATTTGTTGAGTAAAGCCTGTTGTTGGCTTTGTTGTACGACCGCCTGAAAGCAGAAGAGGAAGAAAGTATAAAAATTAGATTTAGAGTAAGAATGTTTGGTGCAAAAAGCAGCACATTTTTAAAAACGAAAAGAAATTTTTTTCTTAATTTGTGAAAATATTTTAAATTCTTATATGTATAAATACTTTTGCTTTTTAATTATATTTTGGACTCGAGCTTTCTATATACATATTTAACTTCAATATAGTACATAAGAAGTAAATACTAAAAATTATGTTATTAAATAATGAATACTTTCTAAAATATGCCATTCTTTTGTATGGTATCTAGTATAACAGATAATGACATTTTGTGTTTTAGAAAAAACAAAAAAAAACGTTCAAAAAAATTATGATTTTTTGACACTTCGAACAAGTCATTAAAGGCTTGCGTTAGCGTTTGTGGGCGGCACATGAAATTCTCATATTTTAAAATGTATTTAAGTTTTTTTTTTACACTACAGCTGCGTTCAAAATGTGAGCAGTGTGTAGCTCTTGTTACACACAACTTTCTTTATTTAATGCGAAATCAATTGGGGTTATAACTAACCATGAAAACATATAGTCACTGGTTAGGCTTAACTTGTTAGCTTTGTTAAATTTCTTTATTTGTAGTTTTATTAGCAGTCAGTAAAAATATTAGTAGTGCTTGAAAGAGTGTACCCAAAAGTTGTATTTGTAAAATTTTAGCGCAACGCTAGGAACGCTTTATTGTTGTTTTAAGCAAACACTCTTGTACACATCACAACTGCTAAGATTCCGCACACTACTGTACGTGTACGATTTTCTGTTAACTCATGATGTAAAAATATGCTTAACATGTTAAACAAAACTATTCTCAGGTGGCAGCCTATTTCTATTTAAAAAAAATTTTTTTTTTTTTGTGTGTTCTAAAAATTGTTCTAACAGAAAATTTCTGTGCCAGTTCTGTTGATGAATTTCCCTGCGCTATCCTACTCTCAGTCCATATTTCTCTACTCTTTTTACTTTCCATTTCAAATGTTTTCCAATCGATTGACAGTTGTTTGACGTCTTGCACACAAATTGAAGGCAGTATCGCGTTGGCGGTGGTGTGATACTAGAGCTGCATGCCTCACGGTAATGTATTCAACATCTAAACTATTTTTAAATACATACATTTTATTCTTATTATTTTGTTTCATGAATATTTTTGTGTTTCTTTTTCAGATTTTTCATTGTTATTTTTTGATTATTTTCAAATTTTTTTTTACTTCCTCATTTTTTAATAATTATTTTTGCTTCAATTTTATAGTTGAAATTTCTTCAAATTTCGCTTAATGTGTCCTTCATCTAAAGTTAAAAAATTTAGCACACACTCGTGTGGCCTTGGTGTCTAAAATGCTTGTTTGATCCGCAGGTGCCTCGCAGCTTGTTGTTCCTTATTTTTTCAAAAGGTTTTTTTTTGTTTGGATTTTCTGTTGCATAATTTGTTTCAGCAAATGAATGCCTTGAGCAGATAATAATCTTATTACGACCTTGGGAAATCATCTCAATACAAACTAAATTAATAGTTTTTTTTTTTATAAAAAAAATTAGATTTGGAGAATTTTAACCTTAATCGTTTTCAGAATCGGAAATCACTGAGACTAGTAAACTTTTTTTTTTTTTTTTTTGAAAAAACTGATGGTCTAAGTTTTTAAAGTTAGCCTTATACCACTTCATTCGTAATCATTTTGTTTAGCGAATTAAGAGATTTCATCTAAATTAAACCAAACCCACAGTTCCTTACTTTTTCTACCCTTTCTGGTGTAAACGTTTTTTCCTTTTTTTATATGTTTTCCTTCTTTCAAACGCCATTTATTATGCGCATTACACAATCATGTCAAACGCTTCTCATACAAAAGAAAAACATTAAAAGAGCCAAAGCAAACAAATAATAACAAAAAAAGTTAAGTTACACAAATATGACTGACATTTTTTCTCATTACTTTTTTTTTGCTGTTACTCTCTTTTTCACTCGCTTTGTAGCACATTTTGTGTCATAACTCTTGCATTATTTCCACGTAAAGCTTCGTTTGTTTGTTAAGTCACAAAAAGCCACGTCTAGCTTGACCGGCTTGTAACGAGCTAATGACTGTTGCCGGCCCAGGCAATTAAGCGACAACAATCAAGCGGCAAATAGTATGACAGCCAGTCACAGGAGGAAAGAGAAGTTTTGTGCTTGCTAAGAAGAGAAAAAATGCAAAACATTTGAAACAAAAGACGTATTAGATGAGAATGCGATTAAACCGAAAATAAAAAAAAAAACAACACCGAGAGCGCAAAAAAGTGTTTCCAGGCAATTAAAATAATTATTTCATTGTGCAATAAAGCGTATCAAGTTGAGATTTGAGTTTTTCTTCTGGTCGCTGTATGTGTGTGTGTGTTAGCTAAGTTGTGAAAAAGGGGCTGCTAATTGATGCGGAAAATAAGACAAATAAATTGTGTTTAAGACCATTTTGATGGGATGCTGTAACAAAGAAGTGGTACGAGTATTTCGTGCGATATGACTCCGACTTGCAAGCCTGGAAGCGGGACTTGTAGTTTTGTTTGAAGACTCGTGAGAAAAAATTGTGCCGCAAAGCTTTTTATAAAAGAAATGCAGTTTTAAACTAATGCCGAGCGGTGATAAACAGCAAAAAAAAAAAAAAAAATATTATAAAAAAACTGATAAACAAAAATTAATGAATAAATAAAAGAAATAAAAAAATAAAAAGATACAAAAATTAAAACAGAAAAATAGGAGAAAAGCAACAAAGACAATTAAAAATACAAAAAAATTTAAAAAAATAACTAATAAAAAATTATTTAATTAAAAGAAATTAATTAAATAAAAGAAATTAAATAATTAAAAAAAAAATTAATAGATAAACAAAAATAAAAATAAAAATAAAAACTAAAAATAAAAATAAAAAGATGGAATCAAAACAGGAAAATAGGAGAAAAGCAACAAAAAACAATTAAGAAAACAAAACAAATTATAAAAATAGCTAAATTAATTAATTAAAAGAAATTAAATAATTAAAAGAAATTAAATATTTAAAAAAAAATTAATAGATAAACAAAAATAAATAAATAAAAAAATAAAAAAAAAATTTACAAGAATAAAAAAAAATTAAAAACCTATAAAGTGATAAAATTAACAAAGAAATATATAAAAGCAACAAAATAATAACAAAAAACTAAAAAATAAATAATAAACAAAGTTATTAAAAAAAAAAATTTTTAATTTAAAAATTCAAAAAATAAACAAAACTGCGAGTGAGGTTTTCAATTCTAAATTTTTAAAAGTTCTGAAACTGCACAAATGATTCCAAAACTAACCTGCGCTTAAGGAGGAATATATTTCTATAGTATCTTTCTTTTGTTTCGATTAAATGTATTTTATTATAAATTTTTTTTATTTTTCGTTTATCAAAAATGTTTGTCCCTCCCAATTCGTAAGCGCTTTAATTACATCTAGTTTTTTGGGATACATCTGCATCCTCCAAACCCTCAAGAGCAACTCTTCAGCCTTTTCTATTTCGGTTTTATTTATAGCCATCTTTTGTTTCGAAGTATTATATACTTTACTGCGCCCATTGCGGGAGAAGCTGTACACTTTGCTCAACATTTATTACTTTGTACTTTTTTTTTTCAACTCTTTCTTTCAAGTTGGAGTTGTACATAAATCTGCAGTTCAAGCACTATTATTGTATGGGGACAAAACAAATGCTTGACCTCATAATTTTTATAAAAACGACAGGCTTTTAACAATGTTAATGTAAAATTGTCATAAAGTGGTGAAGCAAAAACAAACAATAAAAAGTAGTTGGCTATATAAAAGGAATAAAAAGTTTGCACAACTTTGCAAAAAGCTGAGTGGCTGTGTTAAAGAGAGTCACAAGAGAAAACCGACTACTTCACATATTTCATAGTTCTACAAAAATGGCAAGAAACGTTAATGACTGTGGCAAAGTTGTTACATTTCTTTTTGTTTTTTTTTTTTTGTTTTAATTCTTCTTTGCTCCATTTTTAAAGCATCGTAATTCTTTTGGCAAAGTGTTTCGAATTTCAAACAACTCTATTTAGTAAAATTTCTTTCGTTTGCAAGCTTTGTTTACTGCCAGCGTGCGCTTATTTCATGCATCATTAACTACATATTTGCCAAGTTAAAACAACACAAAAACAGCAAATTAAAAAAAAACCAAAAAAAAAACATTTTTTTTATAAACAAATACAAAAAAAATTTAAAACTAAAATTTGATAAATTACACAAACAAACTTAGAAATGCAGTAAAATAAACATTACTCGTAAAACTATCAAATTACACTTCTTTACTGCAAAAATTAATGCAGCAGAAAATTTTCATTTTCCTACATTTTGTTGCTCCGCAATCAAGGAGCTTTCAAGGGAAAAGTAATTTAAAGTAAAGTTGAACCTAAAATATTGGCAAAAATGCAAACAAAAAAAGTCAAAAGAAGTAAAACTAAATAAGTTTATTTTGGCTATTTATATTTACATATTTTTGTAAAAATGCTTAACACTAAATTTTTAAGCGTCAAATCCAAAAACAAAAAAAAAGTATAAATTAAAAAATAAATTTTCCAGTTTTGGTAAAAATCTGTTTTTTAACTTGTTCACTGAGTTTTTATTGGTTATACTGACAAGAAACAATTTAAAAAAAAAAGTTAAAAAAACATTTAAAAAAATTTAAAAAAATTGTTTTAATATAAGAAAAAAAAAATAAATAAAAAAAGAACACAAATTAAAAAAAATTTAAACAAGAACAATTTAAAAGAAAATAAAATAAAAAATAAAGAGGAAAATTGTTCTATTTCATTTAAAATTTAGAGAAAGACAAAACTAATTAAAAAAAAAAAGTAGTCCTGATAAAATGTTGTATGATAACAACAAAAAAGTTTTGCAAAATAAATTGCAGTTTGTTTCTAAATAATTTTTTTTTGATTCTCAAGTTTTTTTAACAATTAATTAAATTGAAAAAAAAAAAATCGTATAATCAAATTTGCCCAAAAAACTAAAATAAAAATTCAAAACAAATTGGATGTTTTTAAAGCTTTCAAATTTTTTTTAAATTTATTATAAAAAATTGTGTTTTCTTCCAAAAAAACATTAAAAAAGGAAAAGAAAATTTAGAAATTTTAAAATATTTAAATTTTGTTGAAACTTAATTATAGAAACATTGAATGCCTTCCTGACTGTCTCATTTTGACTACGATTGACTGCATATGAAAGCCACAAGTTAGCAACAACAAAAGAACGATTAAACAAATTATTAATATTATTAAATTTATAGCTGCCCGCCCACAAACAACAAACACCACTCGAGCGCATCAAAACGACCGCCCTGTATTTTTATTTATTAGCAGCAGACGCGCGCCGCTGGCAGTTCCAGCACACGAGACGACGACGCGTTGTGTGTGACACACAGCCAAATAGAAATTGAGAAAAAATAAAAACAACAAAAATTTACTTTGCGCGTGCGAATAATTTTATTAAACGTGATGATTTCATGAATAAATGTTTTTTTCTTCTCATTTTGATTGTTTTTTTTTTGTATTTTTTTTTGTGTTTTTTTTTTTTTGTTTTTCTTGTTGCTTAGACATTCGGCCGCTGGTGTACGCCACCGAATCGTCTGCTGCTCACCACAATGAATTTGCAAAAACCAAAAAGTAAACAACAAAAAAAACAATGTTATCAATAAACTTATTTGTATGTGTTGTTGTTTTTAATGATATTTACAAGCACATTAACATTCATATTCAAATTATAATAATTTTCTTTTTGATTGTGGCTCATTTCGTAGCGCCTCCGGTATAAGTGAGTGTGGGAATGACGCTTTATGGTGAGTCGCTTTTATGACATCGGCCGGCCGTGAATAATCAAATTTATGAGTGTGGAAATTTATGAATTTTTTTGTTTTGTTCTAATTTGTGAAAATTTTGTTAGTTGTCAAAAAAAAAAAGTGACAACAATGAAAATGTTTTTAATATGTGATGACAAACATAATGAAAACAGATTTATTTTTACGGAAATGGCATAATGAGAGATTTATTCTTCGAAGAATGTATGGAGCCATAGGCGATGCAGCGTGAAGATATTTCTGTTAAGGGTTGAACCTTTGCTCTTATCTTGATTCTTGTCTCACCCTCTCTCATTTCTATCTCTATGCCTGTCCTTTGCTCTTATCTTGTTTCTTGTCTCACTCTCCCTCATTTCTATCTCTATGCCTGTCCTCTGGCTGTTGTCTTTATCTCACCATGTCGAACTCTATTTCTATCCCTTTATTTTAACTATATATCTATCTCTTTCTCTATTTATAAATCTCTTTATATTTCTCTATTTTTCAGCTCTATAGAAGTATCTGCCTCTATCTCTTTATATTTGTACCTGTCTCTACGCCTCTTTATTAGTTCTCTATTTTTTTTTAGCTCTATATCAGTCTCTTTCCCTATTTCTAGCTCTAAACCAGACTCTGGGGAAAGCACCCTACAAGCATGGAAAATATTTAGGTAACCAGATCTCCGCGTCGGAGAATACTATAATGTTCGCAGGCTGAGTGAAAGTCTTCCAGATCTTGATGCCCCCTTTTTAGTAAGTTATATGAAATTTCGGAACTTCTATTTCTAGTCAACTTTAATTGGCTAACTAGTTTAGCTTCAGAAGTGTACTGGTAGTGTAGTGAAATAGTTTACAACTAGTTGATTTGTCTGCATGGTGCAATCCATCAGCATCGCATACACGCAATCCACCTCCACTTCATCGAATAGCTGCTTTGAACTTTTGCTCGCAACCCCTCGTTTCTTACTCTGTCGTTTTGCCACACTGGATGCTATGTTTGTGCGCTCCAAAGTCTGCGCCCGCTTAATTATGAATGTGCAATGAATCAATTTGAATGGCTATAAATGCCAAAATCAATAGATTTTAAACAAATCAAATATTTAAAGAACGCAAGAAAAAAATTAAAACACAAAATATATATAAAGTTCCTGTATTTGTGTTAAATGTTGACGTATTGGAAGACGAAGCGAAGGCATTGAGTGAATTGAAACAAGTGTACTGGCGTTGGCGCACAGTGGTAAATATCGAACAATTTTGTGACAGAATTAGTTATTTCGTAAATAGGGCGAATAGTGATTTAATAAATATTGTTTAGAAAAAACATGTTTGTAAGAAACATGATTAGAATTAAAATTAAAATTTTTGTTCATCATTTCAACACCTTTTTTCATTTTTCGATATTTTTTGCTTGTATATCAACAACGGCGGCCAGTGTTGTCGGCCTACCACACCGAAGGTCCGGGTTCGAGCCCTGGTACAGGTTACATCAAAAATTGGTTTGAAAAAGTTTTTTCAAAACGGGGTCGCCCCTCGGCAGTAGTTTGGCAAACTCTCCGAGTGTATTTCTGCCATGAAAGGCTTCTCAGCAAAAATTCATCTGCTTTGTAGATGCCGTTCGGAGTCGGCGAAAAACCGTAGGTCCCGCCAATTTGTAGGAAAAATTTCAAAGCGGCACACCACAAATTGGAAGAAGCTTGGCGCAAAAATCTCCTAGGAGGTTGATGATATAACTGTTGTATAGTTAGTTTCAAAAATATTTGATTTTTTTTATTTGGAATTTAAAAAAAAATACATTTTTTAACAACAAATATTTTCCAAAAAAATTAAACCAATGGATAAATATTTAAAAGAAAAAACTGTAAATCTTTAATAATTTTCAATGTTTGTTTATGCTATTCTTTGGACCCCTGTTGCATTTGTATACTGTTTTTTCATTTCTTTAATTTAATTTAATTTTTATAAAATCACTCCACTGTGCCCCGCCACCTTTTTTTTTAATTTTATATGATTCAGCGAGCAAAACAAAAATTAATTTTTAGACTGACAGCCGCACAAGGGTTTGAAATTAAATTTAATGAAAGAATGAATAGCAGATGATTTGGTTATATAAGAACAACGGAATGTACAAATACAATGAATGAAATAACCAGTTATTTATATGCAAATATGTAGCAAAAAAAATGTATTTAAATAAAAAAGAAGTGTGCCAAATGGCACGCTTTTTATCTCACATCTTGGGCTGATGGCCCTTAAATTTATGCAAATTTAATTCGTTTTCATTTTTACTTGTTATATATATTTTATTTATTGTCTGCTGCTTCTTTATTAAGTTTTATATGATGCTATCAATGTGGGGCTAACTGTTTTAAACCCGAACATATGGTATGTCAACTTCCACTTGTTATATATTTTGTTCGGTTAGGTTAGAGTGCGGAGACGTCAGTTAAAGATAAAGAAACATTTTTAGAAAACTTTGGAGTATACATTTTTGTAGCTCAATAAATTTTAGTATAATAATGTGCAAGTTAGAACTCGCTCACACATTTTTTTGAATTTCTAGACTTTTTATTGTTCGAAATTTTCTCTCATACAAATTGAAATTTGGAAAAAATCGCTCAACACCCTCGACGAAAAAAAATTCTGAAAATTCAGAGCAATTTTGGAACAATTTCTAACTGGCACATTCTTATACTTAAATTGATTGCGCTACAAAAATGTGTACTCAAAAGTTTTCTCGCAATTCTGCAAAAAAAAAATATGCAGGGGGATTTTATAAAATTTAATTTTAGTTAAACTTCCTAAGCTTTGAAATTTCCTTAGAGAGAAGGATAAAGTAAAAATATTTATAGATAGATAAAAATGAAAATACAGAAAAAGAAAGGTTTAAGTGAGCGAAAAAACAAAGACGCAGATGAAGGTGAAGGTGTAGATAAATAAATGTATAAGGACAAAGGTGAACTAATACTCCCAAGCTATGAAATTGTTGAAAGGCTTAGGCCCGTTGCATTATGACTACCAATAAAATTATATTTACAGCCATACAAATCGTCACCAGTTCTACAACAACACTTCGACGAAGCGCTCCCGTAACCGCACCAAATCGAGTATAATACTATTCACAGTCAATTTCGAAAAACCCCAGCGAATTGTCAAGCTAAAAATGACGAGCAAGTGAAAAAAAAGGAACTTCGTAACACTCACAGCAAAGTAAATGACGTGCGACAACTTCGAGATGGCGTAGAAAGATATTGCATGAGTTTGTTGTTGTTGTGTACAAACAGTTTAATGATGATCTCGCGCGCGCCAAGACGTTGCAACTTTCGAAGTTACAACATTTCACAGCAACAGCAAAACATTTAATTGCAGCCCGGCACAAATAGCAAACCATAAATAGATTTGTTGGCAATAGAAATAGCAAAAACAAACAAACAAACAAAAAACACAACAACAATGTAATTACAAATATGTCTACTTCGTAGATGAATGTCTGTCAACTGCGCTCGCTAAAATTTTGCTAAACTCGTGCAAATTGCCTTAAATCAAGTGAATTATTGTTCAATACAAACTTCAAGATTTTGTCAGCAGAAGGCCCGAAGGTAGTTCAAAGTGAATGTTATGAGCAGCTGTGAGTTCGAAGTTGCGCAGTGAACATTTTGGAGCCATTTGAAAGTCTATAGCCACTTATGGACCACGTCAGCGCAAGCAAGCAGCGGATATAAATGACAGACTAAGAGACCTGGGCGTACTAGTGATAGCCCTTTGCCTAAACTTCGCGCGCGAGATAGCAACGAGTAAATTAAATCCGAGCTTCACTTACAATTTGTGGGGAGCTTCATACTTTTAAAAGCGATCTCATGAATTTTTACTGAGAAGCTTTTTCATAGCTGAAACACGCTTGGTACCACAACCGAGGGTTGAATCTTGTTTCAAAAAATGGTAATATAATTTGTGCTTTCACTTGGCGCCTTTGAAAATAGTAGACCAACACAGTACCACCATACCGAGGGCCCACCCCTCTTCGCCTTTCTCCTCATTTAATTTCCTCATCTCATCGAAGACAGCGAACATTTGCATCAGCACACACAAGCAATACCGTCCGTCCCCATTAGGTATTTTTATTGGTAGTCACGTTTGCACTTTGCTTATTTGTTGTTGTACATCGGCTGGTGATCTGTTGATTTACGTTTTCGTCGTGTGTGTTAGCGTTTGTTGTTGTTATGCTCCTCCATTTCCCCTATCTGAGGTGACATTGCCTAGCTCGTGTGCGTTAATCGCTTAAGACAGTAGCGACAAGTGGAAGGCTTTGGTCATTTAAGAGGGTGAATGGGGAGGGTGACAGTGTATCTCAGTTGCAGGCAGATTTCTTGTTGTTGGATTAAAATGCTATAAATTTACATGTGTTTGTTGAGCAATAGAGCGCCTCATCCTGCGCTGCCTGCCGTGCGATGATTTGCAGCATATTTTTGGACATTTTTTTTCTACCGAATTTTAGTGAATTCGTAGAAAATTTATGACGCCAAAATATTTAATTTTTAATTACTCAAATATTTGCATAAGAATCTCGGAGAGAATTCTGTAGCTAAATCTTAATTTTATTTTTAATATTTGATTTCAACTAGTTGCAAAGTAGTTGTTTTTGAGTTGGTTTGTAATTAGTTGCACATGCATAGAGTAGTTATCATTCTCTTCAAATAGAAGCCCAGGCTTCACTTAAGTAAGAAATGGTATATGAAAACATAAAATAGAATGGTAGTTAAAGAGCAACGAACTAACTTATAAACAAGAACTGAAACCAAAACCGATTAAAACCATTTTTGGAACTGAAAATAAAAAAAAGAATAAAAAAAATATAAAAAAAAAAAAATTACTAAATAAAAAAATAATAAATAATTAAAAAATAATAAATAATTAAAAAATAATAATTAATAAATAATAAAGAAAATATAAAAAATATAATAAAGAGAATATAAAAAAAGTAATAAAAATAAAAATAAAAAAAATAATAAAAAAATACATAATAAAAAAAATAAATAATAAAACAAATAATACGTAATAAAAAAATATTAAATAATAAAAAAAATAATAAGTAATAAAAAAATATAAAATAAATAAATAGAAAAAGATAATAAAAAAAAATAAAAAAAGTAATAAAAATAAAAAAAGTAATAAAAATAAAAATAAAAAAAATAATAAAAAAATACATAATAAAAAAATATTAAATAATAAAAAACATAATAAGTAATAAAAAAAATATAAAATAACTAAATAAAAAAAGATAATAAAAAAATAAATAAAAAATAAAATAATAAAAAATAATAAAAGAAATATAAAAAAATAATAAAAACAAATATGAAAAAATAATCAAGAAAATATAAAAAAATAATAAAGAAAATATAAAAAAGTAATAAAAATAAAAAAATAAATAATAAAAATAAATAAATAATATATAATAATAAAAAAATAATAAATAATAAAAAAAAATAAGTAATAAAAAAATAAAATAAATAAATAAAAATAAAATAATATAAAAAAAATAAAAAAATTAAAATGTAATAAATCGTCCCCTCAATATAACAATAGCGTATGTGCTCATACGCCATTATTTTTTTATTGCATATTTAGAATCTCCATCATTGATTCTATGTCTGATCAAAATTTCGTCAAATTCTACTTCCACAAAGTGGGTCAAAATGTCATTGGAAAAAATGGTGTATAATTTCTTGTTCAAACATTTCCTTCAATAAGTGTACAAGCTCATATGCGCTATTTTACTTGAAATTGGCACTGCAAAGTTGTTAAAAGAATAATAGTGTATGCGCATTATACTCCATTTTACCCTGTAGAAATAAATACAATTTATCAAAACTTTAACTCATAAAATAGCTTATAATGATATACACTATTGTTTGAGAAATAGTTTTATTCCGACCATTTCTATACCCCACATAAGCTGTTTTATTTTCAATACAAATTCGTAAATTTTATCAGAAATTTACAAGAGTAATAGTCTGTGCGATTTTTACGTTGTTTTGACTACATGAATGCCAAGGAAATATTGTAGTCATTTGAAATTTCAGCTTGCAAATTCATTTCGCAGAGAAAGTTTGTTCATTAAAAATATGGATTTTAAACATATGAGTGAGTATCGTCCATTATATAATGTAAGTGAAGAAAGTAAGGTAAATATCAACAGGAATTAATTACTGTTTTATAATGTTACAAATTGATATTTTAATAAAAATACCGTAAAATTATTGAATGAAACAGCGTATACCATACAAAATAAAATAGTGTATCAGATACATCATACGAATTCCCTAAAAAATAAAATGGCCTATATGGAGGACTTGCGCTTTGAATAACATAACTATGGTCTTAAAGGATGCGTAGAATAAAAAAACTTGGTAAATTTAAAGGCAAGAAACGGTATAATGTATTCATCGAAAAATCCACTATGAACAATTTTTCTTTACCGTGATATTGAGGTTTTAATAGACATCTGATTTGACAAAAACTTTAAACTCGATTTTCTCAAAACCCAAAAAACATTATACGCTATTGTTATATTGAGGGGACGAAATATTATATGCTTCCTAATAATCGATTATTAGTGAGTTTATGGCTGACTACAAACCAATGTAAAAATAACTAGTTTGTAGTTAGTTTAAAAAAATAATGAATTCATCGTCTGTTCATTTGTAAATATTTCAACTAACTAAAAACTCACTTATAAATAGCTGATTTATAATTAGTTGAAAACAAACTAGTTCTTTTTCTCTTCTTTTTCTTGAAAACTCATAGAAATAACTTTTAAGCTAATTGTACGCATTATAGCTATTTCTTAGTACTGGATTAACTGTGAATTTGTGGCGCATTTAAAGTTTTTCAACACCCCACAGGGTAGGCAGCTAAATATTTTATGTATGTTTGTTGATATCTGCGAATCTATGAGAATGCTGTGAGTGGGTTGGCAAAAAGATTTGCGGAGGATTTGTCATTCTTAATTGCGAATGAGAATTTGGCGTGGCAAATTAATATCACATTTTCACATGACGCATACATAGCATACATACAGTGGTGGGTAAAAAAAATTAGCAACATATAGTAGATAAGGTTTTTTATTTTTTTTCATTGAAATTGTAGCTGGATCTCTGGTTAAAGTTGTGCTTTAGATTTAGTAGAGTTTTGTGGCTGTAGCGGTATTCAGCGGAAAGCCATTGCATAACTTTGTTAATAATAGTCTTACTTCTACTTCTGCGCGCTACTAAAATTTTGAACGCAACTGTACATGCATGCATATATATACTCTCCCACTCATTTATGAACATAAAAAATTACCAAAATAATTTGTGCAGTTTTTAATAGATTTATTCGCTTGCAAAAATAATTTCATTTGCTTTGGACAATTTTAATTTAATTGACATTGATGAGCAACATCATTTGGGGGCTATAAAATGGCTAGCGAAGAAACCACGCTTCGACTGCATTTCAGCCAAAGAAATAAGCAAGTATAGCAATGCGAATTTTGCTATAGAGGAAGGCGGCTAAACACAGAACACTTTGCGTATTTTAAACTACTTGGCGCTTCCTGCATTTTGCGAGCGCGCAGATTACTCTTTTATTGGGAAGAGGGTATATGTGCCCATGGAGAGTTGTACACTTGTTTCAAAATGATTTTAAAGGTTTAAGCATGATTCCCAGTACCGGAAAACGTTAAAATTCATATTTTTTCGGCGTGCGCCTGTCCTACCGCTTTTGCAGCAATACGACCCCATATTTGAAATAGACTCAAATTTAACGCGCGCCGCATTACAGTTTGCAGTTATGCTAATAATTTCTAACAGCGCTCCAAATGACAGCCAAATATAACAATCTAATTTGACAAAAGGCAAGTGGACAATTGTTTTAAGACAGCTGAAATCGCGCTACTGCAACAAAGCGCCACATTTGCAATATAATTACGTAGAGCGCGGCGCATAGTATCAACTAAATATAGCGCTGGCCAAGCCTCAGACAACTAAAGCAACAACAACAAAAAATAACACCACAACAATAGCACTTGTTACGCCCTATGCTATGTTATGTTACGCGCAACTACTATGGAATATCTAATGTGTATATATATAAATGATATGTACTAAAACACATGTCTACGACATTATTATTTAGCGCAACGCGTCGCTAATGCTTGATATTCACATAACACATGTGCGTGCCGGCGCGCGTTCTGCTTTTTTTTTTCCTTTTTAACGCCAAATTTTCTTGGCAACGTTGCCATTGTTGTCGCTGTTGCCGTGTGCCCTTTTCCACACTTTCCAAAGAGCGCGCACATATGAAATTTATTTTTCATTTTTCACTGTTTTCTCGCATTTTATTTTCTTGTATTTCTTTTGCCTGCCGTGTCGTAGTCAAATTTGTAGATTTGCCGTTGTCACTACGAATTTCACCGCAATTCATCTTCAAATATGCGCGCGCCCCCCAAACGCTTGGCTGATGCGTCGTAACGCTACTGCAAAAAACGCGCACAGCAACAAAAAACAAAAAAAAACAAATTATGTGCGTCGTTGGGCTTTTTTTTGTGTTGTTTTTTTTTTTGTTATTGGCGCTGTGTTATTTGTGCTATTTTTTTGCAAGCCGCGTCGCGCCATCAAAAATTGTTTTTTTGCATATTCACATACGTCTGCCAACAATTGTTGCATAGTTTTTAATTAGCGCATTTTGTCTGCATGTTCGCGTGTGCAATGAGTGAGTGCGTTTGCTGTGCGCGTTTTTGCTTGAAGTAAGAGGAAAACAAACTCAAATTGTCGCTAAATGTCCAATGGCACAAAGCTGCAAATGAAGCGCCAGTCAAAAGTTTTTGAATTTTTTTTTCAAGCAACATCCAAAAGCGCCAACTTTCAGGGATTTTTTTCCCACTTCATCAAGGTACAGTCAAAATCGCTATAATTAATTGCAAGCATCGACTTCCAAATTTTTTTTTTTTAAACTTCGAAAAAATTTTCCAACAACTTTCTCGCATAATTTTGCCTCCCACTTCCTAACATTTACCTTTGGAAATAGCTGACAAAGGGCAATATATACATTTTTTTTGTATTTTTTTTTTTTGTGTATTTGTTGTATTTATTTTAGTTGTAAAACATATGTGAAGTGTCATTTAGTTCGAAAACCAAAAACCAAAAATAAACTCAAAAATAATAAATAGTCGGCAAAAGTGATTGACACTTGATCGAAAACAAATGTTTAGCTTATTCATCACCGGAACGCAAAAGTGTTTGAGCAGCACACACTCGGTGCGCATTTGTTCGGCTTTGTTGCAAGCCACAACAACAAAACTGTTTGTAAGAGCAGTTGAGTTGTATGAGAGCATACGTTGACAGCTAACTGTCAGTTGAAGTGTTTGATATTAGAAAACCAAAAAGAATTTCTTTTAATTAAGTAACGAAATTCAAAAGTTACTTTGGAGTGGTGTTGAGTTGATTTATAAGGGTATACAATTTTGGAATTCTTGAACGCTGTGAATTATATTTTTTTTAGTAATAATAATTATCAACATTCAGTACTACTGAGCGTGCTTCAATGCTTTCTTGTTTTGCTTTAAATAAGTAAAATAAGTCTCCAATTTCAATTCAAAAATATTTGTCTGTTTGAAGTTCTTTTCAATGCCACCGCTTTTATCTTTTCAGTTTGAAACAGTGATCGGCAAATACTTTCCCTTGAGCCGAACTATGCTCGGCTTTCACGCATTGCCCAATCTATTTTTATTTTAATGTGATTCAATTTGACTTTTTTTTGAATAACAACAACACCATAAATGCCAAAACGGTAAAACAGCTGAACTCTTTTGAATTTTTTTTTTCTTTCTTTTAACTTGAAAAAAATATTTCATTTTGCGTTTAAATTTACAGCATTTCGATATTTTTATTTTTATTTTAATTGGAATGTAGCAAAGCAGAAATTTTAGAAAAACATTCAAACTTTACCCGAATATCTTTCACAATCAAATTTTTAATTAGAGCGTTTTTGAAAAAATGAGTTTCCCATTGTGCATCGGAGCTCATCAAGGATACTTCAGAATAGTCAATTGTATTTTAGATATCGTAAAATTGAATTTCAGAAATTATAAAATGTTTTTGAGAATAGTCAATTGTATTTCAGATATCGCAAAATTAATATCAAACTAGTCAATAGTATTTCAGAATTGTCATATGTATTTCAGATATCGTAAAATTAAATTTCAGAATAACTAGTCAATAGTATTTCAGAAGTTATAAATTGTATGCAGAAATTATAGAAGTAACTATTTCAGAATAGCCAATTGTATTGATATTCTATTCAGCCGGCGATACTAAATTTTTTTTATTACTAAATGAGTACTTTGTTTAAGATTCTCTTTTTTCCGACCACTGCGTTATGAGCCAATATTTCTTTTTATCGATTTTGGCTCCGAAAGTTCGTATTTTTTCCACTTGACTCCATTTATAACTCCACTTATTCCTACCCCAAGCACAACCTTTAACTCTACCACTATCTCAATCTATGAGCAAACTCAAAAAAATCCCTAAAATATGAGGAAGCAAACGAGTTCCAATAAAGCGTACACACTTTTCCAATCCCTTTTTTTCCGCCGCTCGTTGACTGTAAACAATGTAACATGGCATCAATTACATACCTTTTTCCTCCCATCTTAGGTAAGCACAACAGCGCTCTATTCTAACCCAACAATAGCTGCTACAACTACAGCGCGGCCTTAGCTCGCAAACCAAATGTGTGTCCTTTCGTTGCGTTGAAATTACTTTTTCTTTCATAGTACGATAAGCGCATGAGTGTTCGCCAAAGTCAATTTTTCAATTTCGCAAACAAAAACAAAAGTGTGGTGCGTCACAAGGCAGTGAGTTGGAATACGATGCATAGCAACAAACAAATTGTATGTTAATTAAAACGTCAAGGTGGGGGCGAGCGTAGGACATCTTTGTTTCACTGAGCTTAGACGAAGCGGGAAATTGGAATGTTGGTATTTTTAGAAGATGCAAGGTAAGAGTAACTAGCGCGCCTAAAAGTGTGCTAGATAGTAGATGGGATTAACCTCTCGGTTCCTGCTGGATTGAAAAGAATTTTAACCAGTAAAAAGGAGAGGTGCCCACTGAGTTGCGCGCCTAAGAGCATGGAGCACGCAACAACACTCTGCGCTGTGAAATTTATTATTTTTCAATGTATTTGCGCTAAGCGCGCCCGCTACATGATTTGCTTTAAAATTTATTTTATTACTACTTAAATACTTAAGCAAGCGCCTACGTTTTTCTTAAACTCATCAAATTTACATAAATTTCTTCAAACGCGTCACGCCATGCACGCTCCAATTCCTGCCTCCTCAACGCTATTATAGACGTACATACGTTCCACAAACCAAAAAAATAAAAAATTTCGTTGAAAAACTCGAAAAATAATTGAAATAACTCGAAAAATGTAGTGATGCGTATAAGAAAACAACAAACACAAGAGTGGGGAAAAAAACAACAAACAAATTGCTTGTAAACGCGCGCTAGTACAAGTAGGTATGTTTGTGAAATATTGTTGCTTAGGCGCTGCGTTTTGTGCGTGTCGTTGACACAAGATTTGGACAGCGTTTTCGTTATTGGCTGCGCACAACGCGCCATCGACAAGCAGCATGTGGGCGCGCTAGTTGAATGTACTTGTAAGTACATATTAAATGAGCTGCACGCTGAGAGTAAAACACAGAAGATGGGAGCGCTTGTGAAATGCAGATATTATTTGGCTCTTTAAAATTGTTTCTATTGAAAACTAAGCAATTTCGCATACGAGCGCGTCACTGGTTTTGATTGTCTTTCAAAAGATTTGCTGCCATTCTTTCAATCGTGTTCAGAAGTTAATAGATCTACGAGTAATGAAAGAAGAACAATGTAGATATTTTTTTTGATTTTTTTTTTTTTTTTTTCAATTTAAAAACATTTTTTTTAATATTTATTTTCCTAATTTTTTTTTAATTGGAAATTTTAATAAAAAGTTTTTTTTGATTACAACTTTTTAAATATTTTTTTTAAATTTTTTTTATATTATTAATTTTTTCAAATTTTTTTATTCTTAAAAAAAATTTTTTTTTTTTAATTTATTTTTTTATTTTTTAATTTCTTAAAAAAAAATTTTTTTTTTTACATATTTTTAAGTTTTTTAATTAGAAATAATTTTTACATTTTTTTTTCTTTTTTTTTCTTATTTTTCGAAGCTATTGTGTCTACAAAAAAATTCTCTTTTCAATCTCTCTATTTGGGAGAAATTCTTGTGCCCTTTCGTTGTTGTCCGTTAGTCAGCCGACTAGCGCAAATGTTTCAGCAATTCTTGGGATTTTGCTGTAGAAATACAATGGCGCGTGCATGTGGGAACTGTGGAAATTCTATTTCTAATTTCTTTTTCGTTTATTTTGTGTTTCTTCTAGCTGGGCGAATGTTTAGGAATTTTTGGCAACAAAGCCTTAAATTGGCGCGTCACAAAAATGAATCACTATGTGTTGATTGAATGTTTGTGGGAACACAACTTTTTCTGTTTTACATGGCGAACGAGAAAGCTAGCAGAAATAGAAATTTAATGCAAAAGGAATAACGAAAGAGCTTGCTTCCTATTTTCTAAGACAAAATTATGATTGGAGTCTTAAATCGGCGCAATTTTTTTTAGCAATTTTATAAAGTTTTTTTATTTATATTTTTTTGTTTGTTTTTATTTTTTCTATTTTTTTTTTCAATTTTTTGTTTTATTTTTTTTTTCATTTTTTTTATTTTTTTTGTTCTTGTATTTGTTTTTGTTTTTTAATTTTATTTTTATTTGTTTTTATTTTTTAAATTTATTTTTATTTTTGTTTATTTTTATATTTTATCTATTATTTTTTAATTATTTTTTTTCCTTTAATGAAAATAGAGTAGAAATTCGAAAAAAAAAATCATCCATTTTTTTCTTTTTCTCTCTCAGCTTAAACCAATTCTTTCACTTCCAAACAATAAAATTTGCACAAAATGTGTTAGAAATTTGTTGACTTCAAACGACAAGGTAAATAGCCAAACAAAAAAGTTCACGTTTTAGTGCCCCCAGCGCGCTAAACAGACCTTGGCCGCTACCGCAGCACAAACGTTCAAAATCAACAAATATGAAAGCAAAATCCATGGGAATTAACATGTCAAGCAAGGCCAAAAAACGTAAATGGAGCAAAAAGTGGCAAAATAGTTGGCTTCAAGCAAAGCGCATAGAAAAAAAAGCACAAAATCAAGCAAAACTAAAAACTGGAAGTGAAAGAAAACACGACTAAAAGTGGCTATAAAATTTGTTCTAACGAAAGAGCAAAAAGTGAGACAAGAGAAAGGATAAAAAAACACGACAAAACAATACAAGGTAAAAAGATAAACGAAATTAAAACCAAAAAAAAATAAAAGCGATTTGAAGAATAGCTTTTATAGACAACACTGAGGCGGGGCAGAAACATACGACCGCAGCGCCAAACAACGCGCTCAAACAGAGATAAGAGTTTGACAAGCGGAAAACGCCTAGCGTGATTACTCATATATAGGCGCGCGTGCAAACTTAACCGCTTGACGCTGCCGCGTTATCGCTACAAAAGTAAACCTTTAACCGCTGCTATTCAAATAATTTCCATGCATCTAAATAGCTAAGCGCGGTCAACATCAAGAATGTGTGTTAATCACAAAACGAAATTCATGCTTCCCCGAGCGCGCGCTCCCGCTTATATTCTACAAATAAAGTAATGAAGCGAAAAGCCAAACAAAAGGGTGAGAAAAAACAAACACAGATTACACAGACGGCATGACTGGTGTCGCTTTTGACGCGCGTCGTCCAAAAACAAAAAAAACGCGCGCGCAAACAATTGTGCATGCACCGCATCAAGAGGTTACCTTCACTTCTGCTTGATTACTAGGCGCTGCAGTGGAAAAAAAAAACACAGAGCGCGCTTTTACTATTTACTCGTCAAATAGTTAGTCGCGGAAAGAGAAGGCAACGCTTTAGCGCGTCCAAATTTACTTGCATTAACTGTGACTGGGCGCGCGCGCTAGCCTTGTGCGTGAATAGTGAATTGCACAGTCTGTGTGTTGGCTTAGCAGTGGTGCGTTTGCGTTTAAGCAAGCGCGTTAAGGCGACAAAGGGCGCACACACCACAAGCGCTTTATTTACTCGCCTACGCGTAGTACTTCCTCATTTGGGCAATTGGGCTATGCAAATACTGGCGTGTATGCCCGTGCGAAAGCATCAGCAGCGTTGGTGTGCGCAGAGTCGTAACGAGGTGGCGGATGAGTACTGTTGGGAGATGCGCCGCAGTTGGAATAGAATTTTCATTTGTTTAGCTAGACCCCTCTCGAGCTTAAATTGGCACCTTTTTCTTTAAATGGCGCTTAGCCTTAAAGCTTCTAACACAGCGCGTGCCAGTGTTTTCTCTATCTATCAACTTGCGCCGCTTGGGAACACCATGGGATGGCAAATAGGGATACATTTGGGTCTCCATCGAAGTGGTGATCGGTCTCAGTTTCATGGCGGTTGTACCACAGCTTAGGGGATTCTGAGAAGCAATATTCTCTTTTCACTCTCACAGAGCTCCTGCTACTTCGCTGCTCTATTTCAGTCCAAGAATAACTCATTGAAAGCTGCAGTGTTTTTGTTTGCTTTAGAAACAAAAACAACAATACAATAATGAAAGGTGTCAACGAAATCAACAACAAATGTCAATCAACTCAGCCGAGAGATGGTATAGGCTGCTTCTTTGGCGAAAGCGCCATTTCTACTTCCTTAGACACATTCAAGCAAAGCGTCCCGCCAGCTGTTGTGGAATATTTTTCCAAACAATTGACTTTCAACTTTTCTGTGTGAAAATAAAAAAGGAGAAACAAAAGTGTGTGTGTGTGTGTGCGTCTTTTGTTTTTTTTTATTCACATTTCTCACATACATAGGTATTCTAACAGTCCAAAGAGTCCACTGAGCCGCTGAGTTGAGGGCAAAGGTTTACTTCACACTGCAGCTTTAATTTACAAGTTTTATATTAACATAATTTTACAGCAACTTTAAGCGGCGACAGCAGCGCGCGACTAGAGTCAAGTGGGCCCAAAAAGTCAGGCGAGTGCTATGTTAAAAGTGGCTGAGGGCGCTAGCGTCTGCTGGCTGTGAGTGATGACTACTGCCCAACGCTCTGTTCAAAGCTCAACCGTCAGTAAAAGTGTCAGTTCGTTCACACCTTCTGAGGCGTAGGCCAACAACACACTGTGACAACAGCAACAACAACTGTGTAAACAATTCAATAGCAAACATATCTGATGGATAGATGGATGTGTCATAAAAACCCAGCAGCTTTGCGCTTTATCAGTGCTTTGATAAATTTAAAAACAAATAAAAAATTAAAAAGTGTAAATAGGCAAAGGGCAATAAAAGCGAGGTAGGCGCTGCGGTACCGGAGCACGCGTGGTACTGCTTGTGGTGGGTGTGACGGTGAGTTTTATGAGCAGGTATTAAGCAACTTTTTAATGAGCACCCCATGGAGTTCCTGTATAGATAACCAAGACAGTAGAGTAAAGCTAAAATTTGGAAATCGACTAAATAATGAAGATTGGGGTTGTTTATCTTATTTGGATGCGAGCGTGGTGGAATGAGGGCGAGCTCGAAAAGCCTTAAAAGAATGAAATTTGTATGCAGACTCAATTGCAACTCAAAGAGGTCTTTGGAGATGCGCTTCAAAGGAAAGAACGTCTGAAGAGGAGGAGCAAGACTAATGTCCTTACCTTAACTCATTCAAACTTGGCTAGAGTTCAGCGTCAACTTCGAGAAGAATTTCGTATCATTAAATGAAAGTGATATAATGGTCTTTCCTTTTAAAACTAAATACTGACCACGCCCATTTTCTTTAAAAAATTTCCTTGCCCACGGATAAAAACCAAGCGACAACAACCTTCAATTCCAGCCAATTCGAGGCAGCAGAATGAGTTGGATATCTCGACCGAAACTTCAATTTTCGAAAATCCCAGCTTAGTCGGAGGCATTCCAAATTTGAAACCCTAATTTGGAAGATGAAGCTAGGGAAGCGTACCGACATTGGCTTTATGAGATGGTGGCCGGACCGATACTCTTGCATATGGTGGTTTTCTGAATACACCACACTGGTGGATATTGGAAACGAGGGTCAGGCTTCGTGATGCGGGATACTGGGGCATCGTCCTCTGGCCCAGTGGTTCCAGAGCCTTATTAATGTAGTTGACCAGTGAACTGGTGCACGGAGAGACCTAAAATGGATGGCGAGTTTCCTGTAGGTAGAATGACCTTAACCGCAATTTCACCTTGATTGATCTCTGTAGTGCCCGCCAAGCGGATACTGTCGACACTGTGAAGAACTCGAAACTTGACATAAGAATGCTGAGATCTGCGATTCTTGAGATCCTCAAGTAAGATCTGCTGTGTTGCATTTGAGTCTAAGAAATCATCCGTTCTCAAGACAGACCAAGAATCTGTTACAGAATCGTTTTCAGCTCAAAGTCGTAACTGATAAACTACAGTTGTGAGTAAAAAAAACACTAAATAAATAAAAAAAAATCTAAAAATAAATCCCCAATGTACAGCACAAAATTGCCTAAATAAGAACACAACTGAGACAATGAACAAGAAACTCGTTTTTCGGAATAATTGCATAAAAATTACGCGCAGTATAGCAAGGCTAAAAAAAAAACAACAACTACGAAACATATGCAAACGTTCAATAAACCGGAGCTCAATGGCTGCTGCTAAAGCTTGGCTTTGCACTTTTTGTTTTTTTGTTTTCTTCGGACAACATTTGTTGCTTTTTTTCGTTTTATTTTTTACACATTTTACGAGTTGCATTCGCGGTTATGCCATTGACGCCGTACGTTTGTCGAAAAAGTAGGTCAAATACATCCAGAAAAGGTAAGGCAATGAATTCAGCAAAAAAAAGCCAAAAAAAAAAACAACAACAAAAATGTATAAAAACTTGTATACGAAATTTCAAACAAAAGTCATTGCACCGAAAACGGAAAAGAAAAAGGAACAAAACCGCGAACCTCAAACACAGAGAATAACAAGACCCGCATAGGGGACGGAATATTAATGGATGTGTGTCGCAATGTGATGGTTTGAGAGAAGCCTTAACAAAAACAACAACAAACTATGCCAAAACAAAAACTAAAGATCAAGCAAACATCAAAATACAAGAGAAAAAACCAAAAATTGGGCTTTAAATAATGCAAACGCGTGCAATGCCGCACAGTGGGTTGGTTTGGGTAAATTTGAGGCAAAATGGCATATCTGTAAAATGCCTATATAGGGAGGGGCCTTTATTAGTCCCTAAAAATTAATTATTCAATCAAACGTACTGTACTATAGTACTTTATAATGAGCTTCTATCGCGGGACAAACAAACTCAACGGTATCCTGTTCGGAAAGGAAAGCAAATTAAGGCCACGCTAGCATCCAGATAACCCCTAAATCTTGTTCATAAAATATGGCAAAGCACGCTACGCCTCAAGTAAAATTGCGATCCGAAAAGTTGAACTTAGGTCACCACCTTAAAACAACCTCAAAAAATTAGTTGCTTAAAATGATTACCTTCTTTTATTTAAATTTTCGTTAAGAATACCTTTTCAAATCGAAAAATAATAATGATTACCTAAAAAATAATCATGATTACAGAAGAAATAATTATGATTACCTAAAAAATAATCTATTATTGTAAAATTTGCAAGCTCGAGACCAGTGAACAATAATAATTGGTTTTAATTATTATATCCGATTTTTGTGGAAAAATTGATATTTGGAGAAAAATTAAAAAGCTTATTTCCTACTATTACTACAAAAACTCGCATGTTATCGAAGATTTGAAAAACATTATTCACTTCACTTTTCATTTGAATAAATTAGTATTTTCAAGAATGTCAAAATAATGGTAATGTATAAGTGAAATAATCAAAATATAATCATTACTGGCTGTCATTTCTTAAAAAGAAAGTATGTATTCTACCAAAAATTTACTAAAAAAATTATTATTAATAACAAATAATGGTTAGTAATTATAATTCTATTTTGATTATCTACAATTTTAAAAGAAAAGTTATCTTAAAATAAAAGTAATCATTACCAGAAATTTCCAAAAAAATTGTAACCAGAAATAATCAACAATGGTGAATATTTATAATTCTGCTTTGATTACTTTTTATATATGTTGGTAATCGAAATAAATTCAAATTAATGGCAATGAATAGTGAAATAATTAAAAATTTACAAACAAACAAAAAACAATAATAACTATCAGAAAATATAATACTGGTTTTAAATAGCTCAGTAATCAAAACAAGTCAAAGTCAATCAAAAATTTTCAAAAAAAAAAAAAAAACCTAAAAAAAAATATTAGAAAATAATCAGCAATGGTTGATAATCATAATTAGATTTCGACTATTAATCATAAAAAAGTCAAAATAATGGTAATCATTTATAAAAAATTCAAAATACGCCACTGTGCGAATGCCAAAACGTAGCTTGATGAGGTTTCTTAGATCAGCCCATTTTAATTTACATGTTTGTTTCACGCCATGCTCTTTAATTTTTTCATTTTATCGCACACTCTTTCCTGTTTTGCCACTTCCCTGTATTTCAAATGCTTTTGTTTTTGGAACATTCACTTAGCCTCTCCGCTGCCATCGCTCGTGTTTTTATGACTTTTTAGCGTGCAAAATTTTGGAAAACTTTTTTTTCGTTAATTTTGACTTTTTTTTTAATTACATTAAAACAACAAAATATATGCTTACATTTATTGCCGCCTTATCGCCTGTGTTGTAGGCAAACCAAAATATTTCATTGCTTTCCATTTGTTGTTTGTGGTAAACGCCTTCCTTTTTTAAGTTTTTTTTTTTTTGAAATTCTTGTTTTCCCAATTTCCTATTTTTTTGTTTGAAGTCTCACAAATTTCTTGCTTGTTTCTTAAAATATATTTTTCTTTTTCTTTTATTTCTTTCGTTCCACCACACTGCTATTCAATTCTCCTTCCTATAAAACAGCCAGCCATTAACATTTACACAAGGCAAACCCGCACCGCAAAAAAATCCACAAAATTCACAAAAAGTTATTTGGAAATCCGCAATGGCAGCAAAATCAAAAAAACAAAAAACGTTGTGAATCAAATAAAAACTCGAAAGTAACTTTTTTGTTCGAGACAAGTCAATTGCAGTTTCAGTGAAAGAGCTGACGACTGAGGAGCTCGTCCCTTAAGCGAATGCCATGCAAAGGCGGAATAACAACAATTACCGCAAATGGCAACAAACGTCATTGGGATACCGTTATGTGGGCATATTCATGCATTTCACATACAATAAATTAGCAAGAGGGTAATGCCATGTTTATACAGATTTGAAAATTTATGCAGCCAGCCGTACTACAAACTGAGAAATGTATACAAATTTTGGTCTTTGTGGTTTTTGTTTGTGCCCGCTCGTTCGCTCAAATCCTGTTTGGCAAATGTTGATGAGCTAATGAGGGAGGGGATTGCGTGAGAGTTGTATGTTGTGTCATGTTTGGGACAGTACACATGTGCAAGATTGCCGCTTGGTTTTTAAATTTTCATATTTTTTAACTTTTTTTTTCTCCACTTTTTGACCCCTTTTCCGCATGCAGATCGCAGTTCGATGCATAATTTATGCAGCATACTTTTTCTATTGTAATTGATTTTCAACGTTTTGAGTGAGGATCAGATGCGATCTTTGATATGCTAGGCTCGAGGATGCGTGAGTTGGATTTAAAAATATTTTTAAAAGTTGAAGTTCAATAAATTTAAGAAAAAAGCATTTCAGAAAAATATTTAAAAAAACCGTGGTTCAAAATAAAATTTTGAAAAACCCCGTTCTCGAAAAAATATTCCCAAAATATAATTTTTAATAGTTTGTTTTAAAAAAAACTGCCGTAAAGCAAATCGAAAAAAAATTAAAATCAGGTTTTTCGAAAAATTAATCTGGAATAAAGTTTTTAAAAAAATTTTTATATCCTATGTAGCGAAAAACTATAATATTCTCTGTAGTAGAGTATTTTTCGGAAAGTCTGCAATAAAGCAAATTCAAAAAAAAAAATCTAAAACAAAAAGTGTTCAAAAAAAATCTGAAACAAAAGTTATTTGAAAAAAATCGAATATAGTTTTCAAAAAACAGCCTTGCAAACGGGCGTTTTTCGATAAAATTTTGAAAAGGAGAAACTCAAAACTACAAAGAAACAGTTCATAATTTACGAAAAAATTGAGAAAGCGTACTTGAAAAAAAATCCGAAATTGCTCTATGTAGCGTTTTCAAAACAAAAAAATTACAAAAGTATTTTGTTTAACTTTTTTTTTATGAATTCATTTATAATTTTTTCGAAAAAAATTTCAAAATGTAGCCATCTTAAAAAAATATGAAACAAAGATTTATCGAAAAACGTTGTGAAATAATTTGTTTTTAAAAGATATATGTAGGAAATACTTAGCTAATTAATATACATAAAGCTGAAATAAAAATTTTCAAAATAAAAAATTAAACAGTTACTAATAAAATTCTGAAATTAAACACTCTAAGCATTTAAGATTTTCAAGTAATGGAAAATAAAAATGTAAGTATGTATGTTTTTATAAAGTTCCGAAACTTTCAAAACCAAATGTTTTCGAACGAAAAATCTCAATTTGAGTGTTTTCATATGAAATGCGAAATTTAAAAAACAAATTGAAATAAATCGTCGTCGAGTTCTTTGATAAAATTCTGAAATTCTTAAACAAAACGTTTTCAGCTTAGAGCGTTCTTACAAAAATTCTTTAATAAAGCGCTATCAAAAAAAAATTTTAAATAGTTTTCAAAAAAATTCAGAAATAAATGCTTTTTGAAAACGAGAACGGGAAAACCACGTTGCTTAAAAAAATCCCCCAAAAAATTTCAATGACTAATAACATAAAACAAATTATCTACAAACAATTTTCAAATAATCGAAAACCTCCAGCCAACATCGGCTGATCGTACTCCCATTCATTGAGAAAAAAAAACAACTGCGTTTTGTTGGATACAAAGCTTTGCCAATATTTTTCAATGTTTTGTTGACAAAATTTTTAAATGAATTACACATACAACAAATTAAAAGCTTATCGTCGCTCAAGCATGAAATTTCATTAACAAACACAAATTGTTCAGCTGTTTTGTTTTATTGGCTGTCTCTGCCATTGATAACCACCTGTGTGTTTTATCTCTCCCCAATCTAGATTGCTACTTATAAAACTACAACAAATTGCTCATAGTAAATATTTATTATCACAACAATGCTAATGTAGGTAAGTGTGGCATATTTAAACTATCAAAATTTTTAAATCCAAAGAATTGTTTACATTTAAGGTTTGCTTTTGCCTCCAACAAACACGAAGTTTTTTTTTTAGATAATAAAGCATTTTGGAAGTAAATACGATAAGCCACACTGCAAAACCCCGTAAGTCACTATTTTTCCAAAAATAAGGTTCTGAGCCTTTCTCATAGATCGTCATATTTCGCACATTAAAATTCAGTCAAAGTCGGGTTACAATTTCCCGTTTTTTTTTCAGTGGTGAAATGAAATAACCGTCGCTCATATGCATACGTTATAATTATTACAGTTTTTTCCCTCTCCTGAAAACTTTTTGGTTTTGAACATACAGGGTTTTGCAGTGTGGCTGTAGAAATGATGGCTGGTCATTAAGTGGAGAACCAAGCCGGCGAATATTCACGCAATTCGCCGCAAATTGCGAGCAGCGATCATTTATACTTCTCTCTACATGCTCTCACGGTCAGTGCAATTCAAAATAGTTGCGCTCTTTTTCCTGACTAACTCCCTGAAATGTTGATTCACTTCCACCCCTTCTCATTCATACTCTGGCTCCCTTTGTTTCATCAGCTCTTTTGGGCTCCCACTCATTGCACGTATCAAATGCATTTGTTCTCTTTGCCTTGAAACTTTTCAATCGCATTGTGCATTGATTACGAAGATCAGCGTATGTACGTGCTCATTGTAGTATCGATCAAATTGAGTCAACGCTAACAGCTCAAAGGTCCCACCACTACACGCGCGACAGCTTTACAACTTGCTAACCTCAAGCATAATTGTGGTTGTGGGCTACACAAGTTGTAATATTTTTGTTGTTGTTGTTATTATTTTCTTTGGCAACGCAATTGCATTATTTGCCGTTATTTTTGCTGTCGAAATTGAGGTTTCAAAAAGCATATAAACATGAACATTAAGGTGGAACATGATTTGGTAAAAAAAATCAGTGAACAGATTCCGTGCTCTTTCATCTAAAAAAAATCTGCGTTAAACTGTAACAGATTGCAAGAAAATGAAGGCAATGGCAGTATTACACGACGGAAGCTGGGGCTTCATATCTACCTATCAGCAAGCAGGTGTCTTATAACCACAAATGCCATGATTCTGAACGAAAAGGTGATAGAATATGTTTATAACTAAAAGTACATAGGAAAAACGCACGTTCTCTGTACAATGAGTCATATGTGACTCACTCGGAAGTAGTGCAGTAAGTTCAGTGAGTTTTTGTTTTCAAGCTTAAAATGCTGATAAATTTAGTTCGACAAGTCCTAAGCTTTAGTTCATATGAGTCAAATATGACTCATTTTTTGCTTTCAAGCTTAAAATGCCAACAGATTTATTTCCACAAGTCCTAACCTCTAGTGTGCATGAGTCAAATATGACTAATTTCTTGCTTTCAAGCTTAAAATGCTGAAAAGTTCATTTTTGTAACTCCGTAGCTATATTTTTTATGAGTCACATGTGACTCCTTTTTGGATTCAGATTTATTACGATATGTTCTACACTTTTTCCTTTCACAGTTATTTCTCTCCATTTCTATTGCTTTCTTTATTACTCAATAAACTTTCCGATCTTGTTTTGCCACTTTTTGTTGTTGATGTTGTGCGAGTTGCAAAACTTTCAAGCCCAGTTTTGTGGGTCAGCGAAATTTATTGTACAAACAACAAAACAAACTGCACACAAATTAATGCACGCCCGAATGCAATGAAAGCGTGTAAAATAATCGCACATTTCGCATTGAAGTTACTCACACGAAGTTGTGAAGTGTTACGCAGGCGTGGCTACAAAAGCGCAGGCAGAACGACGCAGCAAAGCAAAGCGGGTACGTAGTGTGTATTTGTGCAAAATGGAAGTTTTGAATATGAAGTTTTTTATAGGTTTCAAAAATATTGTACTCCTAAATATTTCAAAACCTTTTTCGAACATTCCAGAAATTGGCATGCTGTTTTCAGCCGCACAAATTGCAATTAAAAATTTCAAAAACAGATTTGAAATATTTTTTTTTTTTTAACATTTTACATATTTTTGGATATTTAACTTTTCGAAAAGTTTTTGAAAAAATTCAGAAAAATTCTTGTATTTCAAATATTTATTTGAACACTTTTTTCAAACATATTAGACAAATTATATAATTTTAAACATATGGGAATGCAAGAAAAAAGTCAAGAGAGTCTTGGAAACGTTTTGAAAAAAAAAAAAACAATTTGACTAAAAATTTATTTTTTTTCAACAAATTCAAACAAATTTTTGTTTTTGTAATACATTTTGTATTTTTTTTATATTATGTTTCAATATTTTGAAAAAGTCCTAGAAAAATTCTCACATTTTAAGATCAGATTTCAATTTTTTATTTTTTTAAATAATTCAGTTTTGCAGCTCATGCATTTTAAATATAAAATAGCGCTGAGTTTGAAAAACTGTTTTTGAAAAATACAATTTGGCAAAAAATATATGGGCATTTTCACAAAAAGGTCAACCACAAGTGCAAAACTCAAACTGTTCCTGAAAACTTTTTGTTGATGAATAATAAATCTCAAATGTTTTTACTTTATAAATATAAAAAAATTTTTATTTTCTTTTAATTTTGAGCCGAAATATACAACGAGTTTACAAAATGTACAAAAATCTAACTCTTTTGACCAAATATACCTATTTTATTTCCGTGTTATATTCCCTTATTCAAAGTAATACTATGATGTTTTTATAATTTAAAAGTCTTCTACTCATAGTAACATAATGTTTAACAAGCAGACAGACTTAGGGGAGATCGAATAACGGTAGTTTTTTTTTGATTACTTCTGCTTACATTCGCATGTCGCGTCCGTTACCGAAAAGCAGCATTTATTGTTCTCAATAGTGCAAAAAGTGTCGAAGTGTAAATTGCTTTCAGACTTTAAGCAAATAAATTATTTCACTTAAGAAAAGTAGCCATTGACTCTCGGCAAAAGCGATTAATAAAATTTATCGGTGTTTGAAATTCGTCGCGTCCGTTACCACAAACCTTAAATATTAAATAAATTCGTAGAAATTGAACAAGAGTTAAATTTTATAAATGGCAAAAACGGCAAAAGAAACAAGAAAAGCAATAGCAATGAAATATAGAGAGAAAAATAAAAAAAATTTAAATTTATTGAAGTTGCTCGGACCGCCTATTCAATAAAGAAAAAAATTAAAATAGACCATACTAAAAACTAATAACTTTCTTCTTAATTTTGTAAGTCGTTTTTACTATAATGTTACTTGAGTTTTTATTTTCAATAAAATTGAAGTGTTCAAATAAAAAAAATTCTATTTCTTAACTCATGGAAAATTTTGTCGCGTCCGTTATGTCGCGTCCGTATCTCTTCTATACTCAATTAAAAAAAACTAAGAGAAAATTATCACATTTCATAAACCTACGAATATCAGTCATCTGTTCGCATTTATTAACATGTATATTGTATATACATAAAAATCCGTAATTTGCTAAATTTTATATATTTATGAATGCGCCTCAAAAAAACTTCTATTTTTTGTCGCGTCCGTATCACTTTATAATTGCTTATAACTACGCACTTATTCGTAAAAGATCCTCCCCGTATATATTAAACTATAGCACTCCGTCAGCCCTTTAAAACAATATCAACATATGTAAACTTTTACTTTGTCTTCATTGTTTCGGACGCACTTAAAAGCGTGCAAATGTCGCGTCCGTTACCGTGGAAATGCCCATATGTTTGAAAAATGTTAACAAATAATTAATTTTTTTTTTCCAATTCAGACACTTCTAGAGAACCCAACTATTATCAAACTAACTTCAACTCTTAACAAATTTAAGTGATTTGGTTTCTCACAATCAAACTCGGCCTATTTGACCTGCCACAGTAATGTTTTTCTAATACTTCTTACTTATTTTTATTTTACTAAATATAATACGAATATAATCATGTTTACCTCCAAATATTGATGGCTATTTGCAATTGATGATATTGGAAAAATGTTGTCGCTTACCTGCAAATGGAAAAAAAAATAATATTATAATAAATAATAGTATGAGTAAAATATTTGAATATACATATGTATGTATTTGCTGTAAACAATTTCTGTGGTTGGTTGGTTATTTATTTATTTCAAAGTAAATATTATTTAGCGAAATTGTTTTATCGAAATAAAGACTTAAATAGAAAGCGCGATAGAGTAAAAGTTATAAAGATAATGGCAATGTTTGGCAGTTAAAAAGTCAAATTTCACCAAAAAAAACAAAAGTTCACCACGAGAAACTGTCAAAATTTTACGAGTATTTCGATCTGTCAAAAATTTCAATTCCTATTTGTCTGTGAAAGTATAGTTAAGTACTGTGGTACGCTTTATTTCACTACGGTAAAATTATAACGTATTAATAATTTGAGAGAATTTTCAATTATATTCACCTCATAGCAACTGTCACAAATGTGCAATGAAGTGTATTACGGCACGGTCTGACTTATCTGGTGTACCTAGCGACATTATGGAGAGGTATAGCATCAACTTAAAACACCTACGACAATTGATATTAAAGTAGTGTGGTGAATATCTTTAGAACAAAAATTTACTTTGAGAGAAAGGGAAATTATATTCACCTCAAAACTGTCAAAAATGTACACATCCAGGTATTTTGCGATATACATAAATAAATCAATGTCTTAATATCTCTTACCTCTAAAGGAGAAAACGCTGAGACGTGGCGAGCATACATATGTAGATGTTCGAAGAGAATCGTCGCCCCAAAACAACAAACATTTTTGGTAGTAGATAAAAATATTTGTAATTTTTTTTTTTTTAATACAAAATTTTTCAAATTATTTATTTAAAAAAAATTAGTTCAAGAAAGTGATGGCTATACTAGCATGCGTGTAACTCTGATCTGAACCAGCATCTTTATATAATTTTCCTATCGGGTAGGTAGGTATGTATAAATAAGTTTGCCAAGAGTAGTATGTAAGTGCTCCAACAAAAAAGAAAAAACAAATTGAATGCTTCTGTGCTAACGTTTACAAAATCTCCATTTCGCGCACAAAAGTCAAACCGAAATCCTTTTGATTTTACAACGGTTGAGTGAGTTCCGTATGCTTTGTACTCGTACGCCACAAAATAGTTGGGGACGACGGTTGGTTAGTCTGGTTTTGGGGCACACGGAAACCTGTTTGAAGCTGTGTGCATTTTAGTGGAAAAAGGCAAAAACATGAAAACGACAACAAAAACACACAAATAAAAAAAAATTAAAGCATCAAAAGTGCATTACAACAAATGCAACAACACAACACACACACAGAGAGCAAATGATATAGTAAGTATGTATGTATGTATGTAAAACAAATCTTTCTGCTGTTCTGGTTCACCTTCATTGGTTCTACTTTAGCCGAGACTGCAGCAACAGCAAACAACACAAATAACAAGCCAAAAGCCCAGAACTGCAATTGAGAATGCAACAACGCGTCACATGCAATATGCACTTGTACAGTGGCGGCTAAAATAGCGTGACAAGCGTGCTATTGTTGCCGGCGTACTGGTTTCGCTGGCCGGTTTTCAATATTGTTTTTGTTTCACTTTTTTTTTTTTTTTTTTTTTTCTTCTCAGTGCACATGTCAAGTCGTTTTATTCTAAAGCCTGTTAACGAGATTCACGTTCTTGGCTGTAGCTGTGGCTAGTTTGCGGCACTGTTGTAATAATGCAGTTGTGCTGACGTTGGTGTTGGCAGCGCAGAGATAGCGATACCAATAATGAAGTTGGTGGTACAAAAAAAAAAAAAACAAATAGCCAAAAGCAGTTGAGCTGCATCGGTGCTAAAGTTTAGAAAAATATGTGCAAATTCAGTGAGAGTGTTTTTGTTGTAATTGCAAGTTGCAGTTGTTTTTGTTTTTGTTGAAATATGCCCGACAAACCAGCTAAGCTAGATTTTAATAGACGTGCTCTCGCCTGGGGTGCGCATTGTTTGTATTTTTAAGTAGTAAATTTATAGTTATTAAACCAATTAAATACACTTTTTTTTAATAAATGCAGAAAATTAATTGAAATTAAATCAAAACTAGGGATGTGCAATTAATTAATTAATCGAAGGTGTCTTTAAACAAAATTTGATGACTTAATTCATCGTGGAATAAACATTGACGATTTGAAAAATTATTGATTGCCAATTAAAAATATTTTCTTCAACAATAAACTGATTAATTTTGTTGATCGCTAAATTTAATAATCACAGATTAACAGAAAAAAATACAAAAATAAAAAATAAAAATTAACAAAAAAATATTTAAATTAAAATTTGAAATAATAATAATTGGTAAAAAACTTTGTAAAAATTCATATTTTTGAAAAAACAAGGACACCATTCTGATAGCTTTGAATGAAAATTTTGAAATTTGTTTACTTGATTTAGACTTAAAAAAAATGATAGAAGTTTTAGATATAATTTAGAAGTTAAATTTAAACATTGAAATCAGAGTTGGGCACTGTTGGAAAATATTTTTCATTCGGATAGCTAGAGGATGCCGCAGATGTTGTCCTGTTCCAAAGTTTACTTGAAAAAAGAAGAAAGAGGTTCTTTCCTCGTTCCTTCGCTCCTCTTCCTAGGCCCCTAAATCGTCATACTTTTGATCAAATACTCATGATTTTTTTCTTTTTCCTTTTTCTTCTTACTTATCCCATTCCTCCTCCTCATAAAAATTATTTATAAAAAATTATGCATTCAGGAAATTTTTTTTTTTTTAATAAATTTTGAAGCACTTAAATCACCTGTCGCATAATATTGCCCAACTCTGCTTGAAAAAATTATAATTAACAGCAAAACCCAAGTGCTTCTTATTTTTGGCGTACTTAAGAACACTTTTCGATTAACAATTTTAGTTTATTATTTATTTATTTTTTGTTTTGTTTTTCTACAAACGTCTGAAATTTAATGGATTTTTTGTTGATTTAAGCGAACTTGGATTGATATTTATGTGGAGTAATTTGTGGTATTTTTTGCGCTTAAAAGCCTATAAAAATGTTTAAAATAAACTAAACAAAAAGTTTTTTTTGTACTTTGAAATGAATTTAGTGACGTCACAATGGTTTGGAAAATTTTGTACGAGATAAATTCTTAAGCAGATGTGGCCATCAGCTAGTGGATGATGAGATAGCGCTCTAAAATAATTTAAAAGCGCTCATAACCTTGTTGAACTATTAAGTGAAATGTATTTAGGTCGACCCACGATGGCTTTAAGTGCAATGGGAAGCCATTCAAATATAGCGGCGAGCAAAATCTTAGCTAAATGTTGTTTTGTAAAACCATCCCGCCTTTTGGGTCTAACTAAGTTTGAATTATTGAATCATCCAAAAAAAGAAATATCGAGTCTTTAATATTGTATACGACTCAAAATTTAATTAACTCTTCACTCATAATTGAGCGCTTAAGCATGCAATCAGTCAACCACACTCAGCAGCCTCGAGAAAAGTTCAACAAAAAGGCACAATTTTTTTACTTCAAAAAATATACAAAATTAATCAGTTGTTAAAGAGCTCATGAGCAATCAGCTAATTGAGAGAGAAATACCATATTTAGCCGCTGTATTAACGCTACTTGGTCATGATACAGCAACGGATCTACGTCATTAGTTAACAATTTTGAAAAATTTCTATACCAAAACACGCAATGAAAGTGAAAAGTCCGACACGCTAGAATGATTTTGCTTTTAAATTTTTACATGGATTTTATTTTTTTTTTTTTTGCAAACACACAAATAAATATGGTTGTGTGTGTCATAATATAGTAAAATTAATTATAAACATGCAAAGCGAAAAGTGGTTAGTCTGGCTGTTGTAGCAATTGCTATGAAATCTATTGAGAGAAAGAAAATGTTTATAGCCATCTCATCAACAACAACAGCAAAACAGTAACGTGTACGAAAACCAATTTGAGCCTATGGGGAATGACTGCAGATGACTGCCAAATTAACTAACTTTTGGCCCATTTTTTGTGTCTCACTTTAGATTAGATTAAATTAATAAGTGTGCAAGTTAAACAAAAAGAATAATTTCCCAACAGGTCAGCTGTGCCTAGCCTTCAACTAGTAAAAAAAGAAGAAACTAACTTAGATTTGGTTATAAGTAAACAGTTTGTAGTCAATTACGGTTTACATACCCGCAGTCAGTTACAGTAAAGGTCCACTGAGCCAAGCTTTTAGCTATAGAGAAGGGAACTGACTTAAAAGTGGTTATAAATAATTAGTTTGTTGTGAGTTATTGGTTACTTTTATTTAGTCATATAAAAGTCGCTGCAAATGTTTTGGTTTCGTTCTGGTAACTCGAAAAAATTAACAGAATCCAGATCATCGATGGTAACTGACTTGAATCTAGCTATAAATAAACAGTTTGTAGTCACTTAAAAAGAATATATCGAGTCATTTAAAAAACAAAATTATTAGTTGGGACTTTCGTTATGGTAGGCATTCTTTGGTGTTTTTGCTAACAAGAAATTGATTTGTTTGAAGTCAATTTGTAGTTAGTACTGTATAAATAATAAATAATTAGTTTGCATTTAGTAAAAGCAGGTGTGACTCTTTTATGTTACCACAATAAAAATGTCAGCTCTAGAACAATGTTAGAGGTATTTGTCGGAAACTCATAGTCAAGTAGTTAAAAATTAAAAACTTTAGAGTTCACTAAGGGTTCATACAAAAATCCTCATATTAATAATCAGTATGATATTAGAGAACCGAAATTAGCGCACTACCAGACTAACTACAAATTAACTTATTTATAACCAGTTTATAGTTAGTACTGTATACGGACTAGTTATAAATAGCTATAAATAGCTAGTTTGTAGTTAGTTGAAACTTAGCTGTCTTTTTTGCGCTGACAAGTTATAAAATCAATGTAGACCAACTCTACAGTCACAATTAAGTAAATGTTTCAAAACTAGAAAATAGTTAGTTCCAATTTCGTACAGGGTACATTTGCATTCCGTCATACATATGTACATACAACTAACATAAATAAACACCAAAAACAATTCAACATTGACTACAGTGCTAATGAAGCCGCTGAAAGAAAGTGTCAAATCAGCAGAAAATTTTCGCTAAAACCAGCTGCCGCGTTCAATCAGTGAAAAAAGCAACTGCATTAACAACAAATAAGAACAAGGAAAATAATATCGTACAACAACAAAAGCAAATGACAATAAATGCATACAAAAATACAAATGTATCTATACTCGTACATATGTATATAGATATATTTGTGTATCTGTTTATATCTGTCATATTTACCCTTGACAACCCGATACGCTGGCCTTTTTGATGGACTATGCCATTGCACTTGTACATAAAATATTTGTGAATGTATTTTGTTTATTTAATTTGTAACATTATTTATTTATTTTTACTATATATACACAGATACATACATGTATGCATAAGAGATGGACTTTAATGATAATCGATTATAACTGCGATAGAATTTGAAAGTTATTTAATTGTTTTGTAATTATGATTCAGCTGAGAGCAATTTCCGTTCAACAAATTTAAAAGCCAACGTATCTGATCATAAAGTATTTTTTAAAAAAATTTAATATTTTTGCAATCAAGTTAAATGCAACCATTTAGTAGAATATATGTAGGTACATTTTAGGCGAGCCGGTCGATAGGGTCTAATGGAAGATTTTACCTCAACAACTACAATAGCGACAATAATGACAACAACCTTCGAAAACCAACAATTAATGTTTTACTTAAACACTTGCAACACTTGAAAAGTCCAAAAAAAAAGATTTAGAAACGTCAGCTAAATTCTGTCAATTTGGCCACTTGACGAAGTTCAACATTTCTTGTTTTCAACCCTTTATTGCTTACAGACTGCAATTCCATTTAAAAATCACTAACGTTACAAAGTATCTTTACCTTAATTTATGAATGATTGCTGTGCTAGACATTTTAGGAAAATGTAATGAGGCAACAATAGAAATGTTAAAACCAACTACAAAACTAACAACCTATATAAGCGCCAGCTGCAAGTTGGCAAAGCATGTCAACAATGTAGGAATCAACAACTACGGTTATATGTTTGTTTGTATGTATGTATGTATATTTAACACGAAAATGTCATTTAATTACGGTTAAAACGCGTCTAAAGCTTAATGAGCGCATTTTAGCTTGACGAAGAAGGTCGACATATGTAACAGTTATGCGAAATATAATAGCAGAGCAGAAAATTTATAACATTTTTTATTTACTTATTTTATTTTGTTTATGTGTACAGTAGCACTGTAAACAAAAAAAGGAAAAACTTATTTAAAATAAAAAAAAAAATTAAAAAAATTAAAAAAAAAAATAAAAAAAAAATTAAAAAAAACTAAAAAAAAAAATTTTTTTAATTAATTTTATTTTTATTTTTTTATAATTTTATAAAAAATTAAATGTTTTTTTTTTAATTTTTCAAAATTTATTTTTATATTTATTTTTTTATATTTTTATTTTAAATAAAAATAAAGATGAGTTAATCTATAAGCAAAAAAATTTAATCATTTTTGAAATAAAAAAATAATAAAAAATCTTAAAACTTTTTTCAAATTTAATTTCATATTTATTTTTTATACATTTATTATTTACAACTAAATATGAAAAAATCTTTAAGCAAAAAACCAGATGTATTCGAATTACAAAATTTAAAAAAATAAATTATTTTTAATTTATTTTCAAATTCTTTTTTTTTTACATTTATATTAATTGAAATTAAAAAAAAAAAAATTTTTTTTAACTTTTTTTTGCCGATCCACTGTAAATAAACACATACATATGTTCACCGCAACATCGTTTAAAAAATGTTCCAATCTTTTCACTAAGCTAAACAATATTTTCTACGGCAATAGTGCCATTACGCTGCGTAACAAAACGGTACAAAATTGGTTTTGATGCTAAAAAATGGGTTGGCTGAGAGGTAGCACAAGTTTAGTTTGCTATTATCATTCAACCACAGTAAAGGATAAGTGTGTGCGCTGTTTAAGGTGTGCTATGTAATTACTTAAATTTTTTTTTTTTTTATCTTTGACTATCAATCGCATTCTGCACTTTACGCTCCACAAAATCGTTCCACTCACAACAATAAATGTGTGCTGCTTCTGCTTAACTAAACCACAAAAAGCTTTTAGCTTCGCGTAATATTCGCCAATTTAGGTTAGTATTGGCGGAAATGCTTCACACGGATGCACATATCAAGCGTTGAAGGTATTAAAGAGCTTGTTCGTGTTTGCGAAATTCATTCGCCACATAATTGGGCCAGCTATAATTCTCAACGGGTTTATGAAAATTCGAAAATATAAGAAAAATACTGCAATGGATACAAAGTTTTATGCGAGCAGTTATTGATAGACGAATCGAGTTTTAAAAAGCTTGGTAGTAATGGGTTTGCTCAGAATCTTTGAAGTAGCGGAGCGAGGTAAGTGTAAAATAACAGATTTTCTATCTGCCTCTGTCTCGCATCCTGAAACCTGGCCAGCTAATCAAGGGGAAACAGTCCACCTAAACTAAACTAAATACAAACTGTATTAGAAATAACTAGTTTTGAAAAGTAACCAACTTATTTCACAGTTTTTTCTCATTATTATTTCCTATTAAATTAAAAATATTAGTAAATTTAAAACACCGCAAAGTAGTTTGTTTAAAACTAGTCTAAAACTAGTTAGCTTACACCAAGTTGAACACTCCATAGGGCATTTACCAAATGCAAAACGCGTTTTTAGCCAAGCAAAGCGTGGCAAAGAAATGTACTGGCCATTTTATTTACTCATTATAACGCTTTTTAGAAGACGTCTTTATTTAACTAATGATTAGCTTTGCGCATATACATATGTATTTGTATGTGGCAAGTCCACACGAATGAAGACATAAACGAAAATTTGTAAATTGTTCAGCAGCGCGCAGCGGTGGCGTTGCCAAGAAGCCAAAACAAATTTAAACATGGTAATTATTTTAAATTACATTGCTATTATCTATGTATTTAACTGAAATTAGTTTGGTTTTTTTAATTTCGGTAAACATTGGAATAATTTTTGGTGTACTGTCGGTTGCCATTTAAATATTTGATTTTGGTTTATTTTTCAATGCAAGGCGTGAAATACGCGTAGAAGTAATTTGTGGTAATTATGGCATGGTCTTGTTGGTGGTAAAAATTATAGTTTTTAATTTTTTTAAATAGAAAAGCAAGTGAGAATGTATGAATCGAATGCAATAGCTGCAGAAATAGCATATGGAAGTGCATACATATATAAGGACTACCGTAAGAAGCGACTGATAAGCGCAAAACTGTAAAAGCATCTTCAAACAAAAAAATCGGTCAAAAGTCTCAATTTCCTCAGCGATTATTCTCCATGAAGCACTTCAAAGGAAAGTTAAGCAAGAAAAGTGAAGTGTTAAGAAAATATTATATTTAGTAAATTGTAAATAAGTAGCTTTATGAAAAAGAAATATTAAGTAGAAATGCCAAACACTTTTGTTACTCTTGCTTTTGACTTTAAGAATGCAAGAAATTTGATATAGAGAACAAAAAATAAAAATGTCGAGCAAGTGAAGGTTGAAAGCGCTTGAAGATGGATGACCGTTCACTTAGAGGAAATAATGAGTAATAAATGAAGTAGAAATAAAGATATTTTAATTAAAGCATATTTTAGTTAATATTTAAGAAAGAGAAAAGTACTTAAGATAATTCAGTTACCCACGAAATGTGCTTAAAATTTTTGAAATATTGAAAGTAATGCAAATTCGATTGCATTACAATAGCGACATTAATGTAATTGCGATTGCATTACAAATGTTAACACCTGAAAAGTATGTGACAGTAACGAAAACATTAAATTAGAATTGTAATGCAATTACATTACATTACAATTAAAATTAACTTGCTATAACTGATCTAATATAAACTACAATTGCATTACATATTTAATTATCGAGTAATGCTAAAAAGTAATCAATAAATTTGGTAACAAAGTTATTCATAACATTTAAGATAACACAAAATTTCATATAATAATTAACAATCTTTTTACATTACAACTCAGTGTAAAATTGCATTACAATAGATTACTTTTTAATTGCATTACAATTGCACTCTAGTAATTATGGAAAGTAAACAATGTTTTTTTTAGTTCCGTTAGATTGCTTTGTAGATTTTAAATATCAAAGTAATGTTTTTTTTTTTTAATTTCAGTAATCGTAGAGAGTAGTCAATGTTTCTCCTAATACCATTAAAAGCATTACTTCTCTTGGAATGTACTTAAAGCAATTGGGTGGCATTGCCTAATACTATAATCAACAAGATTAACATGATAAAAAAATAATACAACAAATACTAATTAAATAAACTCAAATAGGGACATTTTCATTTCCGCTCACATTTCCGGATGAGTATTTTAAAGTAAACTTTGCACTTTCACACACTGCACCGGCACAACGGCAGATTGAACTCTCACAAACTTGGTTGGCATTTCTCGACATCATAATTACCGTTGTTCTGAACTTTTCCAACGCCTCAGTATAAAAGCTAGTGAGCAAAAATGTTTGCTTAACTTAGGGCAGGCGTTAACACTACGACCCTCTCAAGTGACATTAAGAGCGCGCCCTTTGACCTTTGCTGCATACACTCACACAGACAAACAAGCATACAATTTTTCAACATCAATATGTGTGCTATTAATGGACGAACTTCAGCTACACAAAGTTTCCATCATTCAAGCTCGTTATACCTACGAGTTTATATTTTATTTATACGACCTCATAATACGAGTTTTAGTTAGAAAGATCTATTAAAAGTAGGTATGTATGTATGTAGATAGCAAAATGTTAGAGCTATGTTATATACCTGTCGAAAATTCAGTTCTTGTTTGATAAAGGGAAGGTTGTTGGTTATTTCCCTTCAGACGGGACTACTCCAAGCAGTGACCCTTTAGAGAGGGGCCTAAGAGAAATTAGGAGCTTGGTTTTGCTCTCAGTAGTACCCTACCTGCCACTGCTAATCTGACATTTGCTAACTCATTTAAGTTAGATTTAAAAAGATGTGAGTAGTGCTGTTCAGCTAATGCAGTAACAATCAAGAACGTTCAGCTGTTTCTTTTATCAACTAACTACAAATTAGTCAATAAACAACTAGTTTGTAGCTAGTTGCGAAATAGTGCATTTGTAGTGAGTTAACTTTTCTAGAAACTATGACAATAAAAATATAAAATATAAAAATTAATAATAATATAAAAAATTTAATCCAAGACATTTTTCCAATAAAAAAGTAGCTACAAGCCAGTTTATAAATAACTAGTTTTAAATAAATTGTTAACAAACCAGTTACCAACTAGTGAATTTACAGTACGTTTATTTTCCTAGAGGGTAAATTCATATGTATTTATTTATTATTTATTCTGCTCTAATTTGCTTCGGCTTTTGTCTAATTTGTTTTTCTTTTATGCCATTACGTGCGAGAATGATTACGAATTGGGCCAAAATGTGGAAGAGGTAAAATGGGTTGCCAATTAATAACTCGAGAGAGAGAGAGTACACTTTTGTATGTGTAAATCGCTAGGTAAGCACCTGAGCATGGAAAAGCAAATTATAGCATAAATGATGAATTCGCAGGTGTTCCAACAGCTTAATCCGATTAAAAATGTATGTAGAACATCATATGGAAAGAACAAATTTATGCAACCTTTGTTAAAATGTCATTAATTAAGAGTGATAAAAAAGATTCAAATTTAAATAAATTAATTAAAAATATAAAATTTATGTTTGAAATATTTTTTTAAAGTCTCAATATATTCGACTCCGGTGAATTTTTCGCGAATCTGAATTTTTGTAGTTATCAAGTAAAAAAATACTTTTTGAAAGCAGTGACTTTTATGTAACAAGTAGAATATCACGTTTAGGAATCATTGGCTTTTTTTGAGAAAAAGTAGAAAATTTCTATTGAAAGAGAGCGAGAGTATTGATGAATTTATACATTCATAAATCTTCGTTTTCAAGTTATTCAAATTATGAATTTCAAAAAAAAAAATTTTAAAAAAAATTTTTTTACTCCAAAAGAATCACAAGTCGGACACGTTTTTGAACATTTATTTTTTTAGCTTCAAAAACATTCATCAACTCAACGCCATAGCCAACTTGCAGGCGCACGGCCACACAACACCGATTTACTTTAAATTGAAGTGACTCGAGTTGCGGCAGAACCCAACAAAGAATGATGTGGACGTATGTATGTATAACAAAACTCAAAAAGAGTGAAGAGAGAGATAGGGAGTGTGTGAGAGAAACAAATAGAGTGAGAGAGATAGAGGGAGGGAGGGAGAGAGAGTGAAAGATAGATAGAGAAAGAGAGAGAGGGGTAGAGAGAGAGAATAAGAGTTAGAGAATGAGAGTGAGAGGGAGAGGGAGAGAGATAATAGGAAACTAAATTCTTTACAAAATTTAGTTCTCATGTTGTAAGCCCTTTGCTTGGGTGAAATAGGCCTTATATAAGGTGTGTGGTCTTTTTTGGAAGTAAGCATGAATGTAAATGGAATACACGTGTGCTTGCGCATATGTACATACGTGGTAATGCATTAGGTACATATGTACATACATTCATATGCCCTTAAAAATGAAAATCACAAACAAAAAAGAAATCCATCAAATTTACAAACACTTTTTATAAACAAGCATACATTCAGACGTTTTTGTAGCTGTATGTATTTATATATGAACAATACTCCTTCCATATACATACATATGTATGTACATACATACATACATATGTATATTTAACCTCATTTCTTTAACCTGTTATTTCGCTGACTGGAACATAAAATCCATGAAAAAAAAGCAATCAACTTATTGAACTCGCCACGAATTAAGTCAGCCAGCGGGCAACTCAGCAGTAGTGACACAGGGGGGAGGGTGTTTTTTTTTCTGTATAAAACTAAATATTCTGTCATAATTTTTTGGTAAGCAGTTAATTTAACTGCACAAGGCACGTACAAGTCTAACCTCATTAATTTTTTTGGAATTTTTTTTTATTTCTGTTTTGTTTTTTTTTTTTTGCTTTCTTTAGTTCTTTTTTTGATTTTTTTTCAATATTTGATTTTTTTTTATTGTTTATTTTAAATTTTTTTTTTTAATTTTTTATTTTTCCTTTTTTCGAAATTCTCAAAGTGTTGACATTCTCATTTAAGAGCTTAGTAAGTCCTTTACTTTTGTGTGACATTCGTAATTTAGACACGTCGTAAAAAGGTACTTAATGTAAGGTAAGTGTGTCCATATGTATGTATGCTCCATATTTGGACATGTGTCACATCAATGTCAGCGCTTAGTCAGCGAACTAACTCGTTTCTGCGAATTCAAAAGAAATTGTTCACGAACATGCAACAGAAGTGACATAGTAAAATCAGTTAAATCAGTGCTACCGAATAACTCGCTCAACTAATTCAGAAGAGCGATAAATTTCGGGCTGGGTATAACTTTTTAGCCTGGCTTTTCTAATTTTAAAATTTTCTTCTTTTTTTTAAATAAAAATTTTCCATTTCGAGACGGTTAAACAGCGAGATATTTCAGAGCAGAGCAAGAAAAAGTAGTCTATATTAAATTTTTTTGGTAGTTTTATAAATTTTTTTATTGCTGGTGTAATATCAAAAAGAGTAGTTATGCTCTTTCGTAATATTAAAAAAAAAAATTATGAACACGCATTTCGGTTTGGAGAAAAAATTTACGAAGTCAATAAAATTTAAAAACCCCAGTTCCCTTTTTAAATTTTTTAGATGTGCTTTCTTTCTGATTTAAAATTTTGGGATTAGTTCGAAATATCATATTTCAAACGATGTGTGTGGAACAATATCGTTTTCAAAAACTTGTCAACTCGGAAATTCTTCGCCGATGATTTATTGAATTAAATTCTATGTAGGTAGTTGTTCCGGAGCCACAGCTAATATCTGATGCCCTTCCACTCTGCTTAAATTATTTCCGCCCATAAAACCCTATTTCTTAAGTTTCAATCATTTAGAAATTTTATATTGATATTGCTAGCGCTTCGCAATTTCTGAACAATTTTTACTAAATTTGTGTTCGATTTTGTTCTTGTTTTGAAATTTCTTTCAAATGCTTTTAAATAATTTGTTTATTTTGTGTTTTCTTTTAGCGCAATTGGTTTATTGCTCAAATGCTTTCATTACTTTGAAAATCAGCCATTCGCTTTACAGTCGCTAACAAAATGTTAGTAGTGTCTCAACGAAATGCTTCAGAAATCATGATACAGTAGACGCTCACAAATTAGAATCACTTTGTTTTTAGGGCGATTCTAATTTCTGAAAAATTCTAATTCCTGGACGTTTTTTTATATCAATAAAACCTTAAAATGTATGTCAATTTGCATTGAAAAACTTCAATGAAATTTTGTCTTATTCAATTTTATTCATAAAAACGAGAAAACATAAGGTAAAAATCCTATATACATATATGTATTTATGCGCTAAGTCAAAAAAAGGTTCAAAAAACAAAAACTCCAATTACAGTAAATATATTGATCATTTTGCAGTAGCTTGGCTAGTGGCACATCGTCGTCAAATATCAAGCAAACAATGCCGAAACACGTGCACGCGTATCGAATTCAAACAAAAACTGACAAAAACTGTACAGAATAAATTGGGGATTCCCCCTTTTATATCTCATTTTGCAACAAAAAACAAAATACGCTCGCAAATTAGAATTTTCGATTCTAATTTCAGAGCGTGTAATGTATTCAAAAAGTTGATTCTAATTTCTGGAAATTCTAATTACTGAGAGTTCTAATTTGTGAGCGACTACTGTACTGTAGTGTAGGTCGTTAAGTGTTTATAATAGATGTGCGAGAAAAATCCAGCCCTGTGCGTTATAAGTGTAAAGAAAGCTTAAAAGTCACGCTTTGGTAATTTCTTTATGTATGTTTGTTCGCGCATCAGCCTAAAATCGCTTTAAGGAATTGAGTGAAATATGCACTGTTACATAGATAAATGTCCAACTTAAAGTTAAGCATACATAAATATTCAAGCCTTTAGAAAAAAGTATCGAAATTATATGTAGTATATGTACATAGACACTGAGAAGTTAAAAAACAGCTTTCAATTGAAAAATCTGCTTTAACTCATCTGCTTTCTCACCAACCACCTGCACCCACATAACAATTTAGAAAAGTCAATATACAATTTTGATTGCCTAATCTGCTGCTTATGTAATAGCTTTTGCAATTTTTCAATTATTCATTGATTTCATTAAATGCCATTACAAAAATAGCCACTCACTGAATATGAATCCGTACTGCATACATACATACGTAAGAGATTGAGTAAATTTAAATTAAAAATATATAACCATAAATTAAGATATCGAAAAATAAACAGAAAAACAAAACGTACTACGATTTGTAAACACATACCCCAAGACTTGCGGTATTAATTTGTACATACAATTTTTTTCGGTTTTTTTTTAGTTTTTTTTTTAACTTTTTTTCTTCGATATTTTTTTTTTAATTATTTTTTTTCAAATTTTTTTTTCCATTTTTTTTTTCTTCAATATTTCTTTTTACATTTTTTTTACCACATTTTTTTCTCTTTAATTCTTTTCATTGATTTCTTTATAAAAATTCCTTTTTACTCTTCCGCATGCATGGCTACGTTTTTATATTTTGCTATAGCAAAACCAAGGAAATCAAAATCCAAATAAACAAACACTTGAATGTAGTAATCGAAAATAAAAGCAAAATCAGAAAAAAACTTAAAATTGCTGGCTATGTTTCTTAGTTCATTTTTGTTTTTGTTTTATGTTTCTTCCGCCTCTCTCGCATGCTCCATGGATGTTAATGTACGCGCGCCATATGATTTTCTACGTGCGCTTTCGTTGCCGGCAATTTGGTTGTTTTGTGTAATTTACGTGCCGCACATGACTTTAAGAAATACCGTTAATTCGACAAAAGTTTGTTCGTTTATTCCTTTCTTTTATTATTTTTGTTCCTTACATTTTCTTGCTACTTCAATTCCGGTTTGCGTTGTAGCCACAGTGCGCTGCTGCGGCTAAAACTAATTTGTGTTAATGCTCAACATTACCACAATGAGATTGTTCATTTGGTCGTCTGTACACGCCCAATGAAGCCCAAAGTGTGCTTTTTGTAGTTTTTCGTTTCATTTTTTGGCTGAGAAGTGTTAGTTTAAGAGATTATTTTGAGCTAGGTGATAGAAGGACTAGAACGGCTCATCTACAAGTGATATCGGGAGATCTTTTTGATCTGATTCGATCATTTTGTATCGCACAAAGGCTTTATTATGACAGACCTATTTTTAAGAAATAATGTTCTTTAGCTAATTGCTCTGCTTCAGATTTTTCACATCAAAGCCCTTCACCATTTGTTGCTTTTGTTTTTTGGCGCAGAGATGATCCCGAAAAACTGTCGAAATGGTCTACAAGCGATTCAAATCAAGTACACCCGAGGAAAAACTTTTTTCTGATTCACATTTTGCTCGATATCCCTCCCTTCAATTGATCTTTATGATTTTTCGAATTTACTACTCCAACCTGCTGTCAATATTCCAAGTTTATTATACCGATTTTGAGGTTATTTCCCTGTTTAAGAATTTTCCCACGAAAGTTCTTCAACTCTTGGTACATTTGTGTCGTGTTTTTTGAGTTTGAAATTGGGGGAAAGGCCACAAAAATGAACCGAAAATAATCCAGAGACGTTCCTGAAGTGATTCAAATCTGGACTTAGCTCCCAACAATTGCTCAAGCACTCTCACATACATCTAAAAAAAATCTCATCCACAGATCTACCTCACAAAAACATCCTTTCACATCTCAATTCTTGTCAATCTAGTGACTCAACCAAAATCTGGATTTTCTTTCCCAATCAAGCAACAATTGGAAATTCAAAAGTAGTGCGAGGATTGAAATTCAAATTAAGATGCCAGCGAAGCCACAACAACAACGACATTTCCACAAACAAAAAAAAAAAGTTGTGTGAATGAACGAGCTTGGGCAAACTCTTGAATGAATGTATGAATAATAAGCAATGCCACACTTTTTTTGGCACATCAAAAGAAATGGGCATATTGATAAGGGGTGTTAAATCAATGTAAAGAAAACTGAAAATTCGAGCGACGAAAAACGAGTGGTGGGTGGGGGGCAACAAAATCGCAAAATCTAGCATTGTTAAAAACACAAAAGCTCCAATGGCCTAATTCGTCACGAAATAAATGAAAAGTAAAAAGGAGAAGAAGAAGAGAAAAACAATTTATGCAAAGACGCGCGAAATGTTAAGAATTCATATGAAGTGCGAGAAAAATAAGTGCAGAAGTGCTGAGTGGAGGGGCATTGAGCCAAAGCACAATATTGGTTGTGACAATAAGAAATTGAGATTCGCAAGCGACAATGTGCAAATTGGAAAATCAACGCGAAAAACTTGCTGCAAAAAAAAAACAGTGAATGCTTGAATGGAAAATTTGTGTGCAGAGGCTCGATAATAACAATGAAATGGTAATAATTGAAAAGTGGTAATTTACGAAGAGCCTGCTCCCTTTGCCTCCAACACCACCAGCATATTTGTGAAAAATTAATGTGCAATCGGCGTGAATATTAATAATGAAAAATTAACAAGCATAAATTGTTGGCAGAAAATAAAAATTACTTATTTTAATTTTTTTTTTTGTTTGTTTTACTTCTTTTGAATTTTACTCATTTTGCTTTCCATTAATTTTCTCTTCTTTTTTTTTTTGATTTGGTGTTGAATTATAAAAAAACGTTGACGGCAAAAGTCAATCTACACGCAAATGATTGACAGTGTGGGCCAAATATGGGCTAAAATTAGTATGTTGAGGCAACAGCAAATGTATGAAATATCAATCGAAGTATGTACTAAATGTGTAGTGAAAGCGGCAGCGGAAGAGGGGTTGAAAAGAAGGGAAAAACAGAAATTGAAATGCACACGTCAGCAACACATGTTCAATTTTTTAGAAGATAATTTATATTGGGAAAAAACATTACGCTGACGTATTTTAGTTTTGAATTTATTAGATAGTTGTTGTAGAAGGTTTTCACTTAAAAAAAAATACACTTGCGCTGAAAATTTTAGTAGTAAAAGAGCAAACGGATGGCTTTCATAAAAAAAACTAGCTTCTTCCACTTCGACAATACAATTGGGAAAATTGCTAGTAGCCGAACTAATTTCAGAGATGTCGAAAAGCTCCGAAAATTTATCAAAATTTAACTTTTAAGCTTTTACTAAGATACAGGGGCATTGCAAGCAGCTTTTAAAATTTCAGAGAAGCTTTTGCGCTTTTAAAGAATTTCTTAGAACTTTAAAAGCTTTCAAAGACAAGCTTTCCGAACAGCTTTGAAGCTTTCACAGACATTTTTAGACTTGAGATTTCAACAAATCGTTTGAACTTTCACAGCAACACTTTTCTCGCTCTCGCAAAAATTGTATGTCACCGATATAGTTCACCATTAAAAAGGAATCAATTTTATACAAGCTTCCCCAAAAGCGTTGAGGCTTTCATTGAACTTATTAGACAAAAATCGTTTGAGCTTTCACATGAACGCTTTTCTGCCGCTCTAAAATAAAACAAGCTTTTGAGCGTCCACAGAATTTTGAAAACTTAAAAAGAGAAATGAGAGCGTTTTGAGCTTTCAGAGAAATTTAAAAGCTTTGAACGACAAGCTTTGGAGCTTTTATTGAACTTATCAGACTCAATATTTCACAAAATTATTTGAGCTTTCAAATGAACGCTTTTATACCTTTCAATAATAAACTTCAGTCACTGATATTGTTTACTATTGAAAAGGAATCATTTTTATGCAAATTCATTTTCCATAATAAGCAATTAAGACCGATAGCGTGTCGAAAATTCGAAACCATTGAATACAATATACATATTTCCATTTTTTTTTTCTTTTTTGTTGTTTGTTTTGAAAAAAGAAACCAAATCATAAACAAACAAAAACTGAAATGAATACAAAATAATGCAAAATGAATTGAATTGGTTTATGTTGAATTGAATTTTAACGCAATGAGATTGTACGTTTTGTTATTATTGGTGTAGAAATAAGGGAACTAGCACAGTGAATGCCGTAAAAGCCTAGATACCAAAAGGCTAACCATAAAAAAAAGTGTTTGTGAAGGCAAAACGGCGCAGTGGGGTTGGGCACAGTTGAACGACATGACGGTTAGCAACTCGAATGTGTGTTTTCTTTTTAAATTTTCTGTTTTTTTTTTGTGGCCTCAGGAGAAGCTCCGATGGCAATGAAAGCATTGTGCGACGGCCCTACGTAACGTACTTAGAGTGTGGCCGAAACTAATGGGAAATTCGTATTTCAGTCACGCTCAGCTATGTATCGACCTGGCATGAATACATTTGTATTTGGTATGTACAAATGTACTCATTTAGTATTTGTATAAGTAAGTGCGAGACGACGCCTGCCACGGCAAGTGCCTGACACATAATTGTTGAAATGATATTCGGACACGGCACAATGATGGCTGTTTTAAAGTAATTTCCTGCTTAAAAATTAGAATGGATGGTACATAGATGAAATGACGGTATCCTGAGCTGAATGGGAAGATGAAACCGCAGCACTGCTGGTTGATATTCAGAAAACCGCAACAACAACTTCCTACAAGAGAGACGATACAAAGCGTGCATCCAGATGGTGTTAAGAGATCTATGAGCTCCAGGAATATATAAAAATGGTAAAGTTTATTTAAGCATGAAAGCCTAAAAGCGGTCACGCTTAAGCTTTTCAGTATTTCGGCTTTAAAAGAGGATTTTCCAATTTCGAAGAAGCTTTTCAGCTTTCATAGAACTCTTTCAGTTTTAGGAAAAGCTCATGTGCTTTCACAAAGAATTAAAAAAGTTTTAAAGTTCGAAGCGCTTAAACTTAAGCACAAGCTTTTAAGCTTTATCATACTTACGACAGTGTCTTTTAGCTTTCAGAAAGGTATTTAGGCTTTAGAAGGAGCTTTTGCAATTTCAAAGAAGCTTTTCAGCTTTAAGAGGAGCTTTTGTACTTTCAACGAGCTTTAAAAGCTTAAAAGGGAATAGCTTTTAACCTTTCACAAAAACGTTTAGGCCTCCACAGTACTTTCATATCTTCTTCTGAGAATGATCGCCCAACATGCAAAGGGAAATTTAAAAGCTTTTAAACTTAAGCATACGTTTTTACGCTTGGTCATACTTACAACAGAGTCATTTAGCTTTTAGAAAGGTGTTTAGGTTTTAAAACGAGCTTTTGCAATTTCGAAGCTTGTCAGCTTTAAGAGAAGCTTTAAAAGCTTTAAAGGGAGTATCTTTAAAAAAAAAAACCTTTAAGCTTAAACAGAACTTTCATATCTTCTTCTGAGAATTATCGCCCAACATCCAAAGGGAGATTTATCTTGCGAAGCTGGTCATTCAGCAGACAACGAAGAGAAGAGAATCTTCATTCCACCAAAGTACTAAGACAATTGCAACTCGCGCTCAAGCAGCAACAAAAGCTTGACAGAAATGGCAGATTATTAGACGTTCTTTTTAAACAAAGTGACGTCGCGAATTCTTAAAGAGAATCCGTTATATTTTTTTTAGTCGAACGAGTGCGTGCCTTTTGTGATTACGTAAAAATTTTTATTAGCCCTAACAACCACTCGACATGCGCCATAGATGCAGGGATGGAGGGTAAACATCTACCACTCAGCAAATGCCAGATTTTCCAATTTTCTGTCATAAATTTTATATCGATGCAATAAAAAACCGCGGTCTCGTCCATTTCCATTTATTGCTCGCAACATTGTAAGAGTAGATATGATTTTGTAATGAATGCTTGCTCCAGAAATAGGAAACCCTGCCACAAAAAATAGCTAATGGCAAACTACACTCAGCGCTATGAATGGAATGAGTGAAATTCCATTGACGGCATGGCCTATTTGCCCACCCTCAAAGGTAGATAGAACTCCTTTCTTGAATTTTGTATGTATATCTAGGTAACTGTATCGAGAGTGCATATTTACATATAATATGCTTTTTCATTGCTTATTTGAATTCAAGTACACTCATGGTCGAAATCTTGGTAGTGGAAAAAATATTTTTCTGTTACATAACTTACAGGAAATCTTCCTCTTGTTAGGCGAAAATATTTGTTTTTCATTTTACTTAATTTTGAGTTTTAAGCCTTTTTTTAATTTTTATTTAACATTTTTTATTTATTTTTTTTTTTGTTTGTATAATTTTTTTTTTTTTCTTTTTTTTTTCTATTTTAAATTATATGTTTTTTTAAATTTTTGTACACCCATGACCAAATTTTGGGAGTAAAAAATATATTTTCGCATACATAACTTCCCCGAATTCTTCTTGTTAGTTATAGTGCTTTCAATTTTTATTTTATATTTTTTTACTTTATCTTATTTTTATTTTTCTTTCTATTTTTAGTTTTTTTTTTTAATTCTTAGTTTTATATCGATATTTTTTCTTTCAATTTTTAGTTTTATATCGATAACTTTTTTTTGGATTTTTTTATGTAGATATAGGCCGTAAAAAAACAAGCATTTTTTTGTTCCATTTAAGTACATATGTATATATATTGTTTTTGTGTTATTCTACATATTTTTTAATTTTTATAAATTAATTAATTTTAATTTCTTTATATTTGTAAAATTTGCAAGCTCGAGACCCAGTGAACAATAATAATTGGTTTCAATTATTATATTCGATTTTGTGGAAAAATTGATATTTGAATTTCTTTATTTACTTTTTTTTTAGTTCAAAACATTAGTTGAATGGAGAAAATAAAATAGAAACAACAATTTTACAACCTAACCAGCGCGGTCTTCCAATCTCTAATCACATAAACAAATCATTAAGCTTTATCAAAGCTTACTTTTCAAATAGTTTGTCTCAAAGATTTTGACCTATTTTATTGCTCACGAGTGTATTGCATATGCTAATAATTACAAATACTTGTGTATGGAAATTTATACATGCATATCAGCATAACATAAGTAGTTGTTGCTATTACCGATTTCGGTTGTTTCGTTGAATACTCAACTTTATCCTATTCGAAATCAACGACCGATTGCATAGCGGAAACTTGACGTCACTTCAAATTGCTATTAGTGCATGTATGTATGTATGTATGTATGAATGTGTGTGTGTGTTTGTAGTTGTGTATTGAATGATAGTCTCATTATTTATTATGATATGGTATAATTCCCAATTGAGAGTTCAAGAGTGCAATCAAATTGAATGAGTAGCTGATTTAGTACAACAATTTATATCGGGAGACCGACACGACTATGTTAAATGTTTACGAGAAAAATCAATGAGCTTACTAGAGATTATTAAATCATCACTAATACAAGTAATTGGAAATGTAATGAATTACTTTCAAAAAAAATACTCTACGCAAATGTTATTCCTTAGAAAATATTAGGTAAGGCAAAGGATTCCATTACTTTTCCCAATTACTGAGGAATGTAAAAGTAATCGAATTGAAATAAGCAGCAGGCCCTACACTCCGTTAGTCCTACCTTTTGCTTTGATTGTGGTGTCCACGAAGTTCCTGATTTCTTGTTACACGTCTAGGTCCCTCAGCATTATGGCTATAACATTATCGACTGTACGAGTATCTTCTGTTACTAGCCCAAGTGCCGATTTCGTTGCACATTTGGATCCACTCATCCAGTCTATTTGTTCTCCAAACTATAAAGTCCGCAGTGCCACTTATCGGATCGGGTTCGCTACGTTTTCAACTGATAAGCGGAGATCAAGGTAGTTTATGATATGCCTGGGGTTAGTCTGGGATGCCTAATATTTTTTAGGTATACAACTTTTTAGCTATATAAATTGAGTTGCATTTCTTTCAAGCTATCTCTCTGTATTTATTCTCTTTCATGCCGTTTCAGAGCCACCAGCTATGGAACTCATTAAAAATATTGATCCCACGACATAAAAAGAACTTTCAACTGAACAACTTTTTTTGTTTTAATTTTAGCTCATAGTCGCCGGTTGTATTTATTAGTTATTTATGCATTCAATTGTTACTTCTATTGTTCAGTTTTGTTGGTGTCGCATTTGAAAGTGAAATAACCCAACAAACACTGAAATGACATATCGATTAGAAAGTGATTACGTAACTAACTCGAGAAACAGTGGAGCAATGAAACGTTGTGAAGCGCTTTTCTGGACTCTAGATTCATAATTTAATAAAAGGGCTTAATAGGTTAATCCAGATTTTAACGCCCAATTCGGATCCGTAATGCTATTTTACATCGGCTGAGGTTCTAATGTTCTAATCATAGCTTCTCTAATATTAACGGCCATGCTCGCTGGGTACATGTGTAGTTGCGGTTTGACGTAGATCTGACGTTTGCATGCATAAATAATGCCAATAACAGTAATCATTATTCGAATTATAGAAATTTTAAATGCAAGCTACAACAAAAACAATAATGTGGAATTTAAAATGAAATATATGAAAAGGAAACGAAAAAGATGGTTGAAATAAAGACAGAATAATTCTAGTTTAAACGCAAACAAATACAATAATTATCCATGGGTAAGGGTAGCAAAGCAAAATTTTCAAATATCCTTTTCAAAGTAACTCAAAGTTAAGCCGACATCCCTATGTAGTAAGTAATTTGTATTAACACTAGTTTGATGACAAAAAATTTAAATACCTTGCTTGAAACTTGTGCTTTTTGATATGAAATTTGAAGACACTATTACTACAGCCATAAATAGCTAGTTTGTAGTTAGTTTAAATAAAACTAACTTGTAGTCAGTTGAAAACTACCTAGCTTGTAACTAGTTATAAACTAATAAATTTATAATTACTTGCGCTTCCTCTAGGGCAGTATAAAGGTAAGATTTTCCAGCAATTACAGTAATAACACGCATACCTAGCCAAGTTAATAAAAGAACAAACGCAGCAAACAGAAAAATATGTAGAAACGTGCAGGAGGAAGTATATACCTATCCTCACTCAAGCACTAACACGCACACACACATGCATCAACACATTTAAATGTCCTCCAACATCTATCTAGCCCATACACCTTTCAACATTCAACTCGTCCTCTTTCATGAGCAATGTAAATTGTTGTCCTTCTCATGTCTTCTTATTGAGGTTATGTTATGACACGCAAGGTGCACACAATTTTAAATGGATTTGTTTAATTTATTTGTTTGTCTGCTTTGTGTGTGTGTGTTAATGCAGATTGCATGTGTTTTGTGGAAAACATTACATTATTTATCTTGGCGAGCAACTTTCTTGTTTGACAAATTGATATCAAGGCTTACTGCGAGGAGTTAAAATGATGCCGCCTACTTACACTTCCTTCTGCCTGCCTTCCCTTTCTTTTGCTTTTCTCGTCTCATTGTCTTACTTTGTCATCGTTTAATTACTTACTTATTACCTTGGCATGATATTAAATCGATATATGCAAATTTCTTGAGCTCACTTTGGATAACAAAATAATATGCGAAAGAAATTTCGCGCTGGGGAAAAATGTTTTGCTTGATTTGAAATTAAAAATATAAATTTTTTTTTTGTGCCTGCAACACTTTTGAAGTCTCTGATTAGGGAGATCATAGTTTTTGTAATGGGTGGAGTAGTGTTTCAGAGCTTGGATTGAAGTGCAATGGTTTTCTTACGCTCACTGTCCCCTTTCTCCAATGCCAATCTTACTCCGTCGTTAATGAGTCCTTTATGAATTAAGTTTTTATTTAATTTTTATAAATATACATAAGTTACTGCTTCGCTTTAAAAATGGTCCTATGTCCTACTGTCTCTACATTTTTAACGTTTAAAACTTGAATTATAGTATTTGTTCCAGGGGATCGGTTGCTTACCGGTAACAAAATTGCTTGCTTCAATTTTTTTTTTAAAGAAAAGCAGAAGAATAAGATATAATTCTTCTCAAAAAATTCTGTTTGGTCTACTCTGGCTCGAATGCGATGAAAAGCTTAAGAATAAGATATAATTCTTCTCAAAAAATTCTGTTTGGTCTACTCTGGCTCGAATTCGTTATCTTATGACTGAAATTAGTGTAATCGATGCAGTAGATCAGCTGATTTGCTTTCACGAGGCTAAAATAATTAGACGGTGAATCGGCGAATAACTCACTTTCGCTTGTAAATTTAGCGACAGTATCCCGCAGCAGTGAGTAGTCAACAGCCATGTCGGAATAAATTTAGAGTTCGTATATCGTTAAACAAAAAAGCAATGAAAGCAACAACAAATAATTTGTGGAGTTTTGAGAGCGAGTGTGGAGGAAGTGGTAGCGTAGGCGAACAACAACAATGCAAGCCATGGAAGGTAGAGAAGCGCCAAAAAGCGGAATGTGAGTAGACATGCAACACAACATAAGATAGCCAAAGTTCAACGAGTTCGGTTATCAGCAAACGGGCATTTGGACATTTACTATTCATGTATGTGTGTGCCGGTGCGGATGCTTGTTTTAACAGCTGACAACCTCCCTCAAATATGCTACATTTTCGTGTGTTTGAGGCCAGCCAAGCTCACGTATGCAATTTCCATTGCTGCGCTTTCTCTTCTACACACACGCAGACTTCAACCGAAATGAATTAAATTGAATACATTATTTTGGGGGGGAGGGGGCGCTCGCGTTTCCGTGTAGCTCGATGCGTATGCAAACAAAATATGGCGTCGTTTGTTAATGGATTTATTAATGTCAAGTGGCAGGTTTCGGGTTTTTTTGAGTAAATCAAATTGGAGAGGGTGGAAGAGTTGAAGGAGTGTAGGCAAAAGAGGAAGTGGTTTGTGGGAGTTGGAGTTGAGTGGAAATTTTTTAAAAAGACCAAACGAGTTTGTGAAAGGGGTACGTACGTCTGTTGTGAAAGGGGTACGTTCTGTTAGACAAAGAGTTTGAGATGAGATAATGCATGTTGATTAAGGATAGATCAATCAAGCGAGTAACATATGGTAGGGCAAGATGGTTTTAGAAATATCGGGTTTACATACGACCCCGACAAACCTCTTTGCTGAGTAATATACGGACAAGAACTAAACCATTAGCTACTCAAACAACTATTTTAAGATTGCCACCTATTCTGCTTAAAATGGCGCGTAACCATCTGAAAGATCGGGCCAACTTTCACCAAGGTTTGTCTTCAAGTGAGAATGGAGAATTCTGATACACCAATATCTTACACCATTACCTATGACGTTAAGACCAGGAAGCAAATTAGCGATTGAATGAAATCCACCACACCCACTAAATATTTTTAAAAGAACTGAGTTATGTGAAGGTGGAATTGAAGGACCGTGTCGGTTGGGACGACACGTTGAGGAATGCGGAGATAGAGAAGCACGGCAAAGGCTGCAGGTGTCGAGGAAAACGTCCCAAGTTGACTTGGAAAAACGGAGAAGAACTTCGCTCTGTGTGTTGAGTTGCGAAATGAGATGAGAAAGCAGACTAGGGAGTGAACTTCTTTCAATTCTCAAAAAGTAAAACATAGACCATAACCAATGAAGCGCTAGTCGAGAAGAAACGGGGGTTAAAAAAGCTTTCAACACAGCAACAATTACAAAAAGTGCATACAGAGACTGCCGGAAACAAAAGTTGGGTACGCAGCCAAATTGGTCAGGCTTTGCCCCATCACACCACCAGCGCTATATGAATTGGCGGTTAGAAATCTGTTGTTGGATAATTGATGGCAGCGCGTCGAATGCAACCGTCTACAAAATATGAATCTTCTGGCGCTTTGTGACGCGTGTCCCACCTTCCACCACCCGCGTCGACATTAATTAATTTCACTTTTTATATTGTTTCTCATCGTCTATCTGGCAGGTTAATGCATTTTCGTGCTTTATTTCGACTGGAATAAATTGACGTTGTCGTTGTTGCAAACAAAGATGGCTAGCACAACAACAAAGACAAAAAAATTTGCATTTTTGCAAACGATTACAACAACATTCAAGCGAAGAAGAGGGCGGTAAGCAAGCAAAAAAAAAAAGAAAAAAAAAACCGAACGCCAAAAAACTGGCAGATGGGCTGCTGAATGCCGGAGATAACTTAAAATATTGCAACCCAATGACTCTGTAAGGGTATATTTTGATCTATGAGTTGAATGTGTGTGTGTGTGTGTGTGGTTGGTGTTGCTACTGTGCATGCAACCACTTTTCCACTAACAAAAAGCAAGTCAATGAGGCAATATGCAATTTAGTCAGATTGGCAGTCGATGCATCCAACGGCGCCAATGTAAAGCTCAAGTAGTTTGAGTTGTTGGTGTACGGTTCGAAGGACCAGCTGTAAATACAGGTTGCACAATGCGGCGCCTGAGGTACTACTTTCCGCCATATGCACAATAAATGTCTCGTCTGTATGTTTGTTTGCTTAAAATGCATTTGAGTTAAAATGCATTTGAGTCTTAGTATGTCGGCGACTAATGGAATAAATGCATACAAATCGAAATGGTAAATACAAATGTGTTTTTCGCGGGGGGGGAGGGGAGAAATTTTCGAATTTTTGCTTTGATGGTTGTTCGTTTTTTTTTTCTGTTATAAAATTTGGCTGAATACAGGAGGTATTATAATTTTGTACTCATGCCGGTCGATTGTAAAACCTGAAGGGATGAAATTGAAAGAGCGGCGAAATCAGATAAAGCGATTTTCGATATCGAAAATTTCCAAGAAGAGGAAAATGTGTGAACGCACTAAAATAACTTGAACTTGAAATTAATATGTCATTTTAAATAAAGTTGATATTAAATGACTAATACTGAAAATCTACGAAATCGTGGGAAATGCACACTATATTTTTCGATATCGAAAATTTCGAAGAATAGAAAATTGGCGCTCCGAAATACGTAAAACAAAACTACATATAATGTCTTCACCACATTAGAATTAGGAAGATTGAAAGCCACATTCACTTTTTCGAAGTCGAAACTTTCGAAGATTATAAAAATGTGTGTTGAGCAAAAATTAATATTAGTATAGTAACTAAGTTTTCTATGGAAATATTGATTTTTCGATTTCGAAAACTTCGAAGAATAGACAAATTTGCCAACGTCCTTAACTAATGAAAATGAATATAGCATCTTAACCAAATTTGAAAATGTATCTACCAATCGGAGGAAGCCGTAGCCCACTTTATCGATATCTAAAATTTCGAACATAAGAGCAGACAACTTGAGCAAAAAAAAAAAAAGTATCTTAACGTAATTTGATATACAATGATTGATATTGAAAATAGACGAAATCGTACGAAAGCCGCACCCATTTTTTCGAATTCGAAATTTTTGAACAAGAAAAATTGGCTGATCGGCGCACTAAAACTTGTGCAAAAGTCAATACATTGAGACCAAAGTTATATAGAATCACTGATATTGCATAAGAGCGAAATCAATGGAAAACCACGCCCACTTTTTCGATATCGAAAGTTTATACATATGTGTATCTCAACCGAATTTGGCACAAGAGGATGGATATTAAAAATTAACGAAATCTGAAGAAAGCCACGCTCACTTTTCTACTCGCGTTTCAAACTCTGCCAAATATATCGCATACAAAACTTTCTTACAGCACAGATATTAAGGGAATTAGATAAGGTATGCGACACCATAAAGGCACATTAAAGTTAGTTTCTCTAAGTTACAACCGACAACGAAATAAAATCAATTACATGATATCCTAGTTATTATCCTTTTCATACAAAATGTACTTTGATATAATCTCTGGGCTAAAACACATTGATTTCGGTAATAAATTTCAGTTCCTTAATAAGTATTATTATACGCTTGGGTGTTACATAAAAAGGTATTGCCGCACAAAATGGAGGAAGCGCAATAAAATCTATACAAAATGGCAAGGCTTAAAGGGAGCAAAACAAGGACAAGGTTGAGCGGCGCAACGTAAACGAAACTAAAGCGAAAGGATGAGTAAAGTAAAATAAGAAAGATAAGAGCACTACATATAGTATCACTCGAGCATAATGCTATACTAAATGCGATTTAATGACAAGCAGCCGGGCGAACGCGCATTTAACCGACACGCAAAAAGAAAATGTGCAGCATCTTAGGAAGAAATCCACTTCCTTTAAGAGACAGATAAAATATTCCATGCTGCGCCCCCGAACACAGATACAAACATACGAGCACGTAAGTGAAAAATAAATGGACACAAAGCGTAAAGAAATGTCCCAGAACACGCCGTGTCTACGCATAACAAACACAATACGTGACAACAAGCGCCTAAAAGTATGCGCTAAATTGTTAGCTAGAAAGAAAGTAAAAATAAAAGTATCTAATGTGTGTAAATATGTCATAGAAAGGTTGAGAAAGCACGCATCACTACGCCTACATCCGGTAACATGCATAGCGACAGTATCCTAATGAATATCCATATCCATGACAACGCGACATACCAACCGCCCTTATAGAGATTGCATGGCATACTGTTAGGCGCAAAACTGGTGGTGTTTGGCATGCATTTCCTGTGTAAAAGGCGCTAATACGACTAAAACGACGACAGTTTTGACGACAACAAATGCTGCTGCGGCCACTGCTGTAGCCTAAAGGTATGCAAGACAAAGGAAATAAGTTGTTAAACGATGGCACTTCAACAACGAAGACGTTACGAATATGGTAGATAAGAGGCGACGTGGTGAGTGTGTGAGTGGTTGAGTGAATGAGTTTTGGCTGCTAACATTGAGCGCTTGCAGCTCGAGCGTTTTGAGTGAAATAATTTATATGCACCCTTAGTAGTAGTAGCGCCAACAGCATCCCTGCTTTTTTTTTGTTGAGTTGATTACAGCCTAAAAGTATGCAACAATCGGTTTAGTGGCGTACACACAGTGTAGATGGCGCGCAACAGCTAAGAGGCAGAAACGAGATGAGAATTAAGAGCATTTTACTAAGACATTAACGAGTGCTCCGAGAAGCAGCCACTTGAGTGCATGTGTGTGTGTGATGAAAGGAAAATGAAGAAGCAGAAGTAGAAAAATACAAGATTATATACTTGTGAAACGTTTAAGTTAAGCCGGAGGCATTTTGAGCTACTCAATGAGTTATTTTCCACATTGTGTGTGTAGGATTATGCGCCTAAAAGTAGACGACAATATGTATTTAAGGTCGTTAACGTACTTGTAGAAATATGTACATACATATTTGTCATGTGAATTTCACCATATGACGACTCGGCACTCAGCAAACATACATACATACATACATATATTTTTTGGCTCGTTGTTCTGTGCGTCTCTATTTTCGTTGTGCTGCGAGAGTGCCGCCACAACGATTGCATACTTGTTGGCGCATAAATAATTTATGTATGTATTTTTAGGTATGCTATGAATGGTGTGTAGCCACTAGTTGGCGTTTTTATCGTACTTCAAGTGGAGAGTTGCCATAGCGCTTGAAAATATGCAATTGTTTTGTTTCGATTGTACTCCCGCATTGCATACTTTTAGGCGAGTTTATTTACTGGCAGCAAAATTAGTCAAGCATTTATCATATGGTGAATAAATTTAGTAAAACTATGGGAATAGAGCAAACGAAAGTGGTTTTTGATTTTTATTGCATACTTTTAGGCGCATTGCAATTTCACCGTCTAAAAATTTAACTTTTTTTGGATCGAATTCTCTCAAGAATGTGGTTTGGATTGCTTCTTAGCTGACATTTCTTGAATACATGGAATGGTAAAATTAGAAAAATTGCAATATACTATTTCATAGCACACTTTTAGGCTCCTTCACTTATTTTTAATAAAAAGTATTCTTATCCACAGCCACAGGCGTATTCAGGGCAAAAAAGGACTTCTGTATTGAAAATAATGATTAGAATAGTTTCCTACTTGAAGGTCCAACATCGTCTAGGGTGTTAGCGTCAGGTAACGAGTGACTTAAGTTGCATGGCATACTTCTAGGCGAACAATTCATAATATAAATTTTAGACATTTAATGATTGGCTTAGCAGTTATGCGGTGACAATTTTTGAATTTACTTCTAAATAGCACTTTCACCACGCCAGTTATTATTTACGCATAAATCATACACTATTGCATACTTTTAGGCGTATGAACTTTAATCCTACACTTCATATATTTAGTGGGCAGATTAATGGTGGGCGCTAACATTATACATGAAGTCAAAGGTTGCCAGATTACGACATAATTTCAGTATCACAGTAACATAACTTTATCTTTTGCTGTTTATAGCATACTTTCAGGCGCATTTGCTTATCTTAACATAACACATACAACTACTGCTATATATGAGAGCATACATATTTATAAAAGATATGCTACAATTCGAATTGCTATCAGCAACAAAAACAAACGACGCACAACTTGAAACTTCCGTATAACTGGAAATCGATTTTTAACAACCCCTAAAAGTATGCAATGGTAGTTTTTATCAGACTCGCACAGGAAAAACAAACTTCAATGCTGCACACTACAACTGCCATAGCGACCACCATCAGCGTTGGCGTTGCTATAAGCGGAAAAGGTAAAATGTTTGTGGTGGCTGCATGGTAGGTGGGGGAGGGGGGGACGTAGCGAACGCAAGAGAAAAGGAGCCGTGTGCTAACAAACGCCATTTGCGAAATGAAAAGAGCGCACAATAACAACAACAACAAATCAACTTTTGAACATTTGATATCTATAATTACATATGGCATACGCGTTAGAAGATATAAATTTTGGTTCGGTAGTGAAGTGCAAAGTTCTTTTTGTAACTTTACGAACATGCCAAAGTTTTAAGTTTCACAAAAATGTTTGCGTATTTCACCGCACGCTCTCTCTCATCCAGTTTTTCTTTTCATTACTTTTCAGAAAGTGTAGTAGTTAGGCTAAAAAATTTCGTTTTCCACTTACCCTTGCATGCAGATGTGCATCCGTTTCGCCCGGCTGTTGTACGCCGGTACGTATCTTCTTATTTTGCGGTCCATCACTTATACCGCCACCACCTCCGCCACCGCCACCACCGCTGCCATTACTGGCTGCACCGTTATACGGCATTGTGGTCGCCGTTGCGAAGTTGATGTCGGTTAGAGTTTGTTGGTGAATTATTTTGGCGACGTTTATTGGACCGGGGGGTGAAATAAAGTATTCCAGCTCTACTGCTGTACGCGGTACAACGCGCGACCCGTCGATGAATTAAATTTATTTGTAGGACGCTACGTGGAGCGTTCGAAAAAAGATACACGCGCTTTTAGATATTCGCGTGTGACAAGCAAAGTTGTGACTCTGCTTGGTTGGTGGCTTGGTGCACTGGGTGTGTGGCTTGCAAGCTCTGTTTTTTTTTTTGGCTCTTTGGGATGCGCTGTGTGGCTTAATGGTGCGTTACGCTGTTCTGCAATGTCTGGCTACTGTTGCGTGAGTTTTGAGCCCTTTTTTTGGCTTGACTTTTTAAATACTTTTATTTATTTTTTTTTTTTTGTTATCACAACAGAACTTGGCGCTGTTTTTAAAGTGTTTATTTTCTTAATTTTCTGCACTTTGTTACTTTACGCTTGGCTCTGCGTCTGACTTCCAAAGTCGCGTTGGTATAATAGTTTTGCTTGATGTCTGCTTTTGATTTGCTGCCACCTTTTGTCTGTTTTCTGTTGGCTGTTTTGCTAGTTGGCGTCAGATCAGCTGTTTTGCGCAAGCCATCGACCATGAAAGAGAGAAAATAGGAGAAAAAATACATTAGATTTGATTATGCTTTCAACAGACGTTTACAAAGCAAAATATTGCCAGTTGTGTGAAAAATGGTTCAACTAGTTCGTTACTATAAAAAGTTGAAAACTAAACAAGTAGAAGTTTTGATATTTCAAAAAAAAAAATTGCAAAAAGGGTTAAAATTCGTAGTTGATAATAGTTTTTTTTGCTGTTTATTGTTATATGTATATGATGAGGATACATTTTTTACAGCAATTTAACCCTCTAACTACCTTGAAAAATAGTACTATCTTGCAGAATCCCAATTGAATGAATTTATGAAAGCGCACTTAAAGAGTTACAGTAATCCAGAGCATTTGCAGGTTCGTTCAGAATGATTTTTTTGCAAAAAGACATTTCAGATTTTTTCTATGGCTAATAAATTATGAGATTTTTTGTGTAGCAAGTTTTAAAAAATTATAATAAAAAAAGGGTTAAAATTTTAATATAAAAAAGGAAACTTATAGAAAATAAGAACGAAAGTCGAAGAAATAAAGAGCAGGAGGTTGAAGAGAATGAGGGAGAAAAATTAGGTGGATGGCGTAGGTGAAGAGGGTTAAATTGACTAAGGAGGGGGAAACAATTTTTAAAATTTTCAAGTCATGGAATGCAAAACAAAGCCTCAGCAAAAACTCAAATCAGAATTAGTTTTAAAAAAATATCAAAAAAAAATAAATTTTATTACTTTCTTAAACAATCGCTACAAAATATTTAATTTTAATTTTTTTTTTTAATTTTTACTCTGTTTATTTTTTATATTTTTATTTATTTTATTCTTTTTAATTTTTTTTATTCTTTTTAATTTTTTTTATTCTTTTTAATTTTTTTTATTCTTTTTAATTTTTTTTTTTTTTGCTTATTTATTTATATTTTTTTTGTTTTTTTTTTTATTTGGGACAGTTTTTTTCTTATATTCTATAATTTTTATTTTTATTTTATATTAAGAAACCCAAAAACAACAATAATTTTTCGCTGCAGAAAAAATTATTAATAGGTCTATAGCTCGTACCGAACCAGGATTTTTGTTTATTTAATTTTTTTTTAATATTTTTAATGTTTTTAAATTTTTATTCTTTGTTTATTTTTATATTTTTTTTTTTATTTTATTCTTTTCAATATTACAAATTTGTAAGTTTTTTTGCAAGCTCGAGACCAGTTAACATTAATTCTAAGTGAATTAATATTGTCAGTTTTTGGGAAAAATTAATTTTTATTTATTCCTTTAGTTTTTTTTTTTATACTTTTTTGTTTATATTTTTTAAATTTATTTTTTTATTTATATTTTATTATTTTTAAATTTTTTATTTTTATTTATTTTATTACGTTTTCATGTCTTAAAATATTTTTTATTTATTTTCAAATTTTTTAAAAAAAATTTAAATTTTTAATCTTTGTTTATTTTTTATATTTTTTTATTTTATTCTTTTTAATTTATTTTATTCTTTTCTATTTTTTCTCTTTTTAATATTTTTAAGTTTATTTTTATTTTTTTTATTCAATTGTAATTTATTAGTAGTTGTGGAATAATCATTACTGATTGAAAGAGTCATACAATCAATTGATTTCTCAATTGTAATGGAAATTTAACAGGTATGATTTAAATAGAGTTGTAAAAATAGCAATTTTACTAGAATAAGGAAAAACTTAAAAATATTTATAAGAATTCTGTTACATTTTTATTTAAGAAATCTGTCAGGTATTTCTTCCAGAAATTGTTTAAAAATCTTTCAAATTCTCCTCCACAAATTTTTCAGATTTTATTCAAAAAATCTTTCAGAATTGTAATTCATAAACTTTTCAGCTATTTCTTTTCAAAATCTTTCATATTTTTCATCAAAAACTCAGAACTTGTTCGTTTCTTCCTAAAATCTTTCAGATATTTCTTTAAAAAATCTCTTAAGCATTTCTCCTAAAAATCTTTCAGATATCTCCTCCAAAAACCTTTCCGAAATTTCTTATTAAAATCTTTCAGTTATTTCTTTCTAAAACTTTCAATTTTTTTTTGGTCATGCAAAAATTTCCTTCAGAGTTCGGGGCACCCACTTACATTATTTTCGTTACTTAAAGAGATCGATTTAACAATTTAAGAATACATGGCCAATATTCTTCTATGTATTAAGTATATACATATGTGGTTAATTTTTCAAAGCTTTTAATCAAAGTTTATAAAACGCTTGCCAAACCAATTTCTTTCAAACGTTTTGTGAACGAAAACCAAGCGTTTTGTAAGTTAGTACCCATTGCAGTCATTTTCTTTTATTTTTAATCTACGTTTACCTTGGCTGTTCTAAATTTAAACGTCATTCAACGCTAAACAAAATACCATTCAAAATACATATTACAGTAATTAAGGAATATTCGCTTGCTCATTTAGAATTTCTTTGTGCCTAACGACATTTTCGTATTGAACTTATATTTTGCCAAACATCCGCCGCCATTTTCGCATAAAAGCCACTTCAATTTCCTATTGAAAATGTTTACCATTTTAGCAATAAACCGCGAGTCGCCGCCGACGGAAATGCCAAAGAAAATCGTAGGGCCATGTAGAAAAATGCTTTCAAATTAAGTTGGCAACATTCAAGTGGCCAGCCATCAAAAAAAAGAAAGCTAAACGAATGCGCCGATAATTATAAAATAAATGAAAGAAAAATATTGAAGAGTGTAAAAGGCGAAAGCACGATGAAAATGTAAGCAAAGGGAAAAACTATGTAATGGTTGAAGTGAGTGAAGGGTGGGCAAACAACGAAAAACAACCCTTGAAAGTTGGTATGAGCTGATGAGTGTCTAGTGCTGAGACAAAAGTGATGCGAAGTGAGGGATGTGGTTAGCTTAGATGGATAGACGAAAACGTGGAGACAAGACGAGGCAACAACAAAATAATAACTCAAAAGTATTGACTACAGAGTTAGTAGGTGAAAAATCAACAAAGAAACGTAGAGTATATAAAGCTTGATGAGATATGAAGCGCAGAGCGGAATGCTAAATGAAGTAGAAAAAGTAGAAAAACTAAATATTCAAGGAAACTAAATACGAAACGGGAAAACAAGGCAAACAAATGGAAAAACAAAAGTTTGTTAACAACCGACGGCTGACGGCTAATGGATGGATGAATGGTTGGTTGTGATGGGAGTGTGAGTGTGCGGCATAGACGGAGTCTCATGGAATGATGGAAAAGGCTGTTTATGCAATGAAACAAAAATGTAGCTGATAATGGGAAAACTACAAGCCATACATACACACACACATACATACAAACGTGATAAAATAGAAACGACGAAGGGCTGTTGCAGCAAAGTGTTGGTTTTGGGTGAAAGCTTACTGCGAAGGGTGGTGGTTGAGCTGCATTGCGTTGGTGGCAAAACTAGACGACGTGGTGTGTAGGTACATACATAAGTATATTTGTTTGTTTGTAAGACTGTGCTCACCACGTTAGCTTGAATATAATTGAAATAAACTTGCAATCGTTTGATCAAATGGTTGCTTGATTGTTTGTGTTGTCTATTTTTCTTTCGGCTAACAACCGGAGTATGACTGCTGGTAACAAGCGCCATTATTTACAAGAATTTTAGTTCACCTTTTTTGGGGGTTGTATTGTAGCTAAATAAACAGCAATAAATTCTTTAATGGCAATAGCGAAAAAGTGGAGAACATCAAGGGAAACGATAAAATTCCTACAAAATAATCGGGAGTTCTTCATATTGATAAAATTTAGAAATTTTTTCATCTCTACTGTAGTGTAAATGGGGGTTACTTACATATGTAAACATTTAGGATGGTATAGTAGGAAACAATTTTTTTTGTTAAAAAAAAGATATTTTTTTGATGGTAAAAAACTTCGGGAATTTACATTACTTGCGTAAAAACTGATCTCCAACAGTATCGGGTTGACATAAGTCCTACCCAATAAACATTTGTTAAATTGTTTTTTTTTTTTTTTTTTTTTTTCAAATAACTTGAACTGCACTTGCTTAGTAACCGTTTTCATACATCTAAAAAATTCATAAATTTTGAAAAATTTTTTTTCTAAATCATTTAAGTTTGAAAATGATATGCAAATTTTTACAAAAAAAAATCCAGAAAAATATATTTGCAAATTTTTTTTTTTTTTTTTTTCAAATTCAAATCCTTCAAATTCTTGTCATAAATGGTTGTTCATGAGAATGGTGAGGAAGTGACCAGCATCATTATTAGCTCACTTTTTGTAATAATTGATTAATTACGATAATCAAACATTTTTAGAATAATTAATCGATTAGAATTAAATTTTGGGTTCGATTAATGAGTAATTATTTCGTTTTCAAATTAATCACAATTTCAATATTTCAAAATTTAATCGCACATTATCATAAATTTTAATCAAATTGAAATTGTTATTAATCCTCGTTAATCGCAATTAATTCAAAATTTTTAATCAAATTGAAATTCAAAATTTTTATTCAAATTGAAATTTTGATTAATTGAATTAATCCTAGGATTAAATTTTAAAACGAAATAAGTCCTTATTAATCGAACACAAAATTTAAACCTAGTCAATTATTCTAAAAATGTTGGATTATCATAATTAATCAATCAAATTAATAGAGCAGTTTAAAATAATTGATTTTAAATTTAAATTCAGATTTAACAGGTCCGATCTTGACTAGACTCCAATGATTTCACTGGTTAAATATTTAATCACACATCACTAGTTTTGCACTGAAACAACTTTTGCTATTCGACAAAACGTTTTAACGATAATCAAGTGCCCTAGTTGGGAGATAACAGAGTTGTAAAAGAATGCATTCATATACGAATGAAATCAGTTGAAGTCTTATTCAATGACTTCAAATTTCGAATGCATTCATTGACTCGCTTTTTGACTAAAAAATTTAAAAATGAAGTCTGAAGTCTTTTTGAAGTCACGACTTTGAAGTCATTTAGAGAAGTCACTTACTGACTTAATTTTTTGAGTGAAATCACTAACTATTTGTAACAAAATTTATACAACCTACTTATAATGATCCACAGGTAAATTGACTTCAAATGACTCCATATGACTCCAACTGACTTCAATTGACTTTAGTGAGACTTTTTATTCAATACATGAATAACCAAAAAATGACTGAAAAATAGAACTCGAAGTCGCAGAATGAAGTCTGAACGCTGACTTCATTTTTTAAGTCCCAGTCAAAGAATTCAAAAAATGGCTGCAATCATTTTACGATAAATCAAGTGAATAATTATTCGCAAAAGAATGCATAGTTTTACATCTTTGGAAGATAAGAAAATAGTGAGTAAATTTTTTTAAATTTTCGTTTTGTTTAATTCAAACACCGACTGCTTAAAAACACCTAGAGAAATGTCGGAAGGCGTATCAAAAAATGACTTCAGTTTACAGATTCCAATCCTAAGACCAAAATACGTCTTCAAGCACAAATTTGCAGCTGTTGGCAAAAGTAAACATTTACTAAGATTCTTACAAAATTTCAATCATTCTAACTAAATATTTCTACTATCGTAATTTTCTAAATTTTTGCAACAATTGGCAACATCTTTTTTTTTGGCATTTGACAATTTCTGCCATTTTTCGCCATGCAAGCGGAGGTTTGTCTCTTTTTCCGACTTCGCATTATACTTTCGCAGTTGCAATAATTTATTTCTATTGGTTTTTAGCACTTCTTAACTTCTTGTAGACAGTTTTTATGGAATTCAATTACACAATTGAAAATTTCACTACGTAAAAATGGAAATTTTTATGCATTTTTGCAATTTCTGCTTTCGTCATTGTTCTGTGCTCTCTTGCAGTTTTACTCATTTTCACCAAACTACCAAAAAAGAAACGGAAAAAATCATACACACACACACTTGCACACATACATAAATGTGGAAAATCACAAAATTGTATGCCCTTTTCCCCCTTCTTTTCAATCAACCACTTTTCGCCTATCGCTTTTTAACGCTTTGCCACAGACGCAAAACGACCGAAAATGTTCAAATAAATTAGGAAATTTTGAGCTTTCGCAATTCTTTTTTCAAAAAATTTTCCACACTATTTTATGCTAAGTACTCACATTTTTGCTATAGTGCACAAATTTGCGTTGATAATTGCGATAAAATCACGAAAACTGAACAACAAATTGCAGCGAATGCGTTTCAACACTTTTTTTTTGCTTTTTTTCTTGCTTCGATACAAAAATTGAATTTCAATTTATGAGACAGCGATCAAAATTGCAAGGCTTGCTTAGCGTTTTTTTTAAGTTTTTTCTTTTTCAAAATTTTTGATTGAGTTACTTTTTTTTTTTTAAATTTTTTTTTGTCAATTCCAATTTTTTTTTTTTCAAATTCAAATTCTTTTTACTTTTCAAAGGTTTTTGAGCACTTTTTTCACTGTGCAACACGCAAGCTAAAATTTTTGCATTCAACTTTTCGGTATTTTCGAATTATACTAAAAATTTTGTTTTCAAGTATAACACTGTTGTTTGATGAGCTTAATTGTAGCCTAGAAACTCAAAATTACTTCGCGTCAATTGCGTCTGCTTTACGGTGTTGCTGGCACTTTTCTGGACGATGGTCGTTGCTTTTCCAAAATGCATAGCCCAAAAGGTAACTCTGCTGCTGCTCGCAACGCAGCTCACGCTAACCAGAGAAGCAGTGTTACTATGAAACTCTTTGCAGCGAAAGTGGAGCACGCGCAGTAAGCGTTTGAATAGCGGAATTATTTATTGAAAAATCAACCCCAGCAAAACCCGGCAGCAAGTGAGACACGTACATAATTGGGGGTGGTTCACTGAAGAAAAACAACGCTCAAAGATAACGCTGATTGTGGGTGGTGGAGAGTTGAGTTGAGAGTTTAGGCAGCGGTGCATGCAGCGCCCGAGAGCAAGAATGCGCGTCACTAAACACAATCACAACTATCGTTATCAGTGCCGATGCCGTAGTCGGCGGCGGTTGAGCTTCTCATACAAATATTTTTTTTTTCAGCAGCAGCAAATACACGCTTGCATCCATCGACTTTTAAGGGTTGCAATGAGCGCGCTAGTCTGTCTGCTGCTGCTGCTGACATGAAAATTGCTGCATGGTTGTATTAGAATGGGGTGGTTGGTGTTTTGTTATTCCAACGGCGGACACACAACAGAAGTGAAGTCTCGTTAACGGGAAATTTCTAAACCAGAAGAATAATTTCAAAACGCATTACAAACTATACAATGTGCGAGTTGGAAGATAATAGCAGCACACAAGAGACCTTACTTTACTCACCACGCTGAAATTTGTGCGTACACTTAACTCTCTCTCCCTCTCTCTCTCTCGCACTTTTAACTACCATAGCCTATTAAACTCATTTCTTTGCTAAATTTCCTACACACCTCACCAAAGATTTGAAGCCCCTTCCTTACTCACCACACTAATATTATTTCACTCAGCACTCTTATACACAACAAAACATTCTGTATGCGCGTCCCCTAACTTTGTATATTTTTCCCACCACAGAATCTGTTCCTTTAGCTTCTCAATCCAGCTTTTTCTACACTTTTCAATTTTCAGCTCTTCTTCTTTAATTCTTTCACGGCTCCCAACAGATTTCTTATCCACGCGCCTCTTTCTCCTGTTGTTTCATCTTACCACCTCGCTCGGTTACCCCGTACATTCGGTTGCTGTACCTTTTGAGCACGAGAGTGATAACGGTTGTTGGGAATATGAGCGCGCCAAACTTCTCACTCTCTTGTAAGAGCGCATTAACTACTCATAAAGAGTAACGAAATTTATAAAGTTCATCAAAGTCTATTGTGGCGTTGCCGTTACTGATTGTGTGGGGGTTAATTAGTTTTGCTATGGAAATTTAAAGTATAAAGGAATGGTGAAATATAAGTTGATAAATCTCTCACTCAAGTCAGTAAAGCTTTCACCCTTATTAGCTTTAATTGTACACCATTTTATAAAATAATTGTACTCGTTCCGATTTTCTTCTAATTTAGTTACTTAAGAATGGAACGAGCGTCAGGTGTCTCTAAGGTATATGCATATATCAAACTCGGCTAGGAATGATGGAACTTCTCTTCATTTCGTTAATTTAGTTCTAGAGCTTTTTCTAAGAGGTTGCTGTGAGACACATTGCATAATTTTAATAACAGCATTCAAAGGTTTTCTAGTTCTCAACCGATTTGTCAATCATTTTATAGAAATATGCTGGCATTGAGCTACCACATCCTCGCAAGCACGACCAATGAGATATCATGATTATGTGAGCCGTTTTAATTACTCTTCCGTGAAAAGTTGTTCCACAAGTAGACTATAGTCAAGTCAGCTAGATGAAATGATATACATAACTATCTAGAGCAGCTGAAGTTAAGATGAATATGAGCTTCGTTTCCATACAATTTATCTCTTCCCGAGTTCCTATAAGAAAAGAAGAAGCAGGTATACTCTAAAATGCTGAAGACCAGGTTCAGTATAATGCCTTAACCAATTTGAGCGATTGTATGCGGCCATTACGAACAGAGGAAGTGTAGCTGCCTACGTAATGTCAGCTCTTCCTCATGACAGGGATTAAAGCAAATAAGCCCTACATAGGGAGACGGCATAAACAGGAAGTTTTCAATCAAAACTTTTATGATCTCCCTTATAGACACCCAGCTTTAACATCTTTGTTCTTTATATTTGTTGTTATTTTCATACTTTCTGCTCAAATTCCAAAGATTATGAGGAGTTCTGTAGAAGGTATATCCATGGCCGTTTCAGCTACATATATGTACATGTGAATGTAGGGGTAACGAATGAAGCTAGGCCTTCGACATGGTACAACTTATATTTAAGACCCGGAGCTAGGCCTTCGACATGGTACAACTTATATTTAAGACCCGGAGTCCAAAGAGTATTGGGATCTTATATGTGAAGAAATAATGGCGGCTTCAACCCTTTTATATCTAGTGTAGTGTGTAACAGACGAAACTGTATTCAATACGTCAACATTCACACAGCTGAGTCTGATGTTCATTCTACAGGACCACTTTTTAATATCTTCATCACTGCTACACTAACAACACCAAATATTCCACTACTCTCTCTGTTAGCTCTCTATGACATAGGTAATTGATTGCAACCCACTGTACTCTTATTCAGAGCTTAGCTCTTGGCCAATCCTCTGCAACTTTATATACCCGTTAGCAACGTGCTTGCTATGGTGTGTCTGCCTAAAATGCATTTCAATGCCTTGCAAAATTTATTTTCAACTCCATTTATCTATCACCACTTTGCCAATGAAAAAGGAAAGTCAAGTTCAGTCATTGAACTCTCCATTAAAAATTATTTCTCGGTTATACTAAACATACAATGTACGAATTTATACAACAATAAAATAGTCAGTCAGCTATAGATATATTAAATGAAATTTTTTTTTAATTTTTGCCAGCTATGAAAATGGCAAACTTTATTTTCATGCCATCGGGCTGTGATTTTTTTTTTCTAGTCCATAATATGTTTGTATGCATGTCCATATGTGTGCGTTTATGTTTGTTCAGTAATGATGCTCTATTGGTCATTACACTGTGTGTCCGACGGCATGAAGACTGGTTAAACAACATTTGCTGCGCTGCAACTAGAAACTAGTTTTCAGCTAGCAACTTTGGGCAGCTGATCCGCGCAGACGAGACTTCTTTAGTTTTCCCACATACGAGTGAATTTACAAATATGTATGTATTTGTTTTGAAATAGAAAATACTGAGAGTTAAATGACTTTCGAGGTGGTGTATTTGATTATCAGCGTGGAGTTAGAATTCTTCTTATACAAAAATGTCTTGTTTGCGGTTCCATTCGGAAAACTACCCACCTAAAGTTTTGAGAAGAACAGTCGTCAGGCTACCACGGAGTATACAACTGCAGCCCGAAGGAGGAATAGCAGAACATTTTTTGGATTCCCTTTCATTTCGAAACACTCTTTAGAAGCCAACAAAAACATTCATGCCACACAATTTAGAACTTAAAAAAAATCCAAAGCAATTGAAGTCATCAAAGATCTAAAAATTTCGCAAAACAAGAAACAATCCTAAAAAAATGCAGTCAGTAAAAATTTGGTTTAACCTTCATCATCTAACAGTCAATACCAATGACAAAAAGTTATTTTGTAAGAATTGCAAGGTCATTTTGCTCCCACGGGTGGTGGCGAGTGGGAGGAGAAAGAGTTGGATGGCTAATAGTTTTAACACAAGGGGGAAGGCTAAGGAAGCTTTCACTGACGCAAGTAAGCAATAGTCAGACAAGTAATTTTTAGTCAACTTTAAGGAAACATTTTGAAAAGGAAAAACCAAAGTTGTTTGACGTCTAGAGAATGTACGCTCTTTGGTGCCTTATAAGTCGGTGCAAGAAGTATGGTTATCCATACCGTGGACTCAAAAAACCAGATTATTAGAAAATAAATAAATTAAACCTATGGTACCATGACTACACCTTTTCACGGTCATAAAGGGAAAATATAAACCAAAGTTAGTAAAAAATCGAGAAGAACTTTTTAACACCATTGCCGTAGCAGTGATTTGTTTACCTAAGCTCGGCCTCCGAAAACCTGCAGAACGCAAAGTATTACGGAGGTTTACCAAGTATAATCTCAATAAAATGTTCTCAACACAATTTTACACAATCTCATTTTGGACTTGAAAAGTTATAGGCGGTTGAGTTAAAATAATTCAATTACCATTCAAAGCACGTCTTGCTCAACTCGTCACTGTTACTGCTGCCGTTAGACGTTACTGTTGTACCGTTAGTTTACAGGTTCTCAGCGCTGCACTTTCACTTTACCGACGGTTGCTTGAGTGATTTTGTTTTTTTTTTTGTGAATTTCTTCACTTAGCTTCTTTGAACTTCAAATTGAAGATTTTCCGTTTGCAATTGTTCCGTTAAAATCACGATCCTTGCGCACAACACTTCGGCTAACAAACAAAGCGCGCGCCCGAATATGGATACACAACGAAGTTGCAGTTATGAGGGAGGATGCTGTGCGATCGTAATTCAGCAAACGGTAAAACCGAATGGTGTTATTATGTTGGAGGTGCTTTTACTTGTTTAACAAGGCGTGATTATGCTTGAATTTTCTTGATTTTTCAACTTGCGATCGGGGCGCGCGGGTAAATTAATAAATTTTTACTTTTAGCTAACGATTTTTATTTCTTACGAAATGTTCGTTGTAGATTTTCGTTTGAAAACTTTTTTTTGAACTTTGCAAAATTTTCTTCAAATGCACTTTTTTTGCTTTCTGGCACTGCACTTTCTTTGTGTGTGGCGCTGTGTGTGTTCTGTTGTTGTTGCTTTTGCAAACTACTATATAGTTTTGTATGCAAGTGTATGTGAATTGAAAATTTTTTGTTCAAAATTTTTCAGTTTTAAAGTTTTTTGGGTTAGTCGCTTTGTTGTTGCTGTTGCTGGATTAAGTGTTCATAAAGTGAGCGTATGTGTGTGTGTGTGTATGTGTATCTATGTGCATGGCTTTACTATATACATATGTATGTAAGTAACTATGTGTCTCTACACTGTTGCTAATTGTTCTTAAGAATGTTTGTTTTTGTTGTTGTTATTATTGTTATTTGTTGTTGTAATTGTTTTTTTTTACTGCTGTTAGTGGTGGTTTCAAGTGTTTGATGGTGGTGTTTCTTTTTTTTCTTTTTCGCTTTCCTCTTCTGCTTGCTTTCACAGCTTTTTTTTTTATTCAGCCGCTGCAACTCTTTTTACATACATCCATACATTCACACATACATATATATTTCCCCTTTGATTTTTTTCAACTGCACTTGCTTGCTACGTTTCGCTAAACACCTTAGCTGCTGCTTCTTCTTCTACTTAATTTTTTTGTTGTAATCACCACTTTTTTCCACTCGCCTGCTGCTAGCGATTTCTTCCTCGCTTTCCTCAAACTCAGCAATAATTTTGCACAAATTTAATTATTTTGCAATTTCTCTGCGCTTTTGGTGTTGGGGCCGAATTTTGCTTCTTTTTTTTCTTTGGAAATTTCACAATTTTACAACTTTTACAGCACAATAAATATGCAATTTTTTTTCTGAATTTTTTTTTTCCACTTGTCGCTCGATATGTAATTGGCTTGTGTGGTTGATTTTAGACCCGCTCAGCACCTCCGATTCGCTTCAAAGTACAATTCGTACTAAAATATTGGCCCCATCGTAAAGTGTAAAAGAGAAAATTCATTTCGCCCAATATGTACATACGGCCGGGCGTGCATACACTCAGAGATACATACATACATACACAAGCTTATATGTACATTTTATGGGACGCACGTCGCTCAGCTGTCCGAATGAACGTTGCACGACGTAAAGGCAAAACAGCGCCAGAAACAGCAGAACTTTGTTGCAGCGCACAGTGGGCTAAGTTGCTCGAAAAGTAGTCAACTTTAGTGAATTTGGGTATTTGAAGTACCTTAATAATTCTTTCGGTACCCTAACATAATCCTTAGTCGCACAGTCCCAAGTAAAAAAATCCGAATTGGGGTTATATCACCTTTGAGAAAGGTATTAGGAATATTTTGTGATCATTTTGAAATTGCTTTTGAGATCATTCTGGGATTTTTTTTAAGGAAATTACCTCGAAAGAGTCCCGAAATTGTTCCAAATTAGTCCCGAAAACAATACCGAAATGTCATAGGAAGAGCCCACAAAACAGACCAGAAAATAATCGGAAATCACCCTAAAAAAGTCTCAAAATAATATCTAAAACTATCCGAAAACACCCCACGAATTTCGCATTATTTTGTGGGGCAATCAAATTTTTTCATGCCTACCCCAAAATACCAAGAATAAAACGTTTTTTTCTAAATTATAGCCCTTCAAATATGAGAGCTTTAGAAAAATTACAAAAAAAAACACGATTTCATCACACCACTTATCAGTTTTGCTGACTGTGCAATGGGGGGAGGCACACACTTTTTGGTTTGTACGAGTACTGAGGAGCGAATTGCCCACTTTTGTATCTACATATTTCATTGTAATTGTTTTTGCTTTTTCTTTAATTGAAAAATGTATCTACATTGCGCGAGCGACGAATGAGTTTTGCTGCCACAGCAAATCGTGCAAAGCGCATGGTGAGCAAATTCAACATGGCCAGGGAGCCAATGAACGAATACATAACCAGCGCAGTAGCAGAAATCGCAGCAGCAGCAGAAGCAGCAACAAAACAATTCGGATAAGTATGCCGAGTAATTGCAGTCGTCATTGTTGTCGGCGTTGCTGTCGTACATTAGCTGGCAAAGTTTTTGGGGCTCACCGGGCGCTCTATGAAGCATGCACAATTTTTCAGGGTTAGAACTGCCGAAGCTCAAAATTTTAGTCAAGGAAATTTTATTAAAATAAAAAACACAATACAATTTTGTAACAGAAGTCAGTAAAATCTTGCAACCAAAAGCAGCTGTTGCCATTTCGATTGGTTAATAGTTAAAATTTTTAAGATTTTGTTGTTGCTTTCCCTTGTCACAATCAGCTGTTTTTATCTTACAAGTTTTACTCTGGGAAATTTTCACAGTAAACACTTGTAGCTTCTGTCCATGAAATGTCAAAATGCGCTCGCTCGCTACAAGTGTTTTGTATTTTCTCAGTGAAAATTTTGTAAATTTTTCATTATTATATAAAATATACATATATAATTTTTAGAACTGAAATACAAATCGAGCCCTAACCGTAATTTTGGTGCAGCCAACAAAATTTTGGAATCTGTATTTGCAGAGATATGTACGAATCAGCTGGTTTATAAGGTGACCAATGATTTGAGTTGAAAAGCCCTGTTAATGGTGGCATTGCCATATCCAGATAAAACAGCTGATCCAACTAACCTTATGGGAATCAATGTAATAAATTAATGATGGCATAACATAACATAACGCTAACGTCATAACCATACCATAGCCAACCAATTGAATTTTAGTTTTTCTGCCATATCTATAAACAGCTGATTGTTGATCATGCAGCGGAGTGAAAGGAATTTCTTGTTGATGAAGAAGTTTACTATCAACTTGCGGCACTGTCAGCTGTTTCTGGTTATGGTAGCAATAATCGATGACAATAGCTGTGGTTCAGTATTTGTTACGGTTATGACTACGGATTTATGGATAAGGAAGTTTGTCTGCAGCTTAATGCCTTCAACTTAGTACAAATCGTAAAAGTACAAGAACTAAGGGGCGGTGATTTCTAATTTTTTGAAAAAGGTAGTAAGGCTACTACGATCGTAGTAAATTCAAAACATGCAAAGCATGCACTCCACTTATAAACACATACATACACGTAAATAAATGAATTTATGGTAACCCTGCAAAAAACCGAAATACTCCGTTCCATACTCCATAGAGTACTCCTTAAGGAGTATCGGAGTACTCCAACACTTATCCTCGCTCATATAAAAAAGGTGGTCCAATTTACATGGCGATGGCCGGTAATTGGATCACCTAATCCGACTCGGAGTACTCCATTTCTTTGCTTTTGAATACTCTATAGACCACCTACATGAGAGTACTCCCAAAATACTCCTATTGGATTACTCTATGAACTATTCAACAGCAAAGCGAGAGAGGGAGTAGGTGGTCCTCAAAAAGAACACATACTCCCTCTCTCGCTTTACTGCAAAGTACTCTATAGAGTAATATTTTGCCAGCATTTTCAAAGTACTCTCACGTAGGTGTTCCATAGACTATTCAGCAGGGTGCTCCGATATGGATTAGGTGATCCAATCACCGGACATGGGCTTATAAATTGGACCACCTTTTTGTATGAATGAGGATAAATGTTGGACTACTCCCATACTCCAACGTTTTTTACAGGGAAGTAACAGAACAGACATTATGAATACACTCTCTGATGTAACAAAGAAGCAGAGCAAGGCGAATTTGAAATTTTCAAATAAATTCGCCGCGCGCATGTAAATTGAGAAATGAGAGCAAGAAAAATCCTTTTGTTGGCGAATCGTGCAGAAGAGGGTGTGCTTGAATCAGGGTTGGAAAAGCACGCAAATTTGTACCTTTTTATACTGTTGATAAGAAGGCAAGTTTTACCCAAATCATCACAAGTTTTACCCAAATTTACCATTTGGAGATTTATTTAATCGATTACATGAATTGATGTATAAAAAGCTAAGAAAATTCTTGAGACATTTCTTTCAGGAAATGCTTCCTTTTCAACATGTTTGACAACCACTTTATGGGTACAAAGCACCACGGTACGTCTGCAATGCTTAATCAGGTACAAATTCAAATTTCTCTGCCATTCCTACCACAATGGCTCATGGTGTGTTTGCATTTGCGTGAGACAAGTGGCAGAGCTGCCACTTTGTATTTTTTTATTACCAAAAAAGCCCTATCAATTTGAATTTGTCTCAAGTTAGGGGATATTACTGGGCACAGTAAGGCTTATTTTGTGCCAATTTTGGGATAGTTTTAGGTATCATTTTGGGATCTTGACTCGGCCAATTCGGAATTATTTCAAGGATCGTTAGGGTGCAAAATTTATCATCACAACCTTGGTTAAAGGTAAATAAGGTTAAATTTAAATTTAAAGTGTTGCTGGCCTACCACACTGAACGTCCATGGTGCGAGCCCTGGTACAGGTAAAAACAAAAGAGGGTTCGAAAAGGTTTTTTTCAAAAAGGTGGTCGCCCCTCGGCAGTGGTTTGGCAAACTCCACGAGTGTATTTCTGTTATAGGAGGCTTCTCAGAAAAAATTCCTTATTAAAATAAATTGAATATCGTTCGCCGAAATAAAAAGAAGCTGTATTTTAAATAATTTTCATTTAAAATATAGCAAATTCTATAACAGAAACCATATACAAAGAAATTAAAAAATTTACACTAAAATATCAATATTTTTGGACAGAATTTTTAGAAAAAAATTCTGAAAATTCAAGAAAATTTTTGAGCAAGTTCTAACTTGCACAATGTTATACTAAAATTGATTGGTCTGCAAAACTGCGGAAAGGTGTTCTGCACATAAAAAACATGGTTCGGGCCCCTAAATCAGGATTTGACCTGGGCCATTTTTTGTTTTCTGTTAATAACTTTTCACTGTGTTTTCCGTTTTCGGATTCTTGTTACAGGGGTCAAAACGAGTCTTTTAATACCTCTCCTGATATTTTTGGAGGTTACGTACGGCCGTAAAGAATTACAATTTCTTTAAATATGGTTTTTGTTCTTGGAATTCTATAACGAACATATTAAAATTTTTAAAAGTTGTTTAGTTATAAGATTTTAATTTTTTAATATTACACTTGCGTCTCCAAATTTTTATTCCAGGGACCAAAGAGCCTAAAGCGAACAATTTTCTAAAAACCTTCCCAAATCTTATCTTCCCTGGCTAGTTTTCGCAAAAGTGCAAAATTACAACAAAAACTACCAAATTTGTTAGGCAACGAGCAAGCCGGCAGCCCTAGCACACTCCCAGACATGAAACGTAACAAAAGAAACAACCATAACTACACAAACAACACAGCAAAGCATAAAAACGAATGCCGAACAACAAAGCAAGCGAATAACAAATTTAAAAGGTTTTGCGCACAAAAATTTCACACAAATCCAAACATTTTGGGAATAGCGCACAAATGTTGTTGCTGTACGATTTTTATAAAATAAACTACAATTAACATGGTTGTAAAATGAATTCACATAAGTTTAATCAGAAAAATAAACCACAAATATGAGAGTTAGAGCTAGTCATACCTTAATTGAGTTACGCCCGTTGCTTGTTGTTGCCGGTGGCCTACAGATGATTTTTCTTTCGTTTTTTTTTTTGATTCACCAAGGAAAATACAACGCTTTCAATTGTAAACGAACAAACTAATTATGCAGCACGCTTGTACGATATGATTTTAATTCACGTTTTCTATTTTATTTTATATTTTTTGCACAAACAAATGGCCAGCAAATAGTTGAAAATAACACACACGAAACACACCGTAGCAGTTCGCCGATTTTAGATCCAAAACAACACGAACACTGTCCAATTGTGACTGACTTCCGAATTGCTTCAATGCGAGCATATTGGCTTGAGTTTTTTTTGGTTTTGGTTTTTTCGACTCTTTCTTGTTGGTGTGTTTGTTTTGTTTTTGCTTTTTTACTTTTGTCGTATTTGCGGCGAAAATATCTCTGTGTATAAACGAGCAAATAAGTAAACAACAAATACACGACAAAAAAGCAAGCATGGCCGATTGAACGGTAAATTCATGACGTCGCTTCTTGGCAAAGAGAGAAGATTGAATTAAAAAGAGTAGTAAAAAGTGGTTGCTCAGTGAAAGAGTAGGTATTTAAAAAATATGCGTGTTAAAAAGAGCGCATATCGCTACAATTTGAGAGCAGTGAGTACTTTTACTAAATGAGCTCAAGTGCAGTGTTGCCGTTTTGCTAATTTTGTTTACTATTTTTCGTGCTTAATGTTTAGTACTATTTTTGTTCAAGTACGCATTTTAGTACTTTTCATCATTGACTGAAGCTCAGCCGGCTAGGCTGGTATAGCTGCCGTAAGAACCGTCAAAAATCCATGATACGAGTGTTCGACGAGAAATCCAGAATTGGGCCCGGAATCGGAGCTGACTTGGAATGACGAGATTTCTTACCAACCCTTAGTGTATTCTAAGCCCTGACCCGTAGTCGGCCCATTTTTCTGTACTTTAGATCAGCCGACAACATCGATACCTTCTGCGCGGAGTTTGAGACGCTCCGTCATCAGCGTGGGAAATACTTTCCTCTCTAATTATCTTCTCCTCCTTCACCTAGGGAATTGCGGAGCTTCCAATGGGGTGACTCTGGGAGTATTCGGCACTCAAGTTCAAATTAATGGTCCTTCGGAACAGGGGAAAGCCGCTGTTCGCCCATGCTTGATGAATTCATGAAAAGACCACAACTGGGTTACCAAAAATAGGTAAAGGATGACAAGGAATTTATAAATGAATTTGAAGTTGAGGTAAAGCAAGCGCCCAGACAAGTAAATGCTTGTGACCGGACATCGTCTGTTGGGTCTGCTGGTTACAGAACGAAATGCATTCAAATTGTTTGTAGCTGCGATGAATTTTCGATGAATCAAAGGTATTAAGATTGTTTGTAAATTTTCTTGTTTTTGCATGTTAGCCCGTCGATCAAATGCCCTGTGCCAATGCAAATTTCCGCTGAGTCGACACCGAAAAATGCAACAAAATCAAAGTAAAAACTCTGAAAGGCCCAAAAGCTTTGCAGCCATTAGACGTGCCAACCAACCACAGCACAGACACCGATTGGTGGATATTTTCGATGTACAAAAACAATTAAATGGGCATTAATTAAAATGTACAAGCGATGCCGTTAAAAATAGCCATTCAATGCAAGACAACAACAATAACAACAAGTGCAACCACAACAACGATAATAGCTATCAAGCAATGTGCAATGAATTAATGGGGGTTGGGTGGATATATTTGGTAGCATGTGCGCCATAAAAAGCCAACAACCAGTGCATGGCAGGCGTAAGAGGTGGTGGAGTGGAGAAATTCGTTTGAGAAATCAATCACAATAGAGACACCAACAAATACAATTAAGTGACCATATGATCTATTCTAATCTTTATGGGTAAATCAGTGATTCATTGCAAGCTCTTAGTAGTTCCGAAAACAAGCATAATGTAGCTCGGCGGCTGAGAAGAACGAGGCTATGAGACATTGATTTTATGGTATCCGCGTTGTAACCTATTAAACTTGGACAAAGTTTGAAAGATGGCTCTCTGTAGTACAAGGTTCCTGCAGAAAAAGATGTATCCAAGCTAAGTAGCTGTCTTATGTATCCCGGTACTAGCACCTTCTGGTGCTAGCTCGACTGCCGTGGCACAATTTCGTTGACAACGGAATCCAAGCACCCTAAACCGGTACCAAGAAAGGAAGATTTTAATTTATTGTATTTTATATTATTTAACTTTGTTTTATTTAATTTAATTTAATTTTTTTATTTTATTTTATTCTATTTTATTTTATTTTATTTTATTTAATTTTATTTTATTTTATTTTATTTTATTTTGTTATTTTATTTTATTTTATTCTATTTTATTTTATTTTATTTTATTTTATTTTATTTTATTTTATTTTATTTTATTTTATTTTATTTTATTTTATTTTATTTTATTTTATTTTATTTTATTTTATTTTATTTTATTTTATTTTATTTTATTTTATTTTATTTTATTTTATTTTATTTTATTTTATTTTATTTTATTTTATTTTAAATTTCCGAAAAATAGTTTATTTAGCTATATTAGTCAGTTTTATTCGCGAATTTTTCATTAATTTATTCATGAACATAATATATTATACCCACATGTAGTATATGCACAGCTAAGTATAATTTTTTTTTTTTTTGTTTTTTGTCTCTTCCCCAATGCATTTTGGGGCGGCGTTTTTGCCATTTCTTCGCTCGGTTGCAATTCAATTTCAAAATGTTTACATTCTTGTTGCCGCTCACTGGTCGAATATTGTGAGCGCTTGAATGCAATCGGTGGTGCTTTCTAGCGAATGGCGTACGTTTAAATGGCTGTAAATAGTTTGACATGGGCGAAAAAAAGAAATAAAAAAAATTTATGTTTTAAAAAATTCAAAAACAAATGTTTTGACAATGTGCAAAAACTCTGGCATTTGTGTCTGCAAACGCGCCTAACAACAACAAAAGCCGAATACCACTAAATCTGAACATTTTTCCGTTTGTTTTAGCCAAATTGTTTCGAACGTTTTAATCAAGCCGATGGGGTTTTTTTTTTTCAAATAATTAACTCTATATGTATATATTTCATCAAACTCTAAGTCTCTTCATCAGCCTGTCAATTATTCCGGCATAGCTCCAGAGGTTTCAGAGAAGTTTAGATTATCCTTTTGGCATTCTGAACAACTAATCCTGGCAGCTAGTCTGTTACCTTTGCACACCCAATGTCCTCATTTAACACCCTTTTCGAAAGCTGCAAGTTTTCGGGAACCCGCGCCTCGGCTTCCCAGAGGCCTTCTTCTCAATTGCTTCATGAGATTATGCAAAAAGTAGAAGCATTTCCTCGACCTTTGACCTGTAATGTGCATCTTACTGGGGGCCCAATCGCCTACATTTCTTATAATCACACTCAGCCTTTTCCTTTAGCCGCCCTCCCCCTCCCTCTCTATCATATTACAGTTATCTTTTAATTTGTATTATTTTAATGCTTTGCATATTTCGTCAGAGCTTTCAAATACCCATGAGCTCAACAAATTCATTGGCTTATCAAACATTATAAATATTTACCCACATACGCTTCACGCAACCCATCTCATTGAGCTCCTACTTGACCCATTTGCTTATTCTTCAAAGGATATTGCAATTTTTTGTTGTTGTTTTCATTTTGTTTCTTTTGATTGGGAAAGTTTTTTGTTTGAATTGCCTTTTAGATCGCAAAGTATTTGTTGGTTATAAATTGGACGTATTTGTTGGTGTGCGTGGCTTTTCTGACAATAATAATAATAATAGTGATAGTGAGAGCTCTTCAAGAAAATAGAAACAATAACAAAACTTAGATAAACAATCAACAATGTTAGGCGTTGAAACGTTTAAGATAAGATCCAAAACGAACCGAGCCAAAGTCAAAACCAAAGAAAATTGTGGGGGAATCAAAGTCAATTCAAGTGAAGTGCAGCCAAGCCGAGTGGATTGAAATGCAGGGTGCGGTGTTGTGGAGTGGGGTGAAAGGAAGTGTATTGTATTAGCCGATATTGTGTGCATGTATGTTTGCACTGGCTTATTGAAATTGCACAGAAATGCAAGAAGGAATGAAAAAGGCTGCAAACCAAGAAGAAGAAAAAAGGGGGAAAAAATAGGAAATAGATGGATCGAAGGTGGCCTAATTGCTTGTATATTAGGGTGGTCCTTATTTAACACATTTTATAATTTTTTAAGATTTTTCTATTGTTGCAAGGGATGGCAATACCAGGATCGCCTTCTCTTCTAGGTATCGAAAATGCCGGGGCTGCTACCAAATATTATATCGCATGTTGCTATTTTCGGATTGATAATATTTCTGATTATTTTTTTATTGTTTTAATAATTGTTCTCAAACTGTAGGTATCAGCTGTTTATGCAGTGATATTCAAACGCTCTATACCAAACTAGTATTTTTCATCTAAAGAATTATTATTTTGGTGATGGGTAGTATTATTTGATTTGAATTTTCTTTTTTTTATTATTTTAAAAATAATATCACCCTGTGCTGTGTTCTATTTTCTAGTTTATCCGAATATTGAAAATTAATTTACTGTCTATCTAAACCAGTTTTGAGTATATTAAGCGGAAAAGTTTAATAATTTCATCTAGCGAATTGTAGTGAATTTTGCAAAATATTGGGGTTCAACAGAATGGGTTTGCAACAACAACAAACAGCCTAAACCCAATGTGAACCTCAGTAGCTCTTGACGTTATGCTGAAAAGTGCTTAAGAATCGGAGGGCAAATCCTTTCGACACCAAACTTCGCAAAAACCGCGCACTATAACCTCAACAAACTGGCCAGATTCATCAACAAAATTAAAAACTCCGTCACCCTAATGTGCATTTGTTCAATATCTATTTATTTTCGCTTTCAATGAAAGCAAAACAAAACAAAAACAATATATCGGCTGTTTCTTTGAACTTCGCTGATTTTTACATTAAATAAATTATTTTAAATTTATTTTTATTTTATCTATCTACATTGCCATTTATCAAACCCATCTTCAAAGGCATGCAGCGGCACGAGTCAATGAATTTCGCATATCCGTTGAGTCTTTAAAATGCAAATTGTCCACATTTATTTCAAGTTTTTCAATTCCGTACATGCAATTTGGCCTAGTTTTAGGCGCTTAAAGCACTTAGAGGTGAGTGAAGTATTTTCAATTGGTCTAAGTGGCAATGTGTGGAGATATTTATACCCAGTTGCAATACCAAAAATAAATATTTTGAAATTAAATGAAAATTCAATGATGCAACTTAACGTCTACATCCATGGCTATCCATGGAACTCAATGAACCTCTCAACCTAACCGCAACTGGGTATACAATGTTGTACCTTGATCGAACTTCGATTTTCTCTCCAATAGCTAATCACTTTTTGTTCGACCTACAATTTCTAGAAACGATTTTCCACTCGTTGTTCGTGTCACCTTTATCATCAAAACTCTCCCAAACCAAAATAAAATCGGAAAAATGCACTCTCGCTTGTTTATCCTTTTACCACGTTTGCATGCCAATATCAGTCGCCATGTGTAAGTGTTTTGACCTAATAGCTTAGGTCCTTTAGCTTAATATTTTAGCAAAATATTTTTATTGCACCCAAACTTGTTGTTCTTGTTTAACCTTTTCGTAGAAATTTTAGTTGGCTTTTTAGGACTTAGAGCTTAGGCTTCCACAGCAAAAAAAAAAAAAATAAAATAGTTTAAATCTTTTTTTGTTTGTGTTTTTTTGCCAATTTCGTCGGCAGGTGAGTGTGCAGGACAGTGGAAGGACGTAAGGGATGGACATATTTTTTCACGCTCAATGACCAGCTGATGGATAGTTTGTAATAGGCAAAGCGATGGACTTGAAAGTTGATGGTACAAAATGTATAGCTCATTCATGTTTTAGTATGTACGTATGTGTGTGTGTATATGGTGTATGTGTTGGTGTCGAATGCATTGATAAACCAATCCATCAGGCAGCTAAAAAGGTTTTTAAAATATTCGAGTTGAATGAATAAATATCTAGGTGAAAGATATTAAATACTGGCTCGTGGGCTCAGTGAGCTGCTGATTGATAGGAATAACACGTGGGAGTTCTAATAGAACATAAGGTGGGTGAGTGAGAGTTTGGAGACGATGGCGAATCTTTGACGGCATAAGAAAGGTGGAATGCTAACAGGAGTGCAAAGCATGCATAAGTCATGGTGAAAGTACTCCTCCACCGATCTTTTCAAGCACGGAGCTGCAGAATCGGTAAATATCATGACCATGCCTCCTAGAGATGTGGTCAAAAGTCGAAAATATCGTTTATGTGGCGAATAGTCCAAAAAATCTATTTCTCAATAATCGACTTTTTTGAGAGATGAACCGATTTGTGAAAAATCGATTTTTGAAGTAGAAAACTTTGTTTTTGGAAAACTTGATCATTTATTAACAGCTCTAGTGGGCTTCGATTCAAAATATGGCATTAAAATTATCGATTTATTAAAAAGCGATATTTTTACTAAAATCGAGAAATAAAAAATCTATGAAAGTAGAAAAATCGATCATTTATTAACAGCTCTAGTGGGTTTCGATTAAAAATATGGCATTAAAATTATCGATTTATTAAAAAGCGATATTTTTACTAAAATCGAGAAATAAAAAATCTATGAAAGTAGAAAAATCGATCATTTATTAACAGCTCTAATAAAATCGAGAAATAAAAAAGTATGATAATCGATCATTTATTCACATACCTAATAGTTTTCGATTCGAACTAAAGAGATTACATATACATACATATCAAGATATTCCTCTTAAGACTCCTCTGCAGTACCAAAGACCACACTTAACGAGGACCCGCCCAGACTTATGGCGTTGTCAAAAGCAACTGAGATGACGTTTGGACAATTGGAGTGTCCTTTCCGATATACCAGCGAAGCGTGTCACAGGAAATCTAATGTTGAGCTACGCGCTTTACCAACAACATACTGAGCGAATACAAATTTAAACGGTCAGTCGTCTTATGAGGCTAAGTGAAGATGTCTTGACACAGAAGAACATCAAATTTTCACAAACTCACTCTACTCAAGCCAACGCCTTTAAGTATTTGGTTCGTCCAGTCGCTTCAAAGAAACTCAAAGCAACTCCGAATTGTCTCATTCCTATTTCGATTTTGAGAAATACAGCCTAAGCTCACTTTTCCTTTCAACTTAATCATTTTGTATGGAAATTGTTGGTACAAAATTCCAATCCTACTTTGGTGCTACTAAATTGATATGTTTGCCCCCCTCTGCCCCTCTACACCGTGGAAGTTTTTGTATTTACAAAGCAAATTACCAGCAATCATTTGTTGTTTGTTCATTTACTTAGCGAAAATTCCACGACTGCCTGGCATTGCTAAGTCGACTTCCTTCGATAAATATCAACAACCAAAATGTTACTAATATGCAGCCACGAGAGCGGAGACGGATACGGAAACTTTGTGATAAGAACTCTACAAGGAAGACATTTTCGACTGAAGCGAATTTGATATCTCGCAGCAAAGTTTAAGTGAAAATGTTTAGAAATTAGCGATTTACATATACATACATACATATATATACATATATCTACTTAGATGCTTTGTGTGTATGTATGTATGTGTGGCTGTCAGGGTTGCCAGTTGTACCCGATTGGGTGATGATGACATATTTCCGTATTTCGGTTACTTTGCTATGGCAGCTGGCATAAGTTTCTGACTGGGCTCTATTAGGCTAATCATCCTGATTAATGAGTGCCATGGCGATTTCGATGTTACCTAACAAAGCACACCAGATATCAAAGATCATTTCTTGTTGGAGCGCGGAAGAGTTCGTGGTAGCCACCTATTTGAAATATCATAGCCTAGAACCCTGAGTTGCAGATGGAAGCGCAGAACGTCACGCCGTCGATTTTGGAATGACATTTTAAGGACTTCACAGTAGGAGGTCCACCGTTTCTTACCACCCCGGCAGGTTGTTGTTGTTGTTAGCAAGTAAGAATGACAATCCTAGTTGACACTGAACACACATTTTCCACTACTTGGAGATCACGAAGTTAGAAAAGTTGACTTAATAAATTTTATTTACTCAAATGAACTTTTTCCACAGAAAATCTTCAAATAAAAGAATCATGACGTGCTCCCAGACGCTTCGCATCCACTTTAAAAATATTTCAAACTACCTACACTAGCCTGGGAGCTGAAATTTAAATGTGGCAGCATTCGATTGCTGCAATAACCCTCCTCAAAGAAAGGGCAGGTGCTGAGGATAATATTTTTCTGACATCTTGACAATCCGTTAGCGCCGTAGGAAATTTCTCTTCTCCTAAAACCAAATGCTTTAGCGCCATCTATTAAATTACAAAAATTAAACAAAGCTTCAAAAGGCTTGGAATTCTAGTGGCTCACCTATTTTCCAGCGAAAATTATAGCTATCTGGCATTCTTTAAAATAAACTACGTATTGAAATACTGCTAAGGATCGAGTTGATCGATTTGAGTTGTTGATTAGTTGACTGAACGATGCGAAGTGTTGTTGAAATGTTCAATAAACTGAGCTGCAAGATGCTGAAGGAAGCAAATGTAAAACACCCAACTAGCCAAAAGACGAACAAGGCGTCGTACAAGAATGAGATTTATAAATAATCGATTTTATTTTAAACGATTATTTTATTGTGATGATTTTTTAAATCGATTTTTTTAATAGTAAATACCAATTATTAATACATCGATTATAAGAAGCCCGCATTTTAATCTTTTTTTGATTTCGAATAGGCAAAAAAAAAATTATAGAGCTAAGAATTTTTTCAGCTCAGGATGACATCCCTGTCGGAAATTCCGAGCCTTTCGAAGTGAACTGTATTGCCGATAATCAACGTTACAAGGGGAATTAGAATTGTACATAAATAATAAATTTTTCTTTTCAACGACTATTTTTTTTTGCGGTCGATTTGTGTTAGTAATTATCGATTTTTAATAAATCGATTATAACAATTAGACATTTTAGTATTTTGTAATATTCTTTATTATCAATAGGAAATCGATTAGTTCTTTAAAAATTAATTTTTCATAAATAGATTATTTTCTTTAAAATCACGAATCACAATCTTAAAAAAGAAAACGGTTATTAAGTTATCGATTTATCGATAAGAACTGCATTGAATGTGCCAAGCTATCTAAGGACAGATAATTTGTGGAAGAAGAACTACGCTAGCTTTATCATTTGTAAGGATATCAGAAGAACGCTTACAAACGGTGTAACTCTGTTAAAGTTGCCTGGGTGAAACGGATTCAAAATACGGTCGTTTCTTTTTATTAAAAAACGAAATGACATTCCGACGACGCTATTCTCTCAATGAAAGGTTTTCGTCAGTCATATTTGACGTTTTTTACTGATATTAAATTTCTCACCTATTAGAGAATAAATATTTGGTGAAAAAAGTTTGGAGAGTGAGTTTTTGATTAATGACTTTTGGTCCATTGGTTTCCAGGATATTTAATTTTGCGCCATTTTTTTTTCAAAATTGCCCATTGTACTGCCTTTGCATAGTTTCATAGTACTTACAACAACTACGATGAATTGTAATCTATATTACATTTAAAATGCGAATACAATAGACATAAGCAACGCTGCAACCTGCAACATGCCACATGCAACAGCACGAAATAATCGACCAACAACACAACGACACTTGCGCAACATTGCGACGTGTTTATTTGTAGATTGTTTTTTTTTCGATGTTTTGAATTGTAATGACAAAACCAAAACCAAAAAAGCAAATGCAAATTTCGAATTTCGGTTTACAAATTGCAAGACAAACAAAAAAAAAACAAAAACAGCAATAGAAGCACGAAGAGTGTAAGGGAGGAACAAGGGGAGGAAAGGAGGCGGCATTGCGATATAAAAGCTAATGGAAGATTTGAGCGGGTATTACTAGTCGAGATGCGATTGGATTAGCATGAGTTCTAGTCTCGCTGAGTTCAATGTCTCTGACATAGAGGAAAACTATCAAACCAATCAGTCTTAGATCAACGCTTCGGCATGGTAGAGTCATAGAGTTCCAAGACCGTCTGAGAGAAACGAAAAAAAAAAACAGTAGAGAAGAAGTAGAATAGGAAAACGAAGGTAACAGTGAGATAGGAAAAGTAAAGAAGGATGGAGGAAGAGGTAGAGAAAGATAAAGAATAAGTATTGAAAGGCTGATTGGTGAAGAGACATAGACAGAGAGCGAGTGAGAAGCAAAGTTAGACCGAGATGCACCTAAGCACTTTTTTTCGCCGTTTGCTCAAAATGGCAACTCAACCACATCCACATAGCGCCACTTGTTGCCGAAGAGGAGACCGAAGTGCCTAAGAAGACAAACAAGATTCAAGCTGGCCCAATTTCGTGCTGGATACTGTAATAGAACAGATGCCAGATTCAACCCTTGCAAGCCTATTTTTCAGCTGCTCAACGGAGTAGACACTTCTAACACCCTTCTGAAGCCGCAAGGTGACTTCCATTTGGAAGATTTTGTCAGGACAATGTCAGGTAAGTGAAAAAAGGTCAAGGGCACCGCTGGTTGGATCATGCTATGTGATTAGGCAAAAAAAGTTCCAGCCCAGCAGGCTTTTTAGCGGCACCCGAATTCGCAAGCAAAGGAAAGAAGATGCCTCTATTGAGATAGAAAAAACTGTGGAGGCTGACTTGAACTTGCTTCGCTAAATAGCTGGGCAGCTGACGTCAAGAAATGTTAAATGATGATGAACCTTGAACTTGGTTGCATCCCTCCCCCCCCCCGCCCCACCGAAAGGTTTCAACAACTACACCTGAGCGAGGTGAAACTTAACCACAAATTCAAAATGAAATTCAGTTTAAATGTGCTCGTGGAATCTGGATGAGAGGGACACAGTCAAACGGACAGACTAACAAATATTAAGTGTTTTTGAAGTGTTCGGCAAAGCTCGTGCAACAACCGTTAGCATTGATGGCTGTGCGCTGCAGCTGCAGGGGGGGGGTTGCGGTATGTACCTCGTACTATGGCGGTGTTGCTTTTGTGGTGACGGCTGCTGGCTGCGGTGGCTGCCACAATTGTTTTGCGCGAGCACAGTGAAACAACTAGAGAACAACAACAACAACAACAATAGCAATAACAAATACTGCAACACATAATTAATGCGTTTGGCCGCAAAGCATACGAGTGAAAAGGCCAAAACGTTGTGCACATACGACGATTGAAGGAGCAGCGACAGTCACAGGCACAGCCACAAAAACAAAAAGACAAACCAACCAAACATTTCGAATTGTTAATGGGACATGCAAACGACAAGTGGCATTTTGACTTTGGCTGCAACGAAATGCGCGCACGTAACACACAAAAACACAACAACAAAAACAAACAGCCAACCAATCAACAAACCGACTAACGTGACGACGTAAGGCGATTCAGCGAAACGATCATCCAAACAAACGGACGTGCGTCGTGCTCTCCACACGTCTGTAAGATCGTCCATGCCTTTCACGTGGCTGTCTGTCAACCCATCTATACGTCCATCCAAGCGTCTACTCAAAGCATTTAACGCTCTGCTCTTGTATATCCCTTTGAGTAAAACAAGCAAATCGCACGCTTCGGCCAGCTGACTGCCTCATCGCGTTGCCATCATGGTACACCGCCCAAGTGGGCTGGCATTACGACTCGTACGAGTAGGTATGCCCGTTTTGTTTAAGTGAAATAAATTAAAAATCTAAAAAGCTTTGCAGCTACGCTTAATTCAAATGTCAGCAAACATAGCCAACTAAATATTTAGCTAGCCATCCTTTTACTCGTTCGCTTTTTACTTTAGCTCGCAATAATGTTGTTGTTCCCTGCAAATGTTTTGGCCCATTCGGGAAGTATTTTTCTTTTCTTTTTTTTTTTTTGTTGTTGTTGTCTACCCGTCTATCAAATGCAAAACAAAATAGAAAGTGACAGGCTGAATAGTGTTTTATCTGTCACAGGGCCACACAGTTGACATACGCCTTGACGGTATAGCGACAGATGCGGCGTACATCACCAAATCGGCGTACTAAGTTGGCCAAGCGGCTAGAAGACAACAAATTCTCAGCATACCGATAAAAAGAGTTGTACGTGATGCGTAGCGGATCGTGGTAAAAATGGTCGGTGCAGGACTTCTTGTAGTCACAAACCTAGGGACTGATTAGGAACCCGTAGTGTTTCCAATACGTTCGGCGCTTTAGAGCGAAGACACTACTTGGGCCATCGATGTGTAGCAGTTCCGTAGAGAAACGATCATGGACAGATTAGTGACATTGAGACCAGCTGCTAAGCTACCCAGAGTCTATATGCAAGATAAGTGACTTGTGGACAGTCTAAAAAGGGATTTTCGGCTAGTGCTCACCAATGATGCTCATCCGCTAAGGGGCACTGTCGAAAGTGGGGTAAGTAAATTGACGGACCAACCTTCTTGAGAGATGTCGAACTCAGCTAGTATAGTTGAAGGTACTCCAATCAATTAAGATCCACTGGCCGTGGAAAAGCAGAACCGCCTCTGTGCATAACAAAGTATCGCATTCCTTCAGCAAACTAAGAAATAAATATTTGGCCAATACAAATCATAGACTGATGAGCCTAAAATAAACCTTCACACACACACACACACACACACACTAATACTTATGCTGCAGTAAAGCACCAAACTAGTCAGATATTATACTAGTTTACAACTATAATTTACAAACTCATCCGAAACTACTCCAAAAAATTCCAATTTTTGTAAAATGAAACTTTCTAAAATTAAATTGTAATTTTCTGAATTTAAAATTGAATTTCTGAAATTGATATGAAAATTTCTGAAGTTGAATTGTTGTTTTCTAAATTTAAAATGGTAATTCTAAAACTGAAAAAAAAAAATTTTATTTAAATTTGAAATTCTGAAAGTAAAACAAAAATTTCTGAAGTAGAATTGTTGTTTTCTAAATTTCAAATGATATAATGAATAAATTCAAATTCTGAAATAGGAAAAAAATTCTGAACTGCAATTTTCTGAATTTAAAATGATGATTCTGTAGTTGGAAAAAAATCTAAACTGGAATTTTAGCTTTCTGAATTTTAAAATGAAAATTGTGAAATTGGAAAAAAAATCTGAACTTGAATTGTAATTTTCTGAATTTAAAATGGTAAATCTAAAATCGAAAAAAAAAATTCTGAGCCTGAGCTGTGATTTTCTGAATTTAAAATGAAAATTGTGAGATTGGAAAAAAAATTCTGAGCTTGAAATTGAAACCTTCACATCAGTTTTGAAGTAGTTTCCAATTAGTTGACTTTACTACAGGGTTATTCATTAGCTACGAAATGTCATTTTATATTTAATTCAAGCGTAAAAGTGTTGCATTTAAAAGCGCAGACGAAACAAACACACACACACACCATTCCACAGACACACATATGTAAATCGCATTGAAATTTAAATAAATTTTTGTATTAAAATAAGCTAAAATTGCATTTGAGAACTAAATAAATAAATTAATGCACAAAACCAACAATTGACAGATCGCATAACAGCGAGTTAGGAATGGGCTGACGGATGACTAATGCCACATAGAGCCGATGAGATTAAATGTAGTAATAACCAACAACAAACACTTACTACCAACAACACTAAAGGGTTACAGCGCTATGGGCGGAAAGGGGAGGGGAAAATTTGAATTTCGTGTAATTTTATTGTTGTAATGTTACAATGCTTGTATAGTTTTGAATTATTTGGGTATTTAGGTGGGATTACAAAATAGTTTCGGCATTGTTGTTTTGTAGCAGCGAGCTTACTCGTAAATATTGTATGAGGGGATGCGAAGTGTCATGAAATCAAAATCGATTGTATTTACAGTTAAACGACAAACATTCTCGATTACAGAGATTTTAATGGATTTCATGAATTTGGGTGGGGCTAATCTCTATGGCATTACGCAATATTGAAGCTTGGGGCTGGGAAAGTGAAGTGGGAGTGGGAATGGAAGCTCCCGGCTAAAGGAATTGGTACAGAATTTGCAAAAGCCCCAATGCCGTTTTCGATAAGGAAAAATACATTGCTGCATACCTAGTTATCCTATCACTCTCATCCAAACCCATGATCAATGGTAGAGACAGCTCCAGTGTTTTTGATGAGCACACTTACGGGGTCCTAATATTGGCTGAGAATTAGGGATGACGAAATGAATCATCCAAACACTGCTTGCTTAGAGCTATGTGTCTAGCCAGAAATTGATAGGCCTTGGATTAATTGCCCAAGTGTTCTAAATGTGGGTGGCTGTCTAAACCTAACCTCACTATTTCACGAGGAGGGTTATGCTCACTCCCTATACGCTAAGGAAACTTATTCCATTGTATTCTACTGGCACAAATGTAGCGAACCGAGGTAGAAACAGTGATGCTGCGGAAAGCTCGCTGTCCTTGTTGTACGTGAGATGGGATGGGAAGAGCAGCAATGGAGGTCTCTGGAAGCTTTCGCAATCAATTATTTTTCGAAGGTTATGAAGTATTCCGGGCCGTCGATTTAGTGGCGTGTAGTTGGGCAATACCTAAGGCCAGAACTTTGTGCGGTAAGCTCAAAAGGACCATATAATAGATCTTGAGACTACGAAATCTGTTCGCCTCGGGTATGACTATTTTGGAGCCTTTCCTAGAATGATCATCAGCTGTTTCGTTTGCTGACCATCGCAACCACAAATTAAACTCAACGGCTAACAACTGCCCAACGCAGTTACCCATGAGACTGCTGGCTCAAAGCTGCTGCTTGCAAAATTTGGTTAACGCAAGGTATGCAAGATCTCCTGTGGCGCACGCAATATGCAAGATGCAACAACAAATGGCAAGTAAAACAGCAACAATTCGAACTCGTTAAAGAAAATGAAAAGTTACGCTTGCCGAGCTTTTGGAAGGTGCTAAGCTCACACAAAATAGAAAAAACAAGACAGCTGACGTGCTCTAAATGCGCTTGTTGTTGTTGTTGTGGTTGTTGTTGGTTTGTGCGGCTATAATAAATTCATGATGTTGAGCAATTTGTACACATCACAAAAAGACGGCCTCAGCAACGAGAGCACTTGATGCGAAATGTAGCTGGAAGAGGGTGGATGGTGGGGTTTTTGTAGGTGGCAGCGGTAGCAACCAAGCAAAAATTAGTTAAAGTCAGCAGCGCAAAAGGCAACCAAGTGGCAAACCGTCCCTTAAGCTGGCCGCAAACGCAAGTGTGTGTGTGGCGACGTTTTGTACTGCACAGATGAGCGTTTGCGGGAAGGTGGGAGGGAATAGGCGGGGTATATCGAAATGTGTACGTAGCTAAAAATACGCTGAGCTTAGCTTCCTCACTTTCGGTTTGTTTCGCTGCAACTCTTGAACTGCAATCCTCCTTAGGTGCTTATCGCCTACACACATTTGCATTTGTTCGGCGTCCAACTTTGTGTCTCAACAGAAGCAAGTCGCTGACCACAGCTTTTTTTAGCTACACGCAAACTTTTATGCTTTCCTTTCAAGCAGATTTTTGATGGAAATTAATTGAGAAAAAATTTCAGCAAAAAAAAACCGCCTTCGGTTGACCGACAGCAACAACCGGCTTTCACTAAGTTAGTGAGAGTGTTCCTAATCCCTTTTTGGCCTTTCCCTTTTTTTGATTTTGCCCCAACCAATTCTGTTAATCCTGGCCCACAGCATGAAATGAGTGTGAGTTCTGCTTTGAAAGCGTTTGCTGTGATTTACGGCTGCGAGGTTATGTTAAGTGGCGCGTATAAAGTTTGCCGTCCAAGTGAGCTCACGATGGAGGGAGGGGAAAGAGAAGAGCGCAATATTTTAAATAAATTTCCTCACACAAGAAACCAAAAAAAAATAATCGTTCATTTTAAAATCAGCCTTGCGGTTGAAATTCCCACATTAGCTTAACAGAGCTTTTCATTTATTCATTGCTGCGCTTAAGCGTGAACTTCCTTCCGGCTGGCAATAACGTATTGCGAACGGATGCACAGAAATGTATAACCCATGCACTGTGGGTAGATATGTTGGGGTTGGGTTACGTCTAGAGACTTAGTGGGCCAAAATAAAAGTCCGTGTGAGATAGCAGATGAAATGAATACCTCTAGCACGATCTCGGATAAGTTCCGCGAAGGAACGTGTAATCCAAGGCCGAAGGATGTACACATGTCTAATGATTCTGTAATCCCACCCCACTGTACGCCATTCAACTGAAGCTGGAAGGGTTTCCCATTATGTTAGGGAGTTTGGCGTGTGCTCCGTTTGGACTGGGGGTACTGTAGAATGGCGATCACCCAGAATGAAAGCTTAGTGACATTAGCGTGCCCTGGAGATTGCCTGCAATCTACATTAGACTATCTCTCAGCTGACTTCCAATCCACCTCTTCAAGTGCAGACTATAAGTCGCAAGAGGATCATCGAATTCACTTCCGTCCATTGTTCGAAAGTTACCGAATGGGCCAGGGGTTCTTCACGCCAAAGTGTTTGAGGTAATGGACGATTTATTCAGGCATTCCCAGATCACATCACTGTTGGACTCAGATCTTTACCGATCTCTTAGCGAGGGATCCCAGCTTCTTTTTACTATCTTTTGCTGCAAAGCTATCCTCTGGGGCTTGGATTCCTTATTTAAAGATGAATAGGACGAATGGATATATTTAATCTACAGGTTATTCCACGTCCCACGTCTTCCAAAAGCAATTTGGGTTCGTCAGAGCTGTGAAGGAATGCATTGAACTTATCAACCCTTTGAGGAGCTTCAGGAACAGTAGAGTTCAGCAGTTGGCTGGTATGGGGTTAAGGGTGGTCAGTGCTGCTTGGATCTCGCTTTTAACCAACAAAAGGACATCCACCTACCTCAAGCTCTGCAGCTCAAAATGTCGAAAACAGTGCCTTCTTTGGATCGCAGTACCTTTGGAAAAAAAATACAAATTTTAGCTGCGGATTAACGACCCTTGTACCACTGTGCAAAGGATTGTTTTAACCGACAGCCATCGAAAAAAATATTTCAAAAAAACTGTCCAAAATATCACATAAAAAACTCTATGGAGGCCAATAAATATACATATTTTGCATAAATATATTTTAAGCTAATTTTCTGCTCCAACCCCGCAAAAGTATTTTTTACTTTCCATTGGAAAAATCGTATTTTAAGCTTGGAAATGAATTGAACGTGACATTCAAATTAACAGGTTGGTGGGCCAAAGCTAGAAATGGCTTTCACTTTGCGATGTGTGGTAGAGTGTGAGTGTGTGTGTGTGTGTGTTCATGTTTGGGTTCATATGCTCAACGGTGTGTGAGCATGTGTGGGAGTGGCTCTAGGTCACGTTGCATCATTAATATTCAAGCCGTTTGACTTACGGTATTTCCACCATAAAATCAAACACACACACACATAAAATGAGTTTTATAGCAAAATTGTTGTTGTGATGCTTAACTACGGAAATAGTGTGCGAAGTCAAAAATTTAATTTTATTTAAGTTGTATAAAAAGAAATGTGAGGAGGGTTACTGCCTCGAAGAGAGTGCAAGAGATAGCGACAAACCGTATGAGAGCGATATGAGTAAAGAGGTTGAGATGATGTAGTATGAAGAGGGTGGAAGTAAAAAAGCGTCTAAAAGTTCAAAGACTATCCGCTCACCCACCACAGGAGGTGTCAAACATCATTTCCGATCTAGCGGCGTGCCATGTGTTCATTCAGAGTTTGGTTTCGATAGAAGCTCTCAATTGGATGTCAGCCAACTATGGGCACGGAAGGACATTAGTAGACATGGTAAAGGGCCCGGATTATCAAAACTGACTTAACATCCAATACGATTAAAGAAATTACGACTTACTCTCAGGATCTGGGGTTCAGCAACTTCAGAATACCCGATATGGTTCGAAGGTATTAGATTTTGCTAAAGCCTCTGCATCATCTCAGCATTTCTCTCAGCTGAATCCACTCAGCAATATTGATGCGAAAGAAATGGCTGTTGAGATGGCCAGTAAAGGCTCCGAAATTGGCATCAACGAGGTGAACCCCCTGCGGGTAGGGGGTTAGAATATGCCCGCGGTAGGCATACCGGTCGTAAGAGGCGACTAATATGCACAAAGGCAATGATGTGCAACTCGATGGTTGATCTACGGATATGATGCCTCCCACCTCTCATTACCCATCTTCTCTTTCCTTTCGGAAGGAGGGATGACATGACCTAGAAGGTCCCACTGGTCATACCAAATCGCTTCCACGACAGTCGGGCAGTACCGCAAGGGAGTACCGGAGCGTACCGGATTCATATCCGGCCAAGGACTGTTATTTCGACAACACTTCCCAAAACCTTCGGGGAGTGATTTTGTTGCTAAAACAACAACAACAGAGGTGAACCCCCATTGGGAAAACTTATAAGAATAAAACACTTAAGGAGAGATTGAAAAATATTGCCCATACGAATCAGCTTGTTTAGGGGGTTTTCCAGACTGTAGAAGCTTGTTTCTAAATTTGTGGAATGTTAAATTTGTCTCCAGACAAATTAAAGATATCCATTAGAAGGCCAACTTTCCGACTGGCAAGGTGTTTCCTTCTATCCAGCGAAGTATAAATTGAATGCGGAAAGAGTTCTATCAACTCTTCGGGTTGGATGCAAATATATCGCCAAAGGCGATTAAAATCTTTTTTGTTAAGATAAGCCGAACTTGCCACTATTAGTAGATAGGTTGTAGGACCGAATGTGCTCCCACTCGGTTTGTTTGTGTTGTGCTGAGATTCCTCACTCCCCTTGGCCAAGTTATATTGTTGTTGTTGTTGTTATTCTGCCTGCTTGTATGGAAAGAAATGAGGTCAAATCAATCGACCTCCTGGAACACTCGGCCCTTTTTTAAAGCGCCAAAATAGACAGATCTTTAAGAAATTTGTAGGTCTGTGCAGGGGAAATGTAAAAAGTCCATAGAAATGGGCGTGGTCCAGCCACTGTTTTAATTAAGCTTTGCCCAATACTTTTAATATCATATCTTAAACTGAAATTTACCCATCCAATCTAAATAAATCGCCTTCGGGTAATCAAGTTTTTTGTGTAAAAAAAAGTCGGTTCGGTGCCACGCCCACTTTTAAAGCTGTAATTTTCGTTGAGACGGCTCAAGTTTTCGAATGCGAATGCGAGCATTCGCTTCATCACCATAACATGTTTGTTGCTTTATTGTTGTTGTACCACCGCAAAATGCATTGTCCTCAGCTAAATTTTGTAAATCGCTCGTAATTGGGGCATAATTGTTAAATTGTAGTTGGTTGCAATGTAGGCGTTAATTAAACATTGACCGAGATGCCAACTAAGGAAGGAAAGCGAGCAAGCAAATTGCAAAATTAAAGGATATGAATACGATTTTAATCGGAAAGTAATTAAACATGGATTTATGCTGAACGTATTTCTCGAATAATTTGTTAACCAGTGTATATGTAATGCATATTTTAAATGTTAATAGCTGTTCGGTGGTTTTCAATATATTTAAATAAAAATATCTGGAAAGACTAAAAATCTTATGTATCACTTTGTTTCTAACGATTTCGAAAAATTTCCAAAGTTATTCTCAAAAAGTTCCAATGTGTTCCAAAAAAATCATGAAAAAGCCCCAAAAAAGTCTCTAAATGATGCGGAAAAGTACCAAAATGATACGCAAAAAGCTCCAATGTGTTCCAAAAAAGTCATGAGATACCCGCGAAAAAGGGTTCCGAAATTATCCGGAAAATAATCCCGAAAAGGTCCCGAAATGATCCGCAAAAGGTTTCAAAATTTTCTTGAAAAAGGTGCAATGTGTTCCACCAAATTTTCAAAATTATGCGGAAAAAATTCTAAAATGATCCTGCAAAAGTTCTAATGTGTTCCACAAAAGTCACGAATTGATCCCAAAAAAAGTTCAGAAGTTATCCGAAAATAATCCCGAAAAAGTCCCAAATTATCCCGAAAAAGTGCTGAAATTATCCCGAAATTATCGCACAAAAGTTCTGAAATGATACCGAAAACCTTGAAATGTTCCCGAATTGATCTTTGAACGAATTTATTGCCAAAAAAAGTGCCGAAATTCTCCGAAAGGGAGGTAGAGCAAACGTCTGCTACAACAACAACAACCAAACCACCTTAATTGGTATGCATTTGTCATCCGAATCTTATCAACCAATGATGTCTATGCTTTTAACCGCATCTAAGAGCACACAATCATTTGTTATCGACTTCTATACCTGTGAGCAAACATACATACATACATATTTACTCCGATCAGACTAACATTTCGCTTCAATTAATCACCACCAAACACAACCCACATATCGTGAACTTCATTAAATAATCTACACTTGTCTTAATCCATGTTAACTGACCGCTGCATCGAAATTCCTCCACACACACCCAGACATTCTTAGAACTTTAGATATCCTCACATAATTTCAATGCAATATCCCTCTGGAAAAAATCTATAACTCTGAACTAGTGCGCTACTAGTGCATTTGGAACTAGTATTAATTAGTTCGTCGGCAATCGAATTTTAAATGGCCATGTTGAAACAAACAAAAGTCTATATCAAAAAGTCTGTAATCTGAACTAAACACAGTCTGAGGTATAACGAATTGCCATTTTATGATTCCCGGGTGCGTGACTTCTCACACTTCTCTTAAACTGTATATAGCCTATGCTGTGCCCACGGATTACGTAAACCTGCACAGAAAATTTCAAGAAATTCCGCTAACTACGTTGAGCGCCTAGTTAAAATAAACAAGCACAACAAGTGGGCGTGGCACTGCCCACTTTTCTAAAGTTGCGTATATCTCATAAAAGGATACATATATAAAAATATAACGAATGTAAATCAAATACATAAGTTGGTAGCTAAGACGAATTGCAATCATATAAGGTTTGGGGGCGTGGCACCGCCTACATTTCCAAAACCATATGTAGCTTATGCTGTACCCGGTTATCATATGAATTTACTCTAAACATTTAACTAAGATCACTTAAGTACTTAAAAACATGCATTAATTTTTTATTATCTATATTTATATTTGCGAGAAGAGCAAACCCGACAGATGTGCTCCCTATGCCATTACCTCCCTCCCACCTCTTCCTTAAATTATACCTCTATGACCTTGTGTGACATGAATACAACAGCTTAAAATTTGAATTATTGAAATCGGTTTGGAAGATCGGCTGTTTTGTTATAACAAAAAGTTTGGGTTTAATTTTTTTAACATAACCTAAAACTTAAACAATTTTAACTAAATTAATTAATTTAAGAATATAAAAAAGTGAAGAAGAAATTACAATGGAAAATTGCTCGTGTTAGTTACTCAACAGCCGAAAATGGCAATTTGACACTAGTTCTAAACCCGTTACTTCTCTCACTAGTTACTGAGCTCTCGGCATATCGACAACGACATGTTCCACATATCTTGCATTGCACCGCTGGCAAACAAGTTGCTTACAAGTAGGTGAGAGTAGCTTTGTGGTGAGCTATGGCGAGTATTCGAATGGCATACCAAATAACCACCCAGGCGTATGAGTAACCAAGCCAGTACGAGTATTGCCAGCAACAAATCATCAACAAACGTCGGTAGAGGCTAAGTAACGGAACAAGAACAACGGTACAACATTTGTATGCAACAATTTACTCGTACGAAGCCAAACACATGAATTCGCGTGCATTCGACGATGGCTGCATATTGAATTGAATGAGATGGTAGGAAATGCCAAGTAAAGCGGAATTAGATGAAGAATATGGTCGTTGAGTATGGATGCATGCAATTGGCGCACAGTGAGCTTCAACTGTGTTATGGGTAGAGAATACTGGTTTCAGCTGATCACCTTTATCCTATTTCTAAGACGTCAGTCGCATAGACAATACGGTTCAACTGGGCTCAAATTAAAACGACTATTATATTTTCGGTACTTTCATCTCCACGTAAAAGAAAACAGAATATTTTCGTAGATTTTTTTATCCTTCAGCACTTTCGAAAAGCCCTACTGTCCGCTTCCCATCAACTTGCTGCACGGCTATGCATTGCAAACTCAATAATTTTCACCTGCCTAATGCTTTCAGCTACTGTCCGCGTTCTTCGTAATGTCGTGGGCAATTGTGAGGCGTCTAGAATTGAAAGGCGGTTGTCGGGGAGCTCGTGAGTTTTTGTTGGTTTCATTGGTTTGTCACGTAGGCACAGCAAATGGTGAGCATAGAATAAACAAGCTCATAACTGCAATCTTCACGTGTGTGTGGAGTGTGTCTGTGTGTGTGAGTTAGAACCACATGCCGCATGCTGCACATAACATTAGCACATGCAACATGCCACCTGTCATGCAGCGGCAAGGTGGATGGTTGGTTAATAATGCAGCGAGTTGCATCGAGTGCTAGGTAAGTCAGATGTTTTTGACTTGCGAAAAAATTTTCCACTTCATTTCAAGCGCGCTGTTGTGAATTGGAATTGGATATTTCAAAAAAAAAAAAAAAAAAATCACAAAAACAACATCGAAATAGAAATAGAAAAAGCGATTTGATTCCATTGAGAATTTTCACTGCACACACACAAATAATACACTTAGCCAACACCGGTCAAGGTCGATAAATGGACGTTTGGAAATAAAGTTTTGTGATGAAATATTCTTTTGTTACAACTGAAGTCGCCCATTAAAGTTTAAAGATGATCACGACCACAGATATTGTTCTTTTCAACCTTAGGACGAGCTTTTCTTAATGGTCAAGAGTTAAACGTGGATCTGGTAGCATGAAAAATACTCTTAGGCAGAGTCTGCACTTAGAACTTGTGACATCGAGCAGTCATTGGAACGACTCCAACTCTGATTATTAACAACCTACCGCCAAAAAAGCTGAAGAGACGAGCTTCCTTCCCAGGGTGACCTAAACTCTCAAACTCTTCGTGACCTTGAACACCCTTCAGTCGCCATATGCTCTTAAGTTAGAGCTTATTTCATTTCAAATTACTTTTTTCAAATTGATTTTGTAGATAGATTCTCATCTGTTGGTTTGGAAATAATTCCTGTAGTTTGACGTTTGTTATTTATTTATTCATTTCAAAGTATATGTTACATGCGCATCCCAATCCTGTGAAGACAACTGAAGCACGAGAGCTCTAGTACATTTTTTTTCTTCAAGGATCTTCTTTCAGTAGCAGTCGCGAGAGGGGCGAGAACATCCCCAATGCAGTATTTTGCCGAATATGGATCTGTTATGTTTCAGGGTGGAGGAAATAATAAAACACAACAATTGAATTTCTTTTTTTTTAATCCACATAAAAGCAGTGCTAAATACAAGAATGGTGCTAATACGAGACACTTGGTTTCTTTCCTTTCCTTTCGTTTCCTTTCCTTTCCTTTCCTTTCCTTTCCTTTCCTTTCCTTTCCTTTCCTTTCCTTTCCTTTCCTTTCCTTTCCTTTCCTTTCCTTTCCTTACCCTTCCTTTCCTTTCCTTTCCTTTCCTTTCCTTTCCTTTCCTTTCCTTTCCTTTCCTTTCCTTTCCTTACCCTTCCTTTCCTTTCCTTTCCCTTCCTTTCCTTTCCTTTCCTTTCTTATTTTCCACAGTACCTTCTTACCAAAAGTTTCCATAACATCAAACGTCTTCCACGCGCCAATATCTCACGTCGTCTCCAAACGATCAACTCTCCGCAAAATACCAGAGTTGCCACACTCCAACCAAATGCCAAAATATATAGGCCAAACTCCAAGTGCTGCACACTCATCGGTTTATTATCCAGCCATGTCTCATTTGACATTCTATGACTTTTAGACGGTTTAGCTTCCGCTAGCCAATGAAATATGAAGCCGTGCTGCTGCAATTGCATAATGTACATGGTGAGCGATCTCTTAAATGGTGACTGCCGCTGGACGTCGAGTATCTGATTGAGTGGTGGCGTACAAAAATCACTTCCATCGCTATTGGCTATCCTAAAGAAGGGATTTGCTAAATATTTTTGAGTTTTCTCATACCACAACCATTTCTCGTGGGTCATTAAATAGGCATACGATCTATTGGCCGCAATAAGATGTTTACTCAATGTTCCATGATCGACGGGATGGAGGCGTGGTATTAGCGCTTGCGGCAACAGACTCGAATCAAAATAAAGTTCACGATCTTGTGGAAAAATCATTATTCTTAAATCGGTTTGTAGGAAATCGGCTGTAGTGCGTACCTCAGGCATAAGCACTTTGGCGCTAAACATTGAGGTTAGACTTCCCGAATATAACGTTTCGAGCACAATAAAAAGCGTACCAAAATATGCGACCAAAATGTTGAGCATTGTTGCCATCTTGCAACATTCTTCGATGGGTTGACTCAGGAACAATTTGATGGCTATTAACGCATAGATGCCACTATCTTTACAACCATATTGATAACCAGTCCAACAAATCAATATTAGGATACCTAAGAATGTTAAACCCAAAAACATCCATGTACTTTGATCGAATGCTTGATGTAGATAACATCTGAAGGGTATCTCGGATTCGACCGGCAAGACTAAACAAACTTGTGTGCGAAAGAGTGGATAACTTGGTGCGGCACGACTTTGTACTTTACCAGCGCGTAAGAGTAGATTAGCATGCATATCAATGCTTTGTCTCGTCTTGGCATTCATGGGATAACTGATCACCGAGAGTGTACCATTTAAAGAGCTTATGAATAGGCGTAACACTTGACCAATAACGCCATACAGTTTGGTGCGATTGCCTTGCTGTGTGGGAGAGAGGGAGAAGGAGAGAGATAGAAAACAGAAATGAAAGAGAATATAAAGCATTGTGACATGGAGAGAATTTTAGGGCTAAGTCGTGAAAGAACTCCGTCTTCTTAAGTGCTGTTTAATCTTCGTGCTAGATCAGGTTTTCGAGGTTTGCATTTTGCTCCTCTTACTCTTACAATATTAAGAAAGAACAGTCCAAAAAACGTTGTTGGATTCGTTTTGTGTTGGATAATTATACAAGTCCTACTAAAAACCCTAAATGGTTTAAAATAACCTTGGCAGCGCCTTGACTTCTACGACGTGTCTTTTTGCTGCTCATCTCTATCCATAGAAATAAGAACAATGGAGAGGATTTGCGGTTAATACCTTTCCCCTATTATGGACTAAAGCCGATCCCAACTAGATGCGTAGGGGAACAAAATGGACCTATCGTTTTGAGCTCAGTGGTTCTTGTGGTTTTAATATTGTACTGCTTGCCGAGAGCTGACCCATTGAACTCAGTATAATCCCGCAGCTGAGTATAACCCATACGACCTTAAATATCAATATTTTTTTGTCAAATCTCAACATTGCCTTTTTTGGGAGATTAACGGGCTCTCCCTACAATTTTTTGAGTTGGCTTAACACTCAGATTACTCTCTGGAATTAGTTGAGTTTATTTGCTTCGAGGGTGTGGTCGTCATAAACTTAAGTCTTCACTTAGTGGACCACTAAAGTAAACTGCAAAGCTCTAGCTCTAGCAATAAAACCTGAACTTCACTTGAGCTCTATCCGAGTTTCGTTCAGTGTAAGTAAGTTACCGTTGGGATAGATTTTTCCGTGTCCTCTGTACCCATCATTAAGGTGACAGAATATGGTATGGTTAAGAGAAAGTTATAGGACCAAAGAGGCTGCTAAGGTTCGAATACTTCATGAAGCTTCATCTGATTTCCCACTCATATAAACATTATAATCCTTACCAAATACGCCATCGGTGGATCATAATAGACGCTCACTTTGAAATTATAGCCCTCCACATTTTTATATCGACACCAAAGAAAACTGCCCAAATCATTCGCATCCAATGTGATAATACGTAGCTCCGGAAATGACGAATACGTGCGCACCATCATCGTGCCATTATCACGATACATCAATACCAAATTGATCATGTTCATGCGTGCAAAAAATTCAAAAAACTCTTGTTTATCTTCAGTGTTGGGCACTTTCATGCTAACGCAAACAATCGGTATGAAGGGATGTTGATTCAAAGTCACAGTGACTTGTCGCAAAGTGCGCTGCTCCACAATGCGTGCCAGGAAGATTAAAGCCATGCTATTGCCATTGACAAATTGTCCAAGATCTGGTGTTATTTCATTTTTCGTAATGACTTGTGGTATTTGGAGACGCTGCTGCAGTGCGTGCTCGATACCTTCACTGGCAACTTTCTTAGTTGGAAATAGCAAAACATTATCCAATGGCTCCCTGGCGTGACGATATGCCACAAAGTCGAGCACGAGGCTGTAATTGGTTATAAAACTTGCTAGGCAATAGAGTAACTTGCAATGTTCCATATTTGTTGGTCGTTTAATGTTGACTGCGTGTTGGACTTCGCTTGACGTTGGTATTTATAACGGCTTAATTAATATTTTTGTTGAACGATTTGTTTAATTAAGATTTGTTAATGAGGTGTTGAATATTTATTTGGTTATTTGTTCGGTATACCAGCCCCGTTGATGGGTGACAGATTGTTATCGAGGTGCAAACAGATTTTGGTAAACATTTTCGTATTTGTTTGAGGAAGTTTTGGGAGTCGGTTGCAAAAGGGTTGTTCGCACTTCTTAGGGGTTGTTCGATAGGTATGTGTGGACTTATTTTGTTGTTGCTTTTCAACAGCACTTATGTTTCGATAGATTGAAGACGAACTTCTCTTTCATACCTAAGCTCTTTTAATACCAGGTAGAGGTAGATGCAGAGGTAGAGGTAGAGGTAGAGGTAGAGGTAGAGGTAGAGGTAGAGGTAGAGGTAGAGGTAGAGGTAGAGGTAGAGGTAGAGGTAGAGGTAGAGGTAGAGGTAGAGGTAGAGGTAGAGGTAGAGGTAGAGGTAGAGGTAGGGGTAGAGGTAGAGGAAGAGGTAGAAATAGAACTGAGGATGAAGGTAAGGCTAAAGGAAAAGGGTAAGGATTCTTCAAGAGAAAATTTTAATGAACCGGTAAAGGAAAGAGAAAAGTAGGGGGAGAGAGAGTCAGAGAAAAACAGTGAGGTAAGGTAAAGAAAAGGGATAGAGAAGAAAAGTTTTTAGATGATCAAGCGATGTTACGAATAGCAAATGCAGACGAAGGGTGAAGTACCGCTCCTACAACAAGCACAACACGAAAAAATTCGGAAAGTTGAGGATTGGAATAGGAATCTGAAAAGTCAAAGGATAGTCAATGTCGAAAAAATCGTAGTACTTGAAAGGGCGAAAGGCTCAAAGTTGAAAATTTAAAGCTATGGAGGGAGGATTAGAGTTTTGGGAAGTTAGACAATAAAACTTTGATTTGCTTTGCATTGCGACAAAGAAAGAAAGAAAACTATTATTTTAATCACCCGAATGTCTGTTAAGGCAAAAATATTCAACTCATGTCACACCTGATACATTTTTTCCAACTCAACTGGTTCCCTCTTCGCCTCCAAAAAAATTATTGCTAAAATAGCTTTATTGCACGCTACTGAGCGCCACTGGCACCCCAAAAGCGGTCACATTTCAATTACAGCGCGGTCGAGCGCCTCGAAGTATGCTTCAAAAGTATGAAACGAAGTGTGAGCAGCTTCAATCAATTCGTTCTTTCGCACAATCAATTCCTTCAACAAAAATGAAATAAATATTAAACAATGCAGTATTTACAGCTCATTTCAACAGAGTAGCAACAACAAAGAGAAAAGTATTGCCTTCCATTGTGCGACCACGAACAGACAATTCAAAATCAAATGTTGCATGTCAAACTAAGCGAAGACATTTTAAAGAATGATTGCAACCGAAAAGTTTCCATATTTTTGTAGCAAAAACACTGCTGTAAATATATTTCTTTTGTTATTTTGTTATTAAACTTTGTTTTGTTGTATTTACTTGCATTCTTCGGTGCAACTTTGACAGGTAAAAATAGCAGTAAATTTGTTGTTGTTTTTTATTGTTTACTGATGATTAGCGCAGGTTTGAGTGACAGCAGTGAAATGTCAGGAGATTCAATAATGTCAAAAAATGAGAGCAAAGGAAAATCTGGAGATATTTGTCAGCTTGATTACATAACTGTACGTTACATTTGTTGCAAGTAATCCCATAGAGGTGACTGTCACAGCTGGATAAACGAAATTAATAATTGAGGTTAAGGGATTTATTGGCTATATTTGGTGGGAGGTGCTGCCAATCAGAATTTGACTCTTATTTCGGACTCCATTGACTTGTTGACTTCCTCAGATAGAATAAACCAATCATGCTGCCACCTCGAATGCCTCGAACAAAATTGTTGTCAAGTCGGCAGATCCGTGATAAGAAACAAGAAAAGAAATGCCCTTTACCTTGGTCTTCTACATAGAGCTCTAGTGCACAAGTACGATACCCTCCAAACAGGAAGATGGAAAGATTCTCGGGAGACAGCGGAAGTACTGAAGGTTAGCCTAGATATCCTTTCAACTCATTAAACCTGCCTTACACCCTGGTTATCGGTCGTAGAGCTGCAGGTCTCTCAGAGCTATTTCGCTTTGTCTTCTCCCAGAAGGAACCGGTGTATTTTCACTTTGACAATCAGCATGCCGAACCGAATACGTTTTACAGCGCAGTATTTGTAGTCCCACTAATAAGGAAATGGAAAGAAAATCTGTTCTGTGGTTATCCCTCAGTCTTGGTAACCATCCAGTAATTCATAAAAACCTCGCTTTTGGTTTGCAAAATATTTTAGCAACGTCTTGCTATATACTTTCATTCTGCGGATCCATATCCTAGACCCAAATCTCTCCTCTTCGACGTCATCTTAGTCCAAAAGGGACTTCTCCAAGCGGTCCTTCGAGTGCAGGTATGCCCATTTCACCACAGACAACCTTCAACAGAGATAATCCTCTTCTATCTGGACAGACCAAGGAAACTGGTGACATTTTTTCCTTTCGAAAGATTTGTGCTGATTACGTTGCGTACCTAGTACTGTGACCCACATTATTGGCTTCTTCACTTACTCCAATCGTCTCAAAAATAATTTCAATAAAACTAAAAAAAAATATTGAGCCAGTCTAATATTGACTCAATTTTGAAAAACTCTGCAATTCTTAAAGAGTCACATTGTCTCTACTTCTGCGCCTTTAAACTCAAATGGTTTCTGTTGGGCATCATAAATTAGATTTATGTATGTTCTCTGATTAGAAATTCTTCGTTTGGCTGGTGGGTGGAGAGCGCAGCAAAAATACACACATTTCTCCATTATTTTTTACCGTTAACGGCATGAAACGCTCTTGAGCATTTGCAAATGTGTTTTAGGCTCAGAATGGGTACTTGCACACAACTTCATTGACCCAGTCTTAAGTAAGCACATTTTAAAATTTGAAATATTGCCTTTATGTAAATTGGCGTTAATTTGTTGGAAATCGAGCAGAAAATTATTTTTTTCATGTAAATTGAGCTGAAAATTCAATGAGAATATAATTGGGTAAAATACGAGTAGGTACATATATCAAGTACAGGCATTGGTAGCATGACTCAAGAGCGTTTCTAGGTTATGTTATGTTTGGTAGCAGGGCTGCCTTATTACTTTTAGCAGGGACGAATCCACGGGAAGCTTTTTCGGGTACAAACCCCTTTTCTTCGGCAGCCAAAAGGTCATACATATTTTCCACGAGCTTTGGATCCAAAATTCTGGACTGGTTCCGCCACTGGTTTTTTTTTTGTAATGCCAAACTTAATAATATTGCTACGATAGAGTTGTTGCCATTTTGGAAATTTTTTTTTTCGAATTTCGTGCTATAAGGGAACCTTGGAAATAAGAAGTGATATAAAAATATTTATCGCACCGATATTTCTTTTGTAGTTGTCTCTGATATGAAAATCAGCTATCAAATTTCGAAATTTCCGAGCACATCAACATGGGTCAAAATAGACTTCCTGCCTCGTTAAATTAATTGTTTGTGAGTTAGCAGCTTTAAAGTCCTCTTAAATGTTTTATGTCAAGTTAAATAAATCCATTTGCCAGCGTTATCTTTTCTCTTTCCATGATATTCCCATACCAACGCAAGCAGTGAAATGTTCATTCATCAGAGTGGTTGGTTAACAAAAGACAAACGCTCAAGCGTTGAATGTCGAAGCGCGAACGACAGGACACTATTTGCTTCCTTGCTGTCAGTTGCACATCAAATCAATTATTGATCAACATCGATTAACTTTCTTTTTTATTTCGTTGATTTAAAATACCACGATTTTTCATTTAAGCGAATAAGAATGGTCACATCAAAAAAAGAAAATGGACGACGTTGGGCAAGGTGGACATACATACATACATATGTGGATAGTTAAATAAGAAAGAATGTGCGGGCTTAAAGCTCTATCAATCTCAATGTCGAATCAGCAAAGTTTTACAATCCACTAAATGCTTCATTTACGAGGCTATTGAAGATTAACAAGGACGGAAGTGGATGTTTTGCGCGATTTACATAAGTACAGACATGCATTAGACCATGTCAAGAAAGCCAAAAATCAACTTATTCTCACCATTTTGGAATACTAGCTAATAGCCAAGGGTTTTATCCTGCATCTCTTCTACAATAATATAAAGAGAATATAAGTACTTTAAGAATTTTTTGTTGTTGTGTACTGATAATTGAGTTAGCATTTATTTTGTTTTATTTTATTTTATTTTATTTTATTTTATTTTATTTTATTTTATTTTATTTTATTTTATTTTATTTTATTTTATTTTGTTTTATTTTATTTTATTTTATTTCATTTCATTTTCTTATATTTAATTTTTATTTATTTGTTTATTGGTCAAACCGTTTAGTTAGGAGCTTTTTCTCTACAACAATCAAATGATTTCGTATCTCTTTGGTTGTGCGTTGATTTTTCATTGCGAAAATTTCAACGTTTAATCTCGGCAAAATCCGTTTAATGTCATTTTGCGCCATTTTAAATGTTGCAATGTGGCGTTGAGTGGTTGCCACTTAAGTGCCAAAGCGTTTGTGCTCATCTTACTTTATATGCCACTCAAAGGCAACATTAGATGCGCAAAGAGCTGAAGCTACACGCATGCAACCTTGTAAATGTATGATAACGGTTTATTCCATCACTATGTAGTTGTTTGTGTAATAGAAGAATTTTATGCATTAGGGTGTATTAGAGTAAGATTTAAGATTTTGTAGATCGAAAATATTAATTAACTAAGAATATGAGGACCAGCTGAGCTCACAAAACTTACAAATAAATAAATAAAATAAAAATGTAAGCAAAAATAAAAAGGAAACAGCCAATTAAAAATAAGAGGAGAGTGATGGGAAAAAGAAAAAAACAAAAACAAAATTAAAATGGAAGGGAAAATAATAAAAATAATTTAAAAATTTTACGCCCCACCCTTATACTCAACGACAATAACATCGTTAAGATATTGCACTATAAAATGTGCAATTGCGTTGCCTCACACACGGACGGACAAAACATAACCAATACGTGTCGTTGGTGTCCGTGCAATTGGAAAAATGGACTAAAAAGTTGCAATGCACTGAATAGAAAAGAATATGCAGCCATTTCAAAAAAACATTGTTGTAACATTTGAAACTGATGTTCACCCAACCCCTGCAGTTCGAGTGAAGTTAATGTGAATGTTAACAATACTCAATGTGACCGTAGATGCTACTAACGCCGCCTACATTCTTGCATTTTTCTGCTTCCTAATACCTGCTGCCAAATATAACAATATAACGACCATGTAATGTTTCGGAGTTTCCTATGCAGAGGACTTTAAACCCTTACCAACATTTTTGTACCGCCGCCTACCCCGGAAGCACCCTAGCAATTGCTTCATGAGCCTGTGCCCAGATCCTAACTTCGGTTAGCTTTTCGATATTTACCATCACGCAGCCTCCTTAGCGAATCTTTTGTATTTTTAAGTTAACGATTTTAGCTTACCTAACATTCCATAGGTCAGGCCCAATTTAATAGAGATCACGTCTTACCTTGTAGCGATTGGTTTTATTGTAGATGTGTAGGTTTGTGATTTTATGTTCTGCCACAAATACAATTTTCCGGTGCATTAGCGCCATTACGTTATCTAGATAATTGCACAGTGCTACAGTGATTTTTTTTCGACTAGATAAACATTATTTATTTATGTATTTATGTACAAATAGCAGTAAATAAAAAAACATAAACACGAATAAATATAATTTTTCACGCACAGACACGCACTTATCACGCGAAAGCAACCTACATGCATTGTAGTGCTTGCTGACTTTCCGCACGGAGTTTGAATGCTTTAAAATTGTCTCCCACACAAAAAAAGAAGGCAAGCGAAAACACAAACAACAACAACTACTTAATATCTTAAACTCAATTCATGGCACTTCCTGCAAAGTTCATATCTCACATCCTGACAGTGCACAACTTGAAAGCTTTTTTAGACTTTTTTCACTTTTATTCACACCACCAAATCTTATTTCTATTTTTCTTCTTTTTTTTTCTTAACATGAAGGTGATCAGCACAGTATATACAGTAGCAAAACTCTATACCAATCAGCTGATTATATTCACCGCCACGCTGTAGATGGGGTGGCAGTCAACGCTTTTTTGGCATTTCAGGGTTGTGTGTTGCAAAATTAATTTGGTGAATAAAAATAGAAAAATTGTTAAAAGTACATTTAGATATTTGTTGGTTGTTGGTTAAGAAACATAATGCTTTATAATTATGACAAAGATGTTGTCAAAGTATACATATGTTAGTACTTATGATAAATGTTAATTACAATGTGGCGTGTCTACACAGATTTACTTGAATTAAGTCCCGCAAAGCAAACGAAAAATGATACAAGTTGTTTTAAATGATAGCTAATCTATTTTTAGATTGATCTCTGATAGGTTTGCAATGATTTTTCGTCATATATTATATTTTTGAACTATGGCGATTTCTGTGTGATTTAAGTTTTGAATAGATTTAAATAAAAAATATAGTCCAAACATGAAATATAGTCCAGCTTAGAGATTTTATGATTAAAAAACCATTGCTTTAATAGAGGCGCCCATATCGACCCGATAGAAAATGTGGTTTTATTTTGCAAAAGGGGGTTTGCTACCCAGAAGTGTCTACTCATATATATAGTATAGAGCTAAAACTCAATGTATAGCTATAATCATACTCAATACAGTCTGAAAACCCAATATTTTTCCACTTCTTGAAAATCAACAAGCACTAAAAGTCTGCTTTTCAGGTCATCGCTAACAGAAATTCGTCAGTAATATGTATTTTTGCTGAATTTTACCATTTCACTTTTATTTTTTATACTTGCCATAGAACAATATGTGTAATAAATACTCTTTTTCTAAAATTACTTCTTTAGTTTTGTTTTGGTGCTGTAATGCAACCGTGGGTATAAGTAATTGCATACTATAACTAATTTCGACTCTGAAAATTTCACCTCCAGGATGTAATTTCACCAGAGTTTTCCTACTGTATCACTGTGGTTATCAGCTTAAGTAGCGCGAATATTATATTATATAGGTATGTATAACTTTCGCTTGTCATTTGTAGCTGAGTTTTGTTCGTAGTCATAAATGTGTTAGCGCGTCCCACATTCGAGCCATGAACACAGCCTGTAGGGCAAACAATAACAAGAGAGAGGATGGTATAAGATAATATGCAAGTTGAAAAGTGTGCACCGTTTTATGGCCAAACTATACATCTAAGGTATAAAAAATTATATATATATCGAGAGCTCTGCTCAAGCTGTAGTGCTCTCAATCAAAACAATTTTCAAAAAAGTTTATTTTAATGTTGAAAAATCATAATAAAAATGACACCACTACAAATGCCAAACATGTTTTCACACTATAAACAATTATCGTTTTAAAATCAATATTTTTACTAAATCTCGTAACGAAAAATAAATTTATTTTTGTGTTATAGCAGTACAAGTTTTGTGGAATAATACTTTTTTGAAAGGGGTACGGCCACGCCCATTTTCGATTTTTTTTATCTGACGTATTCTTTCCTATGCGAACACTTTGGAATTGGAACATTATTGATATAAAATTATAATTCTCAGAGATATTTTCTATAGTAGTCGTGTATGATCTTTTTAAAATTTGTTTTGTATAAAACTGGGCGTGGTTGGTCCTCTGCGGATTTGCCCATTTTTCTACGGAACATTCCTTATAATACGGGAAATTTATGTGCTCAATTTTGCTTTGATATTTTCAACGAATTTTAGTTGCCCGGTTATATTTGTAAATTTAACGCAATGAAATGTGGGAGGCGCCACGCCCAAAAATTTTTTTCCGAAAACCCCTTTTCTCTGCTAAATATAGCGACGACTGAGTGAAAGTTTATCCTTTTGAAAATTTTTTTCTAAGCGGGTAGCACTCCACTCGCGCTTCGCGCAGATAAAAGCGAAATACGCAAATTTAGAATCAACAATTTTCTCTACAGGGCACCTACCATAATAAAGCATGAGTGTGTGTGTGTTTGTGCCTAAAATGCGCGATTTCATTCATTGCCCTAGTCGTACATGGCGTATACGTACTCGACTAAAGTGCGATTTTCTTGCTTTGTGGTTGTGCGCGCTGATGTTGACTTTCCGTTGATTTGACGTTGTTGGTTCATGGAAAATCCATAAGTGTGAATGTGTGCGTACAGGTTTATGTATTTGTTCATGCATTTATTATCTGTATCACATATTGCTATGCTTGGATGTTGGTTGGCTTCTATTGAAATCGGAAAATTTGTGTTGTCATTTTAAGCACACCAAAAAATTGGAGATTGAAATCAAATATTTATGAATCAGCCTCATACCTTTGCATGGTGATGCTTTGGGCTCCGAAATGTGCTGGTGATGGTAAGATAGCAATAAACATTTTGAATTTCCATTATTTTATCAATGCAAACATGACCTTGTTTCACCTTGAAATTACTTAGTGATGAATAGAAGGCAGGTGGTCGCTTCTGTTGAATGCTAGGCTAAATACGTTTTCGAACTCAAAAGGGTCGCTTATCTTCTCCTGCTACAAATGTCAGGGATCCACACTTACGTTTTCTGTGATGGTGTATCTTATCATTCTCATACCATAACCTGGCTTGCGAAGGTCTGGATCCTCCTATCATCTATTAGATTGCTTAGTAAGCTCCTGACCCTCACATTAGTTTGGCGGCCGAATGGGAGATCAATCTACATATTTCACAATATTTTGCGACTTTTGGAACCATCGGCTTTTTCCAGTGACTACTTTAAAGTCAGTGATTTTTTAGAACCAACCATTTTTGTGGAAAGCAACTTTTTTTTGAAGTTTTATGGAACTGTGACTCTTTTTTTTAGGAATAAGTGACTTTTTGGAACCAGTGATTGCTTTCGGAAAGAGTTAAATTTTTTAAGTTGTGCTAATTTTTGGAGCAGTGACTTAACGGAAGCAGTGACATTTCTGGGAATAAGTGACTCTTCAAAACCATTAAGTTTTTTTTTGTTCGCAGTGTTTGGGGCCCAGACGCAATCAGTGTATTTTAGAGCCAGTGAACTTTTTTTTTGTAAACACTGAAATTTCTTAAAAAATTGACTCTTGGAATCAGCTTCATTCGTGACATTTCGTGAAATAAGTGACTTCAGAACTAGGAATGAAACAATTCTTTTAAAAACATATCACATAGTGCTAATTTATTTTTTGTTCTTGTTTTTTTTTTTTTTTTTGTTAAATTAATAATAATTTTTCATTTTCGGTTTTGAATATTTTTTTTTTGTAATTTTTGTAGTGTACCATCATATAACATGCATTTATTATATCATGATATGATGTGACATCACCAAGATATCATAAGCATACTTTCAAGACCTAAATAATGATGAAATATTCCAAATGACTGAAAAAAAATTGAGTGCCTTCTCGACATTTCGATCCTTTTTTTTAGTTGCTGCCCGCTCTCACAACTTTCTCTCCAATGATTTATACGGTTTTGTCTTAAACCACATTGGCTGATATAAATATAAATAGTTTTCTTTACGAATTTTATAATTTAACTCCTTTGGGGTTATCAACGCTGATACGACTTTATCGGTTGAATGCTTATGATAGAAATCACAATAGCGCACCGGCTTATACTCGTTCAATTCACGTATTTTATAAGCGCGCACAGTGGCATCCGTGTCACATGTCGTCACACTCATGTATTGCGATTTGAAGCAACGCCGGCATAAGCTTAACTTCGTTTCAAAATTATGAACATAATCACCTACGGGTTGTTTTTGACATTGTGCACATTTGGCATTATTTTGAGCCGAACAAAATACTGCAGTAGCGGGCCAAATACGACGCTTTTTACCGAAACCGATACAATAATTGTAACCGTGCAATTTCTCGTGATATGGATAGGTTGGTGGGCTGCAAAGAGGCGATACAAATACAGTGTGAGTGAGAGAGATAGGCATATGTGAATAGGTATAGTGAGATAGTGTCCACAGAAGGAAACTACTCGCCCGACAGCTTGTTGATCGTACCAAAGAGCATAAATATGGCATAATCGTGAATGAGCAACGAGTATATAATTATTTGGAAGTATCTCTCAAGCCGACCTCATAATTTCTTACTTACCCAGGCGTCGCGAATTTAGTTTCTATGCGCTTAGCTGCACTGCTATTAAAGGGTTTGTAACTCTGCTTAATCGGTTTCGGTTGCTCTACCTCATATGCACCAAGTTCAATGGAATGTTTGTTTAGTGTATTCATTGTACGAGGTACCTTACTAACAAACGCTGAATGCCCAAATTTCGAAGGATACTGCGAAGTACAGAAGCAAAAGTTTTAAGTAATAATAAAATTAGTCGAAACGAATCGGACTGTGAAATACTCAAGGATTAAATTAGGCCGACAGAATGATAGCGATCTTAAGGTAACGCCGGCGAAATTTCAGGTAGTGGATTTTTGTTGTTTTGGATCCTTGATCAAATATTAAATACCTTTTTGAGCAGGCTGCTATGCGGTAATGTATTTCTTATATGATATAAATTTAAGGGCCTCAGTCTAGTGGGACTGGAATACTCCGCACGAATCCAAGATAATTCTTTCTCGAAACGTATTGTGGATCCAAAGCCTACTCTAGATACTGTCATTTCACCGCGAACATATGGAAAGTCTTGAGAAATTTTTGAGTTGCGATTATTGGAATGAAAAGTACAAATTTAATTTACACAAAACATACCTTCCATTTTTGCTATTTTCGAGGTCACTCAAATTTGTTTGTACGAGTATTGGTATAAAAAATGTATAAAAAATAAAAAAATATACAAAAAAAATCGTGATTGAAATTCTAACTGAACTTCATGTATTTTTCAATGGACCGCACGTGTCGCAAATTGATTTTATACTAAGACGTCTTGCTTCACAAAATTCGAAATGTAATAGATTTTTTGAAGTTGAATGGGATTTTTTTCTTTTTGGAACGCCACAGTGCGGAAGTTGTATTAATGGAGGCGATGAGTAACTCTCATTAAGCACAATATTTCTAAATACGATTTTGAAGATTTCATTAAAGTTTTTACAAGAGTCGAAAAAGCTTTATTACGAGTCTTCATTGAGCTCATTTCTATTTTGTGTTTAAATGGAAGCTCTTGGAAGCTTTCACAATAAAAATGTCATGAACTTCGTTAAAGAATAGTAAAACAAAATTTGTATGACTAAAAGCTCAAAATACAGTTTTGAGAAAGCTCTATAAAGCTTTCACAAAAAATAGTTAATAGAGTAGTAAGACCTCCGATAGTAGGTGTGTAAAAAGCTTTTTATTGCAACTTACATATAATTTCTTGAAATGCTAAATAAGCTTTCTACGCGGGTTTTGCAGCTTTTTAGTAAAAGCTTTTTGAACTTATAATGCTTGTAAATTCAAAAGCTTTTCTTTAAACGATCAAATGAAGAGAGCTGAGGGATACAAAAACAAAATTATCGAAATAATATTTCTTACATTAATTGATTTCTATTAAATTTTTGTAACTTTACATAATTTATTTGCTCCTCGGGCATAAAACCGCAAAAGCTTTATATAACTTTTTTTTCGTTTTCAAACTACAATTTAACATTTTTCTTGGTTTTTTATAAATTTTGATAATTTTTTTCTTCATTTGAATTTTTTTTTTTTTTCAATTTTAAACTTAGCTGAACCTAATACTCGTAGTGGGGTTTGGGTGAGCCACCAACCTTTAGTATTTCAAATACCATTTACTCATTTTATGATAAATGTAAACATGATTCTCCAAATTGATTTTCCTACGTAACTTTAGTCGCGAATACTTTTCACCTATCATATGCGCATGATGCCGATGAAAGAAGTCGCACCAGCGTGCAGGTTTGTATTTACCCAAAATCAAAAGAGCGCAAGCTCGTTTGAAATTATTGAATCGGCAACTCTTCAAACGAACTATCTCTTCACGCATACAACGACGGCAAATATCTAAATTCGATGTGAAATCGTGAAAATAATCACCGATTGGTTTGCATAAACATTTATGACATTTGCTAGTGTTCTCCGCACCACAGAATACAGCGACCTCTGGTATGATGAGACGTTGCTTACCGAAACCCATGGATACGGAGAGTTCGGTACGCCTTTGTTTGCAAAAGTAATCGGAGGGTCTGTAAAGAGAGAATGAATTTAAAGAGAATATTTGTGTCACACTCGCACATGTGCATGCATTTACGCTGGTGTTGGCATTTTCTTTGGAGGCCAGACTCTCGGTACTGCAGAATTCAACGGATAACTTGGTTTGTTGAACGACTTTTTTGGTTGAATTTCATAGAAATCGGTATTGGATTGCACCCTCGGCTTAGTGAAAAAAGGATACTGAAAGCGTGAGAGCGTACTGCCAAAGGCCGTTCTGGTATCCTCACTTGCCCGTGACTAAGGAACATAAAATTTCGTTTAAAGTTAGCTATCAACAACCTTTCGTTTTCTTCTTCCTTTACCTGCGTACTCATACTACTAGGCTTTATTGAGCTTTTAGCGCGATCAAATGAAAAAGCGCTTTTGTATTTTTTGATGACGATTTTTCTTGGCTTAGGGAAACGTTCACAACGCGTGCCAAAAGCTATATGTGGTCGTTGTTTCTCTTCCACAACGTATTGAAACTCTTTTGGAAACTAAACTTATTATTTGTTTGGTAAAAAAAAGCTCACAGACAATTACCTGATATGGCTTTTTCGATCTCCGTCCTGACGTCTTCTTCGAACATTGTGTTGGTAACTCAAATTTGTAATTTTTTTTTATCAAAGCAAATTAAACAAATACTGCAAACAGTGCGAAAACTTCGTAGACCGAGATGAGGAAAAAAAAATTAATTTTTGAAATCCAAACGAATTCAAACTTTTATTTTATCCAAATGATTTATGTATTTCATTATGACTTTTTCAAAAATTTCTAGTTCGAATATAAGATGCCCACTCAAAAAAATAATTTTAGAATTATTTAAAAGTTATTTTTTACAAAAAAAAATGTATCCGGAAAAACTGTGTTGCCCCAATTCAATACTTTGTATAGCTCTAAAAGCTTAAACCATGGCTGTACAATAAAATCAAATCTACTCTACAGCAGTAAGTGGACTCTCACTTTGATGTTGAATACTCCATGGATTAATATTTTTGCTAAGCTTTTTAAAGCTTTCACAACATAAAAGTTTTTAAAATGCGAAAACGTATTCTTTCTTTCATGCCTAGTTCACTCAGTCACAATTAGAGCTTCCGAAAGATGTCTCTCTCACAGAAATCAGCGCTCGGAGAGCAGAAAAAGAAAATAAACTTTTTTTGGGCATAATTACACCTTTATTGCTATCTAAAGCTTTCGAAATCTTTATAAAAGACCACACATAACTATCTTTTGCCATTCGCAATATCCTTAGAGTTGCGCTCACGGCCTCCTCATAACTTATGGTACATGTAAAGATAATTTTCTGTTTTGATTTTATACTTCAAGGTGGATTTGGGCATTAGTTGTATAGCCGCCGTAGTTCCCTGATGATCGTGGAAGAAACCACAATATCGCACACGTTGATATTGATTCAACTCTTTGCGCATGCGTGCACGATAATATAAATCGGTTGTGCAACGCTTAAGAAAACTCATCTGCTTCTTCATGCAATGACGACACAAATCCACATTCAATTGGAATTGATGATAATAATCGCCCACGGGAGTATGATTACATTTCGAACATTTCGCATTATTCACCGGTGTACAAATGATCGCGACAGCTGGCCAAATGATACGTTTCGAACCGAAAGCAGAACTAATCTTCATGCTGGGCTTTTGGCGATCAATAGCATAATTGGCTGGACTGCAGCAGTGGCAATCAAATAAAGAGAGAAGATAAACTTCAATATTTTTTCGAGTTCACAAAATACCTTAAGCTCACCCTGGTGTCGTGAATTTCTCAATTTTCTTTGTTATCGCGCCAATATTAAATGGACGTGCTGCTTGTTTGGACTTTCTCTGTGGCTCAACATCATATGCACCGATGGGTGGGTAGCCTTGTTCATCGGTTGGTGGTAAACGTGGTAGCTTGCTGACAAAGGGCGAACTGCCGTACTTCGATGCATACTAAGTAAGATAATAAAAAATGTGTTTTGTTTTTGTTGTTGTACGACATACTCACCTTTTTCACTAAACCCTTTGTTTGATAATACTCATGTGGACCTGGAAACTCTCGCACTTCTCCTTGTATTTTTCGCATGAATGACGTTAGACATGGTCCTGACATGGGCAGTGTTTCACGTTCCAAGCCAGAACCGAAGGCAACACGTGGAATTTCTGGTGGATTTACCACATAGATAAAGCCTGGAAAAGCAACAATAAAATGTTTTTAGAGATTTCAATCTGACATTTTTGTTGTATGACATCCAGCCCGATTTGGACAAGAAGTCACTTAAAGCTCCTTTTCAGCTAAATCGTCCCCTTGCAGTCCAAATTTGAGATCCCAAAATATATCTCTTCATCCCCTACACTACAAAATAAAAGCTTCGGAAATCGTGTTTCCGTTTCTGTTTTGTGGGTCCACCACCGCGCCCACTATGCCACGCCTAACCCATTTCCTTGTAAATATTTACAATAAAGCCACAATTTTGATTCCATCTTACCCGTTTCTCTTTTAGCTCTGGCTTCTATCAATTGTTTTTCACGCCGTTCAGCTCTCAAACGGTCGCGTTCGCTTTTTGGTACCTTTTTTGAAAACATTCCGAAAGGGCAAACCAAAACGTACTGAAGCATAAAATAAATGAAGAGCTAAATCAAATCGCAAACCACACGCAAACTCAAAATCAATGCATCAAATCGACCTCCAACCTCTATCTAAACATGTAGGTCATCCATCCGTGGGTGGTGTCAGCGTGTGTTCGAACTTCGCACTTTTCCTGGCAACCGTAAACTAAACAAGCAAAGTTAGGTAGGACTATGTGCCGGGCGTGGGTTTGCTTAGAGCAATTAGAAGCCATCTCTCTCCCCCCCTTCCCCAGTATTAATTCACGCAACACAATTTTCACAAGAACGCACGCACATCCTTTTTCGATTTTTTATTGGTAGTTTGGCTATTGAACTGTTTAGTATCTATTGTTGTTGCTGCAATATACAAGTCATTAGTGCTTTGAGGAGGAGCGGAGAGCAACACGTCCCGATTCGACCCAAGACGCTTCCTTCATGCTGACATTTAGATTTCAACCACTCTTAAGTCCCCCTTAGGTGCTTTAGTTTTTTTCTATTTTCGTAACAACTCACCTTCCATTGCAAGAATTCTGGTTTTTTTTTATAAAAAAAAATCTGTTTTTATAAAATAAAAATACTAAATTATAAGCAAATTATTTTGCCTCTTTTTTCATTTATTTTTTTTTTTTTAGGTTAGTTTTATTTCGTGTCATGTATGACTTTTAATTAAAAATGGAATGACATATATTTTTCCAAAGCATACTAGCAGGTTCACATTGCGAGCTCACCGAACTTTTTCACTTTGGTGGTATGCTCTCTTAGTAGAGACTAATCTTACTTACCATGTATTGCTCTTCACCTAAGCATATTTGCGTGTTGTTGTTTTAGTCACTAAAATTTAGTGACAAAAACTCTCCCCAAAGATTTTGGATAATGAGAGAGAGAGTGATCATATGTTCACATGTTTGTCACCGGTTATTTTAACACTATTCAATTTTAATTCGATGTTTGGCCAAATTCAAATATAAAGAACAGCTACTGTGATATAAATATATATAAAAAAGATACACCACAACAACTGTTCTCTGCACTTAAATGGCATTAAGACTTGTTACACTCACTTAAGTGACAACATTTCAATAAAAAAAATCACTTTTAAAACACATTTTTAGTTATTTTTACTTTTTTTGAAAAGCTGTTGAATCTGAGCAAATTTTATACAAGGAAAAATTACTGTGATACTTCGATGAGAATAATAAAATACCACAACGATCGTTCCTTTAATCGAATTTGTCAAGCTAGCGCAGTAGTAGTAGTAGCTTTTTAAAGCTTTCACAACGAAAAAAAGCTCATAAATCGGCGCATTTTATTGTGCGCCATTTTTTACACTTTTTATCAAGACACACAATTTAATTGCAGCTTTAAACATTTTATTAAAGCTAAAAATAGTCCAAAATTTTTTTTTGCTTTTTCCTTCGCTGCCTTAGAGTCTAATTTTGAGGTGCATTTTTACCCAGTGTTGAATCAGAATACGCAACAAACTAGGCAAAGTGCATCTTAAAATTTACTCTACATTCTTCGTTCACATTTTTTTTATAAAAAATATTATTTTGTTGAAAACTTTTTATTTTTGTTTGAAATCACTTTATGTGGCACGCCGCAATTGCAATTAATTGGCAAACTAAACCCAGTGATGTGAAATTTAAAATCAAAGCTGAGTCAAGTTTACCATATAATTTCACGGCTTTATAGAGGGTGCTGCAAAGTAGCGTGAACTTTAAATTTTAAAAAACTTTTTTTTCCAACTATTGCAAGCAAACTATTTTATTCATTCGAAAATACACAAAAAAAAAATTTTTAATTTTAAAAAGTCACTAAAATAATTAAACACAGAAATATTTGTTTAGCCCTCACATTCGCTTAAAATAAAATTTGTTCAAAGACTTTTCCATATCAATTTTTAATTATAATAAAAAATGAATAAAAAATATCAATGTTGTTCGTTTATAAAAATCACTTAGCAACCCGTTATTTAGCACACAAAAAAAAATTAATCGTCGCTTAGCCAGTCATAAATATAAGGAACAGCCACTGTGATATATCATGTAAATATATTTGTAAAAATAGAACACAGCAACTGTTACCTGCACTTAAATGGCTGTTCGTTTTCAAAAAGAAGAGCTTTCATCTGTTAAAATTGTTTTTCTTTAACCTTGTGTTTTTTGCTGCTTTTCAACTGTTTGTTGCTTTTGAAAAAATTCTATATAAAGGAAAATCACTGTGATATGTTTAAGAAACACATATAGAAATATCACAACGATCGTTCCTTTAATCGAATTTTTCATTTTCAAAAAGAGCGTTGTAGTGAGCTTTCACATTTTTGCACTTTGTTCGACTATTTCAAACTTTTCGCACTTTTTCACAATCCAAACAAGTTGCCTTTTTCACAATCCAAACAAGTTGCGATTGAGTCACTGTTCCTACGTAATTTTTATGTTGATTACGATGCAACGAACTTCAATGGTTGTCTAGCTTTATGAGAATAACAATCATCTAAAGCTAAGCTACCAAAGAAACTAATTGATTCGCATTTGTATTGTAATTTAAATTAATTTTCCAATATTTTGTTTCACTTATAACGTACGCTCCAAAGTTGCATTTATTTTAAAATTATAGCACGAGTGTTCGGTCTAGTCACTTTGTTTAAAACGTGTATATTATAAGCGACTAGGCCGACAATCGCTAATTAATTTTAAAAGAATTTTTTTATGGAGTAATATTTTGAGATTTTTTTGTATAGCGAGTGAATTTTAAGCACTTTTTTATTAAAAAAACAATAGAATTTAGCGGAACACACAAAACTTTAAAAATTGCTTTGGTCTTTATGATGTACGCTACATTGGGCATTATAAGGCAAACTTCACCCAGTGATATTTTTAAACATTTGCATTAAGCAATGAAAAATACCATGGCTGTGGCAAAGTCTGCCGTATAATTTTGTAGTTGAAATAAAGACAACACTAACACACACAAATTTGAGGAAAAAAATTAAATTAAATTTTAGTGACTCTTAAATTTGAACTCACCGAGATTTCACAAAAAAAACGCTTTTTTTTTTAAGTCACATAAAATTCCAAAAGTCAGTAGTGAATTTGAATTAAAATAGAACAATATTTGCCGTAAGATTTTGCGCGCTAACTAATTTTCATTATAATAATTAAAAAAAAAATTAAAAAAATTAGTGATTAAATAAAAAAAACCACCAGTGACCATTAAAAATAAACTCATAAAATGGACACTAAAATTTTACATTCTCAAAGTTCCCCAATTGACAAAAAAAATCAAATTAAAAGTCAACTAAAATAAAAAATCACTCGTTTACCGTCAAATCTAAACTGTCCAAGATTCTCAATTTTTTTAAAGTCACTTTAAGTTATAAAAACTCTCAATCAAAATAAGTTAGCATTTGCACTATAATTTTAAAGTATTTTAAAAATATATAAAAATCACTAGTGACACAGCCTCTAAATTCAATACACTCGCTTCAGCAATACTTTACCGCTATGACAGTAATCCTTTCGCGCAGTTGCTCTTTATACGAAAAAAAAAAATTCATCTCACAACGGTCAGCACCTTCGGCAAGCAGCTTGTACGTGTATGTATCTGACACGCACCGATCCTCGTTCGCTCGCGCAGTAAACATCCTGAATGGTGTGATGTCGCTTTTTATACAAAAAAAAACTAGGCGTCGATTTTATTCGCAAATCGCAGCCTAACTTACACGATTCGCGGTAAAATTCAACTATGCTAAACAATAGCCTTTGTCCCATTTAGTTAATGGCTCTCTCTCAAGGTTAACGCTGTAAATGAGTGATCTGCGCTCATTTCGCGGAAGGACTAATGATTTAAGTTTGCTTTGCGGATCGTAGCGAATAGTTTTAAAGTTCTTGTGTTAGAGTGTCAACTAACTAGATATCATGGTTAGCAAAGATTTAGTTATTGTTAATACAACTTAGCTGTACCTGTATTAGGGTGGATACTTTTTTTTTTTTTTTTTTGTAATTTTTTAGTTTTCTTAGGATTTAAATTTTGCAATTTTCATTTTAAGGGCAATTTTGTGTAACATACATATACTAAATAACGAGAGAGGCTCAATGGCAAAATTGGGCAGTAGAAATGGAGCTGTTTCCAGCCATTTCGATATCTCAACAACAAAAGGAACTAAATAACTAAATTATCCCAAAGGAGTTCGGAATTTCAAATTAGTCCAAGTTTCCCAATCTAAATATTTCTTCCAAATTTCACTGGGAACGGTCGCCCAGATCTAATTTTGTTCTGCATCTCTTTGGAATCACTTGAGGTTGAGCCTTGTGTAAGAAATAAAAAAATTTTGGAATAATGTTTCTAATGTTATTTGCTTTTTTTTCTTCTAAAGATAACTAAACTATCATTATCGGCTCTTCTCTAAGGCTTCCTAAGCTTCACAAGTGAAGATAAGTTCATGGATACATCTTTTTACGTTTTTATTTTCAACGGCTTGATCCACCCCAATGAGTTTGTAAATAGGTAGCCAAAATAGACTCTTACTAAGTCCACCTCAAGGTTAAATAACAATTTTAGAGCAATAGCGCTGAATCTAGAATATATAGGGAGAAGAGAGAATCTTCTATGAGTCTATCAGCTATTCCGACAGAGCTGCCGACGGGAGAAATTTAATTTGGCCTGAGAGCAAGTATTTTCTGAAAAGCGAGTTAGAGATTTTGGATTATAGATAGTTTTGAAACAGATCATAATTGGGTTTCAAATGAAGTCATACTTATGGAGATCGGAGGGAGGAAAGTGAGAAAATAGCTTCATCTCGTCGGATATATTTTGTAAATGTCATATTTTTTTCGCCAATAAGTTTACGCAAAAGGTAATCTAACCTGTTCCGAAAATTTCAAGCGGTGATGTGTTCATAACGGGAAAGTATTTGAAAGCTCAGATCTTCGCAAAAGACAACATAGAAACTAATGGGTTCCAATTTCATTGGAAATATTATTTTCAGAAAAGTTGTGACCAAGTCAGTGCAAGACGCGAGTGATTAGCAAATTGTTGGGGGAATGGGGGCAAACTCTTCGAGATTAGAACAAGGGAGAGAGAAAGAGATAGGTTGAAAAACTTGAAACGACTTGACAACACTTCTTCGCGTTAAGGCCAGTTAAGGCCCTCATTAAAAAAATTTGTGAACCTATTTTTATGAACTTCACTGCATGATGATGGAAAAAATGTAATTCGTGCTATAAAAAGACTCCTAAACTTTAAAAAAATTCAAAATTTTCGTTAATTATTTATGAAACGAATGCAGAAGAATATCCTTTTCAAAAAAAATTTTCATTGCTCAACCATTTACTTACTTTCGTCTTCCACTCTGCGTTGCTGACAAAACGTTGGCAATGACGTTGGACAGCCTTTAAGTAGTCAATCGCTTACCTACAAAGTTAGGAACTTACCTGCTCCTGCTTAAACATGCAATTGTTTATAATCTTTGACTAAGTTTTAAAGGTGATGGAAGGGATAGCGCGAATGTTGAGAACAATAGCAAGGATTAAATGTACATAAAATCATGTGTATTAGGGTGGGCCAAATTTAATTTGACTAAGTTTTTAAGCATTTTGTATTTTTACAGAGGCAATGGGTTGAGACGTTTCTATTGAAGTTGGAGATCCTTAGAGATGGTTAAAGCTCTACAAATGACTCAAGAGGGCCGCTGAAAGGACAATAGCTTTGTTTGCGTACATTAAAATGTTTAAAATATTTAAATATTTCGACTGAGAAAGTGTTCGTTTACACAAAATACTTGCAGCGAGAGAGCGCATTTTGACATTTTATTGACAGAGAGAGAGCTACAAGTTTTGGAACAGTGTGGGAATTACACTACGTAAAAATTAGAAGTGAAAAAAGCTGATCGTGACAAGGGAAAGCAACAACAAAAATTTAAAAATTCAACTTTTATTGAATTAAAATGGCAACAGCTGCTTTTGCTGCAAGTATTTACTAACTCCTGTTCGCTTGAAACTCTTTACTTTCTGCGTTTCGAGAGAGTTTTACGTCATTCTCATTTTACTTACACTTTTTGCAAGTTTTGTAAGCGAGCAAAGCTACAAATACTAAACAAATATACAGTTTTTTATTTTTCTAAGCAATCAGCTGTTTTATGTGCTCTATTTAATTCACCTCGGAAAATATAACACCATAGATATTTTGCAAAAACGATTTTTGGAAAAATTTGTTCCACCCTAATGTATTTATAAATCCTATCCCTTGACCTTCAACCACATGCACCTTAGTTAAACGGTATTGTTATTGTTAGTTTATTGAAAACAAGTTAGTCACATTGCTTAAAATACCACGAATAAAATATTTTAGAAAAGGTAAAGGTGCAGAACGCTAATGTTTTTGTTTCCTGGAAAATGGATTCAGATTTGTCCCAACATAACAAAAGCAAAATGCTTTTTGCAATCCAAGGAATTTGGCATGGAAAAGTTTTAGGACGGATTTGCATGGGCGACTAAAAATGCCCTATTTCAGAATGCGGTTGAAAAACGACCTATCTCAGGGTTTTTTTTCAATAACGAATTTTTTTCAATCTCAGCTGCGAAGAACGCTGCCAATTCTATTGCATTGGAAATATAACAGAAACTGTTGAATCCAATGACTCGTCGTTGTGTTTCATTTTTTTTGCGTAATTTTTAACTGAAATTTATCCTATTTTACTAATTTTTTTAAGCTTAAAATATTTTAAACATTTTTAAATATACATATTTATAGGCAGCAATTGATTAGCATTCAACAATTTTAAAATAGTTAGGGAAAGCACAAAAAACTATAATTTTTTGCGATTATTAAAAATAATAAAAAAAATAGCAAATCTCAGTTTCCTAAAATTGGGAAAAATAATAACAACAACGTAACAAAATAATTAAACTTTTTAATTAAAACAAAAAAGCATTTAAAAAAAACCGGTGATTTTTTACGATTATTAATTAAATTCAACAATTAAAAATATTCTTTCTTTGGATTGTTAAAAAATAATTAGAAAAAAGAAATCATAATTTACGATTACTAAAAATAATTTTTAAAAATGTTCAGATTAAAATAAATAAAAAACAAAAAATAGAATTTTTTTTTTTCAAATATCTCAGTCCCTGGTCCAGTTCCCAAAAAGTAGGTACCGTAAATTTTAACAAAAACAAAGTGCTACCAATGCACCAAATTTCCAGTACAGATATTTTCCGAACACAGATTCTTTCGAATGGGTCTACTTCACTTAAAATAAAAAGACACATTTTTTCAAGAGTTTCGTGTTTGGCCTTAGAAGATCAAAAACAATCAAAAATAACCTAGAAGGTTTTCAGAAAAAAAATTAAAAAAAAAAATTATGAAATCTAATACATCTACTTTTTAAAAGATGCGCCTTTCCATGAGCGCTGCTAAAATTTTGAGCGCAGCTGTGTATTAATCTTTACAAAAACTGTAAAGTCCTGCTATTACAAAGGATAAACTTTGTGGCAATATCCCGATATTTTTAACTGCAATTTCTATTAATTTGGAAAACTTTCGCGCGTTTTTTTTTTTGTCTTTTTTTCGTTTTTCTAAACATCAATTCAAAACACTACTCAAAAGTTTCTGAATACCAACAATTTTTTATTTTAAAAATGCTTTCAACTAAACAAGTTAAATTAATTAATTAATTTTATAGCAAATTTTGATTTATTTCTATTTTTCTCTAAAAGTCGCTACTCACTTACCCAAATTTCTTTTAATAACAAAACTTTTAACTTTTTTTTTATGAAATTTAAATTCATTTTAAACTAAATACATAAATTGAAATAATTAATTATTTTAAAAAAAGTAATTATTTGCTGCGTACATCAGCGCACTTTCATTAAAATTTTAAACGCTTTATATAATTTAGCACCATTAACCCACACTTCACTTCAATGTTAATAATTTAACTAAATTGCGCAATTTCTTTTGTTTTGTTTGAAAGTCCAGATTTGGTCCTCTTGGCTCTGTGTCATTGAACTGTATTTTCCGTTGGTCAACTTGTGTTCCACATTTTTACTGTTTTACAAAGAGCATAGATTTGTTTTTTTTTATTCTTAATATTTGAGTGTTTTGTTTTTTTGCTATTCACCAAATTTCACTCAATTTAAACAATCTTACATAATATACCCTACACAAAGTTTAATTCAAAAATACCCTACACAAAATTTAATGCAAAAAAATATATTTTACATTTAATGAGATTGTAACGATTGTTTGATTGCAGATATTCCAGAAAAAAAGTATAAGAGCGATCATTATTAAGCCAATAAAATCCAGTTCAACAATTTTTATCTATCTGTCTGTATGTTTGCGCGCGCATCACTCAAAAACTGCTAAATGGAATTCAATGAAACTTTCACCGTCAAATCACTAGGCATTTCACTTAAAGTTTAAGATACAACTTATTTCAATATCTTTGCCGGTTTCGACCAATATGTGGTGCAGGGTGACCCAAAAATGTTTTAGTACAATATGGATATAGTATATATTGATTAAAATCGGTGGCAGTCTATTAAAAGTTCTGAGACACAGCGAAGCGTGATTGGGTCTTCTTTTCTACACATGAAAGAAGTTAATTACTCGTAGAACAGAACAGAGGACAGACATGCAGTGAATGGAATTTGAAGACTCGTATAGCCCTCTATACATGTAAAAGAGCCATCAGCAAGTGATGAGGATAAGCCCCAGCATATTAACACCCAGTTGAGAGAGGACTGGGCCTGTAGGGTAGAGAAGATTTCTCGGTAATGGTTCCAAGTAAGCTGGAAGAACGAGCCTTCCCCAAGTACCTGTCTCGATATTGATTCTTTCGGATACTAGATCATTATCGCGTCATCCAGGCTGAAGTCACTGCGATCATGGAATCTGTGGATCATATTCTAACTTTATCTTCATGGTCACGATAAGATCGCTAGGTATATTCCCGTTTATTTCGAAACTTTTAGTGAGCTGCTCGATTCTCTTCAGAGAAAATGATACTTACGTGAGAGAGAGCCATGCCATTTATGTAGGTCATTCAGGCTGCGTTGAAATCTATAAACTTGCGGAATCCCTTTTCCCCGTAATCAAATAAACAAACTTGAAGTTTTTTTATTTTAAAATTTTTTTTGTGCTTTATTTCTTTAACTTTCTTCTTTTATTTTATGTTATTTATGCGTAAAATGTAATTTGGAAATATTTTGAATTTTTTTATGATTATTTTAATTTTTTTCATTACCTTTTTCACTCCAGTTTTCATTCTTTCGCATCTTTGTTGCTTCTCTTTTCGGCATTTTTTCAGCTTTTAAGTAACACTTTAAATATACTTGAATTTATATAAGAATGTATGTACTAAATTTCAAAACTAACAGACAAACTTAAAGTGTAGAGTTGAGACGAGTCAAGGTCGTGGTGAAGGTGAAGTTGAAGTTGAAGTTGAAATGTGTCGTGGTGCATTGATGGTAACGGGATTGTTGGTGAGGGGAAGGTGGTGTGGAGTTATGTATGTAATTTATGTGGTACGGATGGTGTTGAGTTTTGCAATTTAAATAAAATTTTTGTAGTTTATAATTTTTTTCTTACTTTGCAAAAAAGGTAGCAGTAAAAACGGTATTATTCCCTATTTTTAAATCTAGCTTTTAGATTTCAATTGGCGTGAATATGGTAAAAATAATTTGTTTCTTTAGGTATGTTGTGGATAATGGAAGTAGAAAGCCATAAACCCAAAAAAGCCGGCGTCAAGTGGTCAAGTACTGGTCTCAACAGCGGTATACGATGTGTCTGATATAAAGCCTTAAATAAAAAAAAAATTGACTTATTTGCTGCTAAATGTTGTTCTGGTTGTTGTTGTTGTCTCGAACGAAGCAACAGCACCTACTTCATCATTCGTTCTCTCTCTCTCTCTCTCTGTCACACTTTTTCTGTAGCGTTGCAAAATTTTGCTGCAAAAAAAAGATTTAAATAACAATTATTTGCAAATTGTTATCCATTGCTTAGAACACAGTAGCTTAATTATGTAGTAGTTGTAGTAGGTTTTATGTAGGTAGTAGGAGGGGTTCTATGTATATTTGTATAACAGCCAAACAAATCCATTGGATCAGTCCTTTGCCGAAATGTTAATGCTGAAAGTGGAAATATGCTTTGTTATCCTCTGCCAATTCAAATGAGCCCATCAAATACCATTGAACGTCCGGAAAATACAAAAAAATCTGTACTCAGCGCATGACCATCCTTACAATGCGATCAAAAAGTAACTGAAAAAAAGGCAGAAATGAAAAAGAATTAGAAAAAGCTCATGAAAAACATGCATACATACATATTTGGTATGTGGGTCATTCTGTGACAATTCAACTGTAGCATGAGCGATTCATATGGCCCTCATACACATTTAATTTCTCACTTTTAGAAAATAAAAATCGTTGAATTACCACATAATTGCCTATGTAATTTGAAAAGATGCATACTCACAAATAAGTTGAGGAGTCATTCCACATGCCGTATGTCTAATATATATGTAGTAGTATCTATTTACATGTAAATGAGTGCCAATTACTGCTTAATCAAATTGAATCCTCTCATCCATGTGGTCCTTACAAGCTATGCTATGTTTGTATATATATATATATATATTTATATATGTATGTAAGTATATATGTGTGAGTCCTTAAAAGTATAACATTTACGCTGTAAAAGAAAGAAAAGCAAAAAAAGGAAAGAAAAAGAGCAGAAAAAAGTTTTAAAACAAATTTTGCATTTCAATTAAATTTTTTATTAAAATTATTTGCATCAATAAAACTGTATTTTTTTAAAGATAGCAAAGGCAGTCGTATTGTTTTGTCTTTGTGTTTTTTTACTTACAACCTTATTAGCTTATCCAATGGGTGGGAGCCATGTACTCAGTGATAGCCCTTGCAAAACTATTACTAATTTGATTATGGAAGAAAGTTATTTCAAAGGTATGCAATATTTTTGTTGCTCCAATGGTTGGACATTTGCAGATCAAACTAACTCACATTTTAAATGTCTACAAAAGTTGAGGTTAACCACGGTAAGCTAACAGTCCGAGCTGCCTACACGGAAGTACAAGGATGTACACCCAGACAAGTACAGTAGATGATCTGGCAATAGTTGTTAGTGCAGTGGAATGCCTATATTGCAAAGGAGGAACTTGACTTTGCAGGAGATACTTACATCAACACATTTCTATACAGGTTATTGCACTTGCCTGGTTTGGAAGATATGTATGTACCTAGAATAACCTCCAACTATTCAACGTATGTACAACCACTGCTCCAAGGGATAGGCAAAGGGAAGAAAATAATAAAGTGCTATGGAAAAACTAAAAGGTGGAAGAAGAGGAATATGGGGGAGAATACCAAAAAAGGATGCCCCGCGGAATAGGGGTTTAGAATATGCCCAAAAAGGGGCGGCTTAGAGGCGGGAGAAACTCCCTGAAAGGAAGAATTTCAATAATTTAAACCGAAAATCCAATGGTCGGATAGTGATCATAAGCAATGTAAAAATTTAAATTGACTATTGCAAATATCGTACTGATACTAATTGGATTATTCGTTTAATATTTGAATAGCATGTCCATGGCTTTTGTGTTGGGCTTTTTACATTGTGCTTTGCAATCACAAATACATAGAATTAAAATCATATCTATCTTGGAAAAGAACGAAGCACAAATATTCGGAAATATTGGGTAAATAGGAGAAATATTCTAGTCACGGTTTTCCAATTAGAGTGCTTAGCTTTATACTGTCCTCTTAGATAGATTTGATGTCTATAAAATAGGAAGTAATATAGCTTAGAATAGTAATTAAAAAACTGACATGGTAAGCTCATTAGAATAGGAGTTACATAACTCCATAACAAAGTGCTATTTCAGGCTATTAGCAATACTATTCAAATGCAGTTACGTAAATAAAATGAATTAAAATTAATAATAAAATAAGAAAGATTTTTTTTTCTTTTTTTTTCATAATATTCTTTTTTTAACTTTCCTCTTGTTTTGTACTTTTATTTTTATCACTTTAAAAAAGTCAATTGTATAAAATTTCTCTCAAAAAATATTCTTTCTTGTTTTTTCTCTTTTTTTTTTTTTTTTCTTTTTCATTTCTTTTTTCGTTTATTCTATTTTTCTGTTTTATTCCACTGAGATATATTTTTTGCATCAAAATTGTACGTGTAAAATCGTAGTTCAAAGTAATACGTTAATCAAACTAAATTGATAAAATGCATATATACATACATAAATAAGCAGACATAGTTCAAAGAGAGTAGAGGTCATAGAGATAATAAATTAATATCGAATGAAGGCACTCTTTACTTCTTTGATTTTTTTGTTTTTTAAATTTATCTCTAAAATACCAATAATAAGTAGTATTGCCGTGTTAAAAACTTACAATTAATAGTTGCTGGTGTTGTCGTGTTATTATCGGTCAGCATCAACAAATCGTCATCGTCGTTGTCAACAACATCGCCAGCGTTTGTGTTGATTGATGAATAATTATAACTATTAAAATTGTTGTTGTCGTTGCTATCAGGAATAGTGGCTCTAACTGTGGCAGAACCGTTCTTGGTAACAGCAGCAGAATTAGAGATAGCCGAATTAGTTGTGGCAGCATTGTAACTACTATTTCTATTATTTTTGTCGCAATTCATATAGCTAGTTTGTTGATTTTGAAGTGTCTGATTCGAATGGTTCGAGTTTGCGTTTGTCGATTTTGATGTAGAAAATGTTAATGGTTTCTCACCGCCGCCATTCATATTGCCACCCATTGTGGCTGAAGATTTATTTTGTAAACGTCTATTCCTTTGATAAACAGACGATGCAGTAGTCAAGCCTTGCTTAAATGCCATTGCAGCGTTATTGTTGTGTGTTGTGTGACCTGCGATTGATGTTGCACGTTGACTAAAAATACTATTTGAATTGGCTGCGGCTGCTGCATTATTATTTTTACGAAATTTCTGTGAATGTGATTTTATTGATGAATGTGTATGATGATTTGAATGTGCTGTGTGAAGTGAATGTGAAATATAATGCGTTTGTGATTGTGTTTGTGGCGGTGGCGGCGGCGCCGGCGTTGTTTCATTCGTTGCTTTGCTGCTAAGCGTCGGTCACGAACAGACTACTTCAGCGTTAGGTGCGGCAGTTGCAGATGTTGTTGTTGCTGCTGCGGTGTTTGCACCGCTACTATTAATATTGTTATTTGAGCTGCTTACAGTAGAGCTGTTACCGTTGCTACTATTGTTGCCATCATTGCTGTTGCGTGGCGAATTGGAACCAGAACCACTATTATTGCTGCTCTTTGCATCGGGGGTGAAATTTGGGGCAGTAGTGATCTGCGAGGTTGGCGTAACTCCACCAGCATCACTCGATGCATTTGAATTTTCCTCCGTTTGCTGTAAATGATATAGGACAATATATTAATAGAAATATTATTAAATTGCTACTGGTATATTGAAGCTGAACTGTCATGAAAACTATTTTTGGTATTATATTTTTTGTAATCTGAGTAATTTTCAAGTTTATTTTGCCACTCATCCCTGATAAAACGCCCTGTTCATATTTATTAATTGAATTCGCATTTGTTAACTCACCGATTCACTGACGCGACCTTTTTTAGTCGAACCATCTTTCTGTTGCTGTGTTGATGACAATTCGGTTGACAAACGTTTGCGATTGGCTAAAATTGCATTATTGAAATTAGTATGCTGTTCCATGGATTTGCGTTCACGCTTCAAAAAGTCCGTATCCAAATACTGTGACAACGCTTTACGCTTTACATGCCGCGCCTCAATATTCATGCCGTCTTTCAACATTTTTATGTTTACCTTGAGAAAGAAATAGTGTGAATAAATAAAAATTACAAAAAATGTGGCAGGCAGTGAATGAATAAAACTAATTGTCTCTATACGCACCCCATGTTGTATGACATGCTCAGTGAAATTTTGAATACTCTCGGTAAGATCTACGTTTAAGTTCTCTGTACGTTCAAATTCTAAACCTATGAACCACAAAGAACAGAAGTTAGATGAACTAACTGGTGTAGTACCACCACCACTTGATTGATTTTTGTCATCCTCATTGCTGCTGTTGTTAAGTGTGACTGCGGCAGCTGTTTTCTTAAAATCAAAACATGTAGGATTTACATGCGCCAATGAAATGTGTTGATTGCGCTCTAAATTACCAACCAACAAACGTATCTTTGACTCGACTAATCCACACCATTCGAGCTGGTCGTCACAGTTTTGTGATGCAACTAATAGTACTATAAAGTGACGATATCTGTGAAGTAAAAAGGGAGTGAAAGTAATAGCTATATTACTAAACGAATCCTTTTTTTTAGGGTAATGTGTAGCTTACTTGTAAAAGAAACTAGGCGCTTCAAAAAGTCGATCCCATGTAGCACGTCCGATCATGATCTCATCGGTAATTATCATACCGCGATTAAATTCATTAAGTATAACTTTCTTAGTTGATTCCGATACATTAAAAGTGGAATTTTGTTGTGGATATGCCGGTGTTATAATTGGCATAAGATGATAACGATCCGAAGCATTAACGCGTGGATCCCAAACCTAAGAAAAATAATGAATAATTAAATATTAGCAAGGATAGTTATTGCTTTATAACACTGCACATTCTCAGGGGTAGATTCTGAATGGGTCCGAATCATTCCAACTTAAAACGTGTACACTGATTTTATGAGTTTGAATCCTTTCTCCCTTAAAAATGCTGTGTTGTATGTACATAATCAAGTGAACTTACCGGAAACCGTAAATTAACATTATCTGGATGCTTTAGAAGCACTGGATTCGGCCACTTCCAACGCGAGAAGACCAAAAAGAATTTATGCACCAAAGTGGAGGCCGTTGCATTTGGATACAGTTGGCAAGTGCGCGCCACCAACATAGCCCACGTTACACCTCCAAAGTAACCCAAACAATTAGAGTAAATGCCATGTTCTATCAATGCAAAACAAAAATGACATACATTACAAACTTGCAAAAAAAAAAATAATAATAATATGTACTCATACTCACTTTTCGCCCATAACTTAATAGCACGTAATGCTAGCCGAAAATTTTCTATATTCGGTACTAATGCCAATATTTCGTCCGTCACACGACATCCATTTAAACTGCGCACCGAACGTGGATCTAAATTTTTAAGTAAATTATCGTCTCTCAAATCAAAATCGTCTGGTATTTCCTTGAGTGAAAGACGAGCGAATAACAAATCGATTTCAATACCATCAAAATTCATTTTTATAACTGGGACAAAAGCCTCCTCCACAGCACGACATTCTGTCACTTCCGCATGTTTCTTCAGCATATCAAAGAATGACGTAAAATAATCGGAACGTTCAATGTTGCGTGGAGCTACACAGAGCGCATCAATATCGGCGCCTTTATGATGTACGCCCAAACGATATGAACCAAATGTATAAATTTTGCCACCAAGCTTCTCGGCAGCAGTCTCTGGCATATTCTTTGACATTGAGACATCTTTGACCCATTGCTTAACAAGTGTGTTGAGTTTAGCCAAAATTTCCATGCGATGATTGAGCTCATCTTGTGTTTCAAATACTTTGAATGGTTCCAATGCTTTACGCAATTCCTCTGTCTTTTGTATATCTTCTGTACGTGGTTCAGCCAAACTGATGGCTGAAGTCATGCCCAATTGTTTTGCGGGTTGTTGTTGTTGCTGTTGAGGTGAACTATTTTTCCCATTGCCATTTGAATTATAACTGCCATAGCTTGGTGAGCCTGCTGATGAGGTGGCTACACCATTTTGAGTTCGTGTATCAGAATTCCACATATTTTTATGAATATAATCTGTAAAAAGGTTATGATAAATTAGTTATGGATATAGGTAAGAAAATATATATATCGAACGATGAAATATATTCCGAGGAAAGATTTCCACAGTACGAATTCCAATGAGCCCTAAAAAATGCAAGAAAACTTCGCAAATTTTATACTGACAACTGGAGATAACCACCGGTTTAGGGGTGTAGAATTTACCCAAATCCTATACCCCCGGGAAGTGTTTAGCCCGTGACACGTGGCTTAATCCACGGTGACATTTCAACTTACGCTTTAAGTTAGTATTATTTTCAAGCGCTTTTCCGTTATCTCTTGTAAACTTTGCTTTGGAGACAAATACGTTCAGCAGTTGTGCCATGTTTCGTGTCGAATTTCGTTTTAAAGCTTTCGTGCTCTGTTCTGCGGTTTTATAGTAATTTTTTTTCTTGTTCTGTTCGTTAAATACATTTCGTTATATACCCCTTTTTTAATGTATAGCAGGTAGGTGATTCGTGTTTGGTTTTGGAGGCCGCTCGTTAACTAGACGGTTAAAATATTTATAGTGAATCGTTCCTTTTTCCTTTCGGTACACTTCGTTTAGGACCGGCCGTATGGTATACCAGGCATTAGTTCATGTGTTTGTACGAAGTTCGCTCGTTAAGTACACAGTTAAAAATATGAGTATAAATTTGGGACAATTCACGGGATTAAGATACTTCGTTTAAATAAATAGCTTTTGTTGTAGTAAATTTCAAAATCTTGGTTGCATGTTGAACACTCGACACTAATCTAGAGCCCGTCAGTTCGACAGCAAAAACCACTTCAGTTGCAAACCAACCGGGATATTAACCAACAGAATATTTTTTTTTAATTCTTGTATGGACATGTCTATTTTCAAATTGAATCTAAAGCGATATCATTCCCTAGGCAATCAGGTAAGTACTGCAATCTGCTAGTACCGGGTTCCGACAGAGTACTACCAATACCTGTTTGGTCTATCAAGTCCTATTCCATAAACGGATGCACCGACTTAGCAGAGCGAATTACGGCTACTACAATAACAAACCCAGGATAGTTTATATTTTGAACCAAATACTATTATGTACTACAAAAAGCTTTAGATTTTGCATCGTATTGCTACCATTGGTTTTGGACAGGTTGAAATTCTAGATTCTAGAAATTTAATAATATGTATGTATGTACATACATATTACCATTAATATGAAATTTTTACATACCTACTGTAGCAAAACGCTGGCTTGATTTTTGTAAATTCGACGATTATGACTTTTCTTTTGTTCTTAGTGTTGAATTTTTTGTGTTTTTAGTATGTAGTTCCTATTTTTAGGCAATGCCCAATACCTTATTCTGGTATCTGATTTTCTCACTGATATTGCGTTCTCCTTTTTTGTTTTAATGTTTCAACATCGCTGGTTTCGTCGTATGCGCGTTTTTGTTTTATAAAGTTAAATGAATTGAATCGTCAACGCCTCTGAAAAATATAAACAATTAATTTCGTAAACAAAATAAACTATCAGATATTAGCTTAGAGAGAAATGCAATATTAAGGCCATCCCTCCTTTTAGATTTTGCGAATTGAAAAGGCTTGGGTGTTTTGTCATTATCGCATTGAACAGACAGAGGCGGTAAACTCCTATTCAGCTCTCGCCCAGTCAATGCCGTCATTCAACACACGAGCCCCTTGTTCTCGAAGAAGAGTACGAACTGCCTTGGGTGTCAAGAGAAATGTTCTTTATCGGAAGATGTCGGATGACAAGTCTATAGTTAAAACTGATTTTACTGATTTTTGTAGCTTTAATACTCTTATTTGTTTCCATTTTCGGAAAAACATGAGTAACATAGCTAATTCGCAGCCCATATAATTTTTATTGTTGTTTATACTTTGCGGAATGCCTGCTTCATTCTTCAAAAATAAAAATAAATATAATTAGTGTACCTACTAACGAACAATAATGTGCCTTGTTATGTTAAGAATGCCTCTAAAACCATACATAACCGAGAACATTTGCCTACTTTTGATATGCTAAACGCTTACAAATGCCGAAATAGTGTCGGCTTAAAAAAACAAATATGTAATCAACATAAACTCTAAACAAAAGACGATGAAGTTTCAAGGTAATTTGCCACGAACACACAAATATGCAGCAAAGAAAATCACGGATGCACTGATGATATACAGAATCTGTTAACGCGTATAAAAAAATGCTTATTCATTAATGAATGTTGCGGTGCAAAAGTGTTAAGACAAGACAGAAAACAATGAAAAGGTGCTACGGTCAAGTGTGAAGCAACGACGACACACATCACATATTTTGTGTATGCCTGGAGCCCCAAGTACCATGCTTGATATGTACAAGTCTTACCTGCTTAACTTAAAACATGTGCCAACGTATGTAACAAACATTTGGATATGTATGTTGATATGAATGGAAGTAGAAATGTTATGTATACCTTTAATGTGCTCAGCAATTTTTTTTATATTTTCACTTCTGCCGCCGCGTCTTAATAATTGTTAAAGTTTTGCCAAATTATTTGGTTTGTTCTTTCGTATACATATACATATATATATATGTATATATAAGTGTATTATAAAAAAATTATGCGTAGTTTTGAAAAAACAGTATCTACGTATAAGAAATGATGGTTTATTTGCCAATTTCCATTACAAAATTGTTTGTTCGCCGCTTTCGTCGTCGTCGCCTTCCCATCAATATTTTGCTGATAATGATGTTTCTTCTTCTCGTTTTTGGTCAACGTTCTTTCCACGGAAATTCGTTCGTTCACTTTTTGTTTTTGCTTTCCATTTATTGCACACGCACACATGCAAGCATGGTTTTTGCTTTCGAAGCAAAATTTTTCGTTTGCGAAAAAAATGCTTTTAATCAAGTCGCAAACACAAACTATTACTTTCTTACGATACTTGTACTATAAAATATTCGGTATATACTAATTTTAATTATAAATTTCAACGATTTTTCATTGTAAAAATTAATTTTAATCACCACAGCACAAACAACGCTATCTCAAGCAGAAAAGTCGAAAAACATTTATCGAATTTTCATCTTCGTCAAAATGTCGTTGAGTTTTTGATGGGTTGCATTTTTATAAGGACGGTTTTAATTTGTATAAGCCACGAGGGATCATCTCCAAAAACGGGCTGTCACTTTGGACAACACTGTTTATTATAATAGAAGCAATTAAACTCACCATAGGTTGAGGATATGTAGCTGAAATGACAGACCTTTTCCACTGCTAACAACAACAACAGACCTTTTTCGAATATCTAGGCGGTATGCTCAAGTATTAGTAGTACTTTGTCGAGTCTTCTAGATTCTAGACCAACCAAACGGCAAAGAAATAAACTTTGCCGTTTCAGGTAGAAATGTAAAATTTAACTTCCTAGAATGTGTCCGATTAACTTCGGTGATAAAGAAGGCCTAGAAATATGTTGCAGGCGTGGTGAATACGCACTCAATATTTCGACGGCGTTGTTTTCTTCTTCATTCTGCGGCGTACTCGTCTAGCTTGATAAGAGAAAATCCTGCTCTAGCAAAACAAAACTGAAAAATCCAATTTATGCTGTTGAAAACAACAATTTTATTAATTGTAGTGAATTACCAAGTACATACATAAATGATAAATGCATTTCGAAAATTAATAAACAAATGAAATTTAGCTAAATTCAGTGAGTTAAAATAAATACACATTACACATTTAAAGAATGTTTTGTTTACTCGTTCGAGTCATGGATCATGGACACGTATCCCATCTTAATAATTTATTTCACATCATTGAATTTCTTTTCCAATTTAGAAATGCAGCAAAGCAAACAAAGCTTTTCAGGCTACAATTTATTCGACATAGAAGTTCACTTACATCGGCCAAAGGTAGTTAAAAATGTCCAAGACTTTTTTGACGCTCACCGTCCAGCGAACTGAACTGGCGGCGATTTTCTTTTCAATATCTTGCATCTTTAGCGCTACATAACTGTGAAAACTTTACACATTGATGATACCGTGGATGCGCGCCAGATGGGCGGCACGCAGCAGCAAACGTACCGCCAATGAGGATAAAAATGAGGCTGGGTCACAACCCACTTGCAGCAACAGCCGATCAACGAGTACAGGCATACGTTCCTCAAGTGCCAATACGTCACCTACTGTTAGAACTGAATCAAGGGCGGCGGCGACTGTACGTGAACAACACATTATCAAACATTCGCATGAACATTCCCCTGCAAGGCACACAGCACCACCACAACGGCGTAATCGAAATATTGCGTCTACTGCATCGCCCGTGCGAGGTATCAACCTTAATAATGGAATGCGTGCTTTGGCGCATATACCAATACAAACGTCATCGCAATCCCAGCAGCTGATACAACAGACTTCTAATCCGTGTGAAACAGTGTCACCAACGCCACGTAGATTGTCCCGATTGTGAGTAGTACCATTAGAAATTACTTTTTTTTCTGTAGCGAAATTATAAAACTAACAAGTTAAAAGAGAGCCTAAAAGTTTACTAAGCAGCTAACTGACTCTTCACTAAGCTCTAATTAGTGGCTTTCAAGAGCAAACTTTAAATACCCGAGTCATAAAACACATTTCCTATGTTCCTATTTGTCGAATCATAGCACAAGTGCTAACTTTTTTGGCCATGTCACCCTTCCTTCAACCTCTTACGACAGGTATGCATGCATCTTCATGGATCGTTTTCGAGTTCAGGCGCGATTGGCTCTAGAGGATTAATCTCTTCATTCGTGGTTTTATTTATTTATTTGCTTCGCTACCCTTTGGGCAGCCCAACCCACACCTGCACTGCCATGAGTAAACTTTGCAACAGAAAAATTAAAAATTTTAAGTTCTCTTCGCATCAAAATTCGCTGTCACAATTTGTACACTCTCTTTGTATTTTTAAACAAATTTCAAAAACATCCACTCCCAGGTTTTGAAGTACCAAAAAACATGCAAAAATTGCGAAACTTATTTTCAAAGTAAATTAGCTTTAAAAAATTGTTTTATAGTGATGCATTTACTCAAATTTCTTTTTCAGAAGAGGCTCCCGTCGTTCCACCGGTATTTCGAGTACAGATTCTAACACAGCAGTCTCAAGCGATAACACCGAACGTGATGGGCCCAAGGAAACTATTAAAGTTCGCATAATATGTCCCACTGCCCGTGTACTAGTATTTCAAACGGACGTAAATAAACGCATTACAGAGCTTAAAAATGAAGTAATGCTAGAGCTATCTGATGATTCCGCCGCCATTCCATTATTTGCACCAGATGTGCGTCAGCTCGGTCCACGATATCGCATTATGCGGGCGGAGTACCAAGGTACTGAATTGAATGAAACAATGACGCTTGCGCAATTAAAAATTGAAGATAACTCCATGTTGTTGTTGGTGCCACGCCGTCAAAATCTTCAACAAATGACCGTTGTGACGCGCGATATACAACCACCCCGTGAAATTGAAATAAATGCCGCCACTCGTAATGTTATGCCGCACACCGTAGACATGCCTCTAGTTGACATCAATGAGATATTTCAGCAATCGAATGTAAGTGGTTTTGTATTTGAAGATAGAACTCGACGAACCTAGTTAGATATTTTCCGACACTTATTTTGGATCACAATAACCATGTCAATTAGGAGCTTAGCATTTTGCACGGGGTCCAAATCAAGTGGAGGCAAGGTCACTTCGAACGAACCATGCAGGCTACAGAGAGTGAGACTTTGGATCTTGGGATATGCTATCTTGACAATAGGTAGCCAGCAATCGGACTAAAATACGTTTGTTCATTTCAGAATTTATATTTCTTAAAGTCATCTAATAAGGGTTGTGGGTACTGTCACTTGATATGAGCGTGTTCAGAAAAGATATGCAGGCAGAGTCTGGATTGCAGAAAATTTTACATGATTTATTTGCGGAGCAATATTCTTATAACCTAGTTTTGGTGTCCTTTAAAACCCTTAATATTTTTAATTTCTTAGCTTCAATTCGATGTGCGCAAAGTACTGATCTCACTGGCTCAAGCTTCGGCGGCTATTATTGGCGCAGGTCCATATGCGACACGACTGATAGATATGCTTAAACAAAAGCTAATCAACAAACGTAATTATCATAACGATACACTGCAGTGCCTTGTCGATATGGGTTTTAAAAAGGAGCGTGCAGAATATGCCTTAAAGCTTAACCAGTAAGTAAAGCAATTGTTTTCAGTTAATTCCTTTTGCCAACTCAACACATCACCTTCCAACTATAGAGGTGTTTACTCGTCGGCGTTGGAATGGCTTATACAACACCAAAGTGACGAAAGCACGGCAGAGGAGACTGCAATGGGTTTACAAAAGAGTCAATCGGTGCTTTCACCATCAGGCATACTAACGAATGATGTGAGTAACAATAAAATCTACACAAATTTTATATTAACCATTGTATTACATTATTTTCCTTACCCTAGAGCATTTTGGAAAACACCCAGGCTCTATTGGAAATTGTGCGCATCTATAGTCATCGTGATATACCACCTACAACGGAAACCATTAGTTCATTAGTAGAAATGGGTTTCGAAGAAGCTGAAGTGGTAAAAGCTTTGCGTAAAACTTGCAATAATAAGGCAGCCGCATGTGAATGGCTCTGTGGCAATCGTACTGGTAGTTTAATTGAGCTTCGGGAGGGTTTATCGCAAGATTCGCCAATACTTAAAGCCATACTGGAAATGCCACAAGTGCAAATGAATTTAAGTAATCCCAAAATTCTAATAGGTGAGTTGTAAAATATTATGTTATATAAGATTGGTGAGTAAAAATCAGGTAAGTTGGTTTACTTGTGGTGGGAACAGATGTACTTTTAACATAACTAGCATAATAGGTACCTATAAATCAAATTTTGCTTGTTTCCAGTTATTAACATTTTTGAAATATTATTGGATCAAAATTATATTATTTTCATTTTTTTAGCCTTTCTTTCCATACTTGAAAATGAGAATTCTATACGCGTTTGGGGTGGCGACAATGATACTACATCTGTAATCACACATATCCTGCAAAAATATCATGAAGAGAAGCATGTGCTCGGTATTAATCAATTCTATAGCAATCGACAATAGGACTACAGCGAGAGCGGAAACCGGAAAAAGCATTGAAACAAACACACACTGAATATACATATGTAGTTAGTTAAAGGAAACGTAGAAGCGCATGCGCACAACATAACAATCACGTACTGCAAATAAACAAAACCCCATTTTTTTTATTCATAGAAAATGTGAATCAATTAAAAACAAAGATGACTTTGTTTTTACAAATTGTGCTATAAACTGATTACCGCATTTGTTTGCGATTAGCTTAGAAATATGTCTAAATTACTTTAGTAAAAGATAACAAAACCAAAGAAGCAAAAAGCCTTTGTTATAGTAGACAGAACAAAGGAGCTAAAAGTATATCGGTAAACAAAAAACTTCTGTATTAGCAAATATAGGATTAAAGAATGTACACAAACGCACAGCAGGAGTCTCTTACACATACACACGCTCATGCATAATTAAAACGAGTGCTTAATAAAAAAGAAAAAAAAAAACCATTGTTATAACTAGAAGTGCAATTTTAGCCGTACGTCAGACTTATACACTAAAAGCATAACATTATTTAAAAGTACTAAATAAATGTATACGTATGTACTTAGTTAATTAGTGCATCATTTTTAAATTTTGCTAAATGCTAGATTAAATAGTACCTTAAGCCAAATCTCAGACTTACGATTAATGACTAATGCGTTACATTTTAAGTGATTAGATTTAAAAAAAAAAATTTTAACATACATATTTTCGAAAGCAATGCATATCTGGCGCAATTGTATTTCTTGTGATAAGTCATTATTCATAATCAATGTTTTATAAAAATTCGCTAACGATTCCACGCTACTGTTCGTCCATATATAAATTACTACAATTTTCGAAATGATAACCACTGCACGATTTCGCATACAGTCCACACATGAAGCCAAAATTTCTCACGCGGCACTCATAAATGCATACACATATTTCACTTTACGTACTCACACTTAAGAATTTATTAAACGGAGCCAATAAATAGTGATTTTAAATAAAAAGAAAACTGTTTTATAGAATTATGTGCAAGCTGCAAAGAAAGCGTTTGGAGGGTGTCAGTTTGTTCGACTTTCCTTTATGTACAAGCTTATATGTATTTAGAAAATTACAAGTCGTACTAAAAAAGTTAAAATCATGTTTTCAAAATTGCAATGCAGAAAATTAGTTATGTATTTTTTTATAACTTGCAATCAATAAAAATCGAGCATGTATAGTATTGTAATAGTAATTTTGTGTATTTGAATTGTAATTTTCTGGATACAAATTGAAACTTTCTGAATATAAATTGATAGGGGTGTAGCAGTTGAAAAAATGCAAAGTGAATTAAAAGTCAGTTCAACAGTTACATGATTGTATAGAAAGCCGCTTGCACCTCACCTCTTCTTGAACATACTCACGGAATCTGATTGCTCTTGTTGAGTATGTGACACCCTGTGTTAGATATCACTTACATTAATGAACCTGTCACTGCTATTGTGTTGAACACACCCACTCGTGGTTTGTACGCATACATATAAGAAATTTGTCATCTCTATTTCTTTTTTCTAATCCTGGCTTCAAGATCGTCGCAACGTTTGTACCTACCTAAAAATATAATACTAAAATAAACTTAAACAATTATTGCAAAAGACATTAAAACAGCTATTCATTTATTTAACATGGTAGCAGAGCAAGGTTGCTCAAGATAAAGTGCAGAGAAAAGAAGTTACGCTGAAAACAAATTGCTGAAACAAATTTCACAATTAAGTGTGCGCAAAATTAGTTCCGTTAAGAGCTGCTGGAAAGAAAAAACAAAAACTGTATAATAGTGTAGAGAACAAGTTGCGTGGAAATCTGTGGAAAATAAGTTGCGTAGAGTAAAAATAAAATGGCTAACGTGAAGCGCGAAGATAGTGCAATCCCAATTTTTGATGGTGCTGAGTACAGCCATTGGAAGAAGCGGCTACTCGTGTTTCTAAAATTCAAAGGGTGCAATGCCGTTATAGAAAGGGAAAAGCTCGAAAGTGAAACAGATAAAGTATGGGGCGAGTGGCAAGCCAGAGCCGTTAATTATATATATGGCGCCATATCCAACCGCCAATTGGAATATATTTACGAGTTAGACAGCGCTAAATCAATTTTACAAAAATTTGATCAAATGTATGAAACAAAATCGACAGCTTTGCAAATTATTTGTCGAAACAATTTAGAAGGTTTAAAACTAAAAAACTATAGTAACGTGACAACCTTCTTTGATGAATTCGAAAAGGCGGCAAACGATTTGAAAGCCGCCGGCGCCATGTTAAGCGAATCAGAAAAACTAAACTACATGCTAAAAGCTCTACCACGAGAGTACAGTCACATCGGTGACATCATCGACTTGGTTCCCGAATCACAAAGAACCGTGGAGTACCTCAAAAACAAATTAAAGCTAAAATCATTTGAAATCAAAACGCAAAATGACGACAACGAAAAATCAAACGTGTTTGCTGCATGTCAAAATAGAAGAGAAGCAAGGAAGTGTTACAGCTGCGGGCAAATTGGACATCTCCAAGCCGATTGCAGAAAAACCAACAACAATTCATCAAGAGGTACGTGGCGCAGCAGTCGTGGAAAATATCGCGGCAGAGGTCGAAGTCAATCTCAAATTGGCAGAAACAACAACAATGGGCATGAAGGTGGAAGCTGTTCAAATATTTTCATCGCAGGTATGAATAGCGCTAAAAACGAAATGGAAAATGTAAGTGTAAAAAAGAATACACAAAATATAACATTCTTACTAGATAGTGGGTGTTCCAAACACATTGTAAATAGTGATGAATATTTTTATGAGTTTCAAAACTTATCAAAAGCTGTAATTGTAACATTAGGAGATGGAACGCCTATGCAAGCAACAAAAGTGGGCAAAATCTTAGTAAAATTTTTCGTAAATGATAAAGTTGAAACAACCACCATAACTGATGTATTTTTTGTAAAGGGTATGCGAGCAAACCTTTTAAGTTATGGTAAAATAAATGAACACAACAAGATTATATCAGAGAACGGTATGTGTAAAATATTTTCAAATTCGAGTAAAAAATTAGTTGCTATTGCTCACCAGTCAAAAAATAATTTGTATGAAATGATAGGTACAGTGATTTTGAACAAAAATTGTATAAGTGCTAACGTCACTGTTAAAAATTGTGAATCTGAATTGAATCAAAAAATAAAGTGGCATAGAATCTTGGGCCACATAAACTTTAAATATTTAGACATTATTAGTAAAAACCAGTTGCTCAATGGTATACCAAATAAATTTGATAGCGACACAGTAAAATGTTCTATTTGCATAGAAAATAAAATGCATAATTTGCCATTTAAAAACAATAGAGAAAAAGCTAATGATCTATTAGAAATTATTCACACTGATGTAAATGGTCCACAATCAACTGTAGGAAATTGTGGTGAAAAATATTTCGTCACCTTCATTGACGAATATAGCAAATTAACTAAAGTCTATTGCATAAAATCTAAAGATCAAGTTTACAGTTGTTTAGAAGAATATGTAAATGAAGTTGAAAACCTAAGTGGTAAAAAGATTAAAAAGTTAAGGATGGATAATGGTAAAGAGTACGTTAATGAAAGGGTTCGTAACTTTGTCAAACAAAAGGGGATTCAGCTAGACCCATGTCCACCTTACGTTCATCAATTAAATGGAACTGCCGAACGTATGAATCGCTCGCTTATGGACATGGCAAGGTGTTTACTTGCTGAGGCAAATGTTAACGTTAAATTTTGGCCAGAAATAATTAAGGCTGCAGCGTATATTAAAAATAGGACTCTGGCAAACACTTCGGAGTTAAAAACTCCATATGAGATATTTTTTCAAAAAAGACCAGACGTTAGTAATTTGCGTCTGTACGGTAGTAGAGTTTTTGTTAAAACCCCTCAACAAAAACTATTGTCAAAGTGGGATAAAAGAGCAGAACGTGGTGTACTGTTGGGCTACGATAGAGTTGGGTATCGTGTTTTAATAAATAATAAAATACTTGTTGCAAGACATGTAGATATAGTCGAAAGTGACTCTAAATATATTGATTTCGAAGATGAGCCTTCAGATGACTCCTTCGAAGAGGAAGTTGATAAGTCTATTCAAGATTCGAATACTAGTGCAGAATATCAGTCTCCTAAGCTGGAAAAATTCACTTCACCCGACCCCAGTACTCCACTGGAGCAACAAGGTCGCAAGTTCACATCACCCGAATCTAGTACTCCACTGGAACAGCAAGTTCGCAGGTCTACACGACCAAGTACAAGTCAGTACAAAAGATTACCACAAAATTTAAAATTTGACAACAATCATGTTTATGATGATATATGTGCCAACTACTGTGGCGTTGTAACTCCAGAGTCCGTTGAAGAGGCTCTTTCGAGCTCAGACGCCTATGGTTGGCAGCAAGCTATGAATAGCGAAATAAAAAGTCTAAATGCAAATAAAACGTGGGAGTTGGTTGATATGCCAATAAATAAAAATATAATCGATGTAAAATGGATATTTAAGCAGAAAGACGATGGCACAAAAAAGGCACGTCTTGTAGCTCGTGGCTTTCAACAGGAAGGCTACATACAAAACACATATTCACCGGTCTTTAAAATGCAAACATTAAAGATCCTCCTAGCCTTCTGCTGTGAAAATGAAATGCACATACACCAGATGGATGTAGAAACTGCTTTTCTAAACGGAGCAATCAAAAGCGAAGTCTATGTCAGACAGCCTCCGGGCTATGGCAATGGAACTACGCAAGTGTATAAATTATATAAAGCCTTATATGGTCTAAAAGAAAGTCCCAGACAATGGTACGAATGTTTTCATGACTTTTTAAAAAATTTAAAGTTCGAACGAAATAGTTATGATTATTGTCTATATTTTAAAAAAACTGATAATCATACTATATACATATTACTGTTTGTAGATGATCTTTTGATCTGTTGCAGAAATGAAACGGCTATAGTTGATTTGAAAAATAAGCTTAGTCATAAATGTATGGAGGTGTGTTGAGTATGTGACACCCTGTGTTAGATATCACTTACATTAATGAACCTGTCACTGCTATTGTGTTGAACACACCCACTCGTGGTTTGTACGCATACATATAAGAAATTTGTCATCTCTATTTCTTTTTTCTAATCCTGGCTTCAAGATCGTCGCAACGTTTGTACCTACCTAAAAATATAATACTAAAATAAACTTAAACAATTATTGCAAAAGACATTAAAACAGCTATTCATTTATTTAACAGCTCTCTTGCTAAATATTTTTTTTATATTCATTGGATGCAACATTCTTACAGTACAAACTGGTTTTTGAGGAATTATTACGTAATTATATTTGTTTCAAAGGACGCTCTACCTCCTGGTTTTGCTGCGTTTATTTGTGCCCATCGTTGAAGAGTGCGTACGGATGGAATGGGAAAATTCATTTCCTTTAGCAATTTATAGGCAGTTGCACTTCTTTTATAAATAACATTTGCACGCGCTATATCATCCTCACTCCATTCGCCAGCTCTTGTCTTACCGATTCTTAATTTATATAATTGGCCAGGTGAAAATATGTTCAGCAGTTGTTGATGAAGAATGCGCGAATTAGTCTCCATGCTTTTTATACGATTTTGCAGTACAGATATCTCCTTTTCACGGTCTTTTGCGGAAAGAGTTAATTTAAAGTTCTCACGCTTCAGCTCGTCCCTAGTAGCAAGTTGATAGCATCTTATTAGTATAATTAACTATAATTATAATTGAGCTTACACTTTTTGTTCCAACTCTGCTATTCGACTTTCATTTTGCTTTTTTTGTTCCAACTCATCGATTATGAGACTTTCATATTGCTGTGGTAAATATCTATTAGATATGCCAGGTTCGCAGGTTTCTTCTTTGATATTACAAGCCGATAGTGTAAGTGTTGAATTGTCGTATGGTTCCATTTTCACTGTGCATCCTGCCTCTTTCAACATGTTGGCAACCATTTCTTTTTGAGTTCGTAAAGCTTCGCATTTTTGGCGCGCTTCTGTTGCTGGCGATACATCTTTTTTGATAACTGTAGGAATGGCACCGTATTTTAGGACATTGAATTTAGTAAAGCCTGTAAAATTTATGAAATGTAAGGAGCAGAAATTATAATTGTGCCAAAAGCAACCATGTCTAATTTGGCGACGGCTTTGATGAGTAACACTACTTTCCCGGATATGAATCCAGTACGGTTGGATAAGGAATATCCCCCCAATTTCTTACCCAATTCATATTTCAAGCTTCGGTCGAAGTCCTCTGGACGAAAATGCTCACTACAGACTCTTGCGCTTTTGCTAACCTCTTTCCTGCCACAAAATGACACCCATTTTTGATGAAGTTCTCTATCTTTGGGAAATGTATAGAAGCCAAATGGCTTTTGTTTACTTCGATGAGTATTTTTACAATTAAGTACAGAGCACTTCATTTAACCTTTGCTTTGTTTTTGCGCAATAAGAATATACACAAAAGTGTTTGGTTCACAAATGACGTCATTAAAGAAAACCAAATCAGCTGACATATTAAATAGAGATGACACTGGGTGCGAATAACACCAAAGAGGAGGAACTGATGACAAAAAGACTGGGCTGCTGAGACAAAAAAAAAGGAAGTGTCTATTTGCACATGACCGTATACGGATCCATATAAACTACGGGTCGGAAAATGGGTTGGGTTTTATTGAGTGCACCGTGCCTATGAATGTTTTTTTTTGTTTAGAGGGGGTCCCATAAATCACAGAACTAAAGCCCGAACGTGGAGGCAACTCATATTTTAAGAGAAAATCGAATTTGAAGATTCGAATTTTTCCAACCAAAATGTGTAAATTTTAAAACACTTTGATAACACTATACACACAAAACTATGGTAATTCTTTACGACCGTACGTAACTGCTAATACACGTCCAAAAATATGGGGAGAGCTATCAAAAGACGCGTTTTGACCTCTGTAACAAGAATCCGAAACCGAAAAATAAATATTTTATTTCAGTGAAAAGTTATGAACAAAAAACCAAAAAATGACCTAGGTCAAATCCTGATTTAGGGGCCCGATCCATGTTTTTTATGTGCAGAACATCTTTCCGCGTAGGCGGCCTTAGGCCGCGCTTCATAAAATAACCCTGGGCTACGCCATTCCAACTCCGGGTTTGTGCCATGGCCCTGGCTACCGCCACGGTGATGTCCTCTTTTCTCACAGTGTAATTTGTGATTACAACAACCACATGAAAATGACAGAAAATATTTGTTTTCCGGAAGGGGATTCGCATTGCTGGGAACTAAACGCGTCTTTTGATACCCCTCCCGATATTTTTGGACGTGTATTAGCAGTTACGTACGGTCGTAAAGAATTACCAAAACTATATTACATTACACAAAAACCCGCTTCCACACAGTCCCGCACCGTTTTTTGACCGAGTTCTGCGCGAATAACCGGTTTAAACATTTAAATTTTTTATCACAAAAAGCCCGATATGTTGTTTCACTTGGCAACAACAATGCCTTCGGATTAGTCAAAGAGGATTCAAAAATCAAGAAGAAGAAGTATAAGAAGTTTTTGTTACAATTACTGTTGGAAGGTCTGGCAACAATTTTATTTTGAATCCTCTTTGCTAGTACCAAACCGCCATTGTTGTTCACAAGTGATTCAGCCAAAATAGAAAGCAGTTTATTTGAATGTTTTTTTTTCGTGTTATATATTTTAGAAGGCTAAAATATTAAAAATATGCAGTGTGGTGAGACATATCGTTCAGTGTAAAGTGTTTTTAATTCTTTAAAGTGAATAATTATAAGCAAATCGGGTAAGTTTTGAAGCTTCCTTACATACAATTTTGCAAATATAAACACGATTTTTTCTCAAAGTATATAGCTTGCCTCCAAGTTCGGTCTTTTATTTTGTGTTCTGTGCGACCCTCTCTACCCCTCAAAAAAAAAAAATTCCTAGGCCCGGTGCATCATCTAAAATATTCCCCCAAAAGACGCGTATTCACGTCTAGATTCAGAATCTGAAATGAGATTTTTGTTTTTTTCAACCGTTCAAAAGTTATTTGGTGTAAAAGTTCACAATTTTCTGTAATTTTCATGTGGTTGTTGTAATGGCACATTAGGCTGAGCCAAAAAAGTGAAAAAGTGTGGGAAACGTGGCACGCGGAAGGACATCACCGTGGCGGAATGGCGTAGCCCAGGGTTATTTTTTGAAGCGCGGCCGAAGGCCGCCTACGCGGAAAGGTGTTTTGCACAAAAAAAACATGGATCACACCCCCTTTTGGGATTTGACCTAGGTAATTTTTTGTTTTTTCACATATTTTCCAAAATATTGGAACTCCGGAAACAATTACCAATGCTTTAATTGGTATTAGTGACAATGAAAAAAACATGACTTCATTTAAGAAAAAATCGGTTCAATTGCAGTTAAAGTAGTTAATTTAAGGGCCACTTTCATAAAAGCCGGTAGCCGCTAACCGGAGTTTAATTGGCGAATTTTGTACGGTTCGCTGTCAAATTAATCACCGATTAGGCTTAACCGGCTTTTATGAAAGTGGCCCTAACTATTGTCATTTCAATTCTATCAAAATGCACATCCCGTATACGGGACTTTTCCGTCCGTACAAAGAATACGGGACTTTTCTTCCGTATATACGGGTCAGTATATTTTGTACGGAAGTTTTTTTAAATCACAAGTATTCGGTTACGTACAAAATGAACGGAAATATACGGAAACGACCGTATTTTATACGGGTTCCGTTATACGGTCAAGTGCAAATAGCCACAGCCAAATAAAAATGTAGTTTTATTTTTGATTAAAATTTCGTATTTATTTATAAGTAAATTTTTATGCATATAAAACCACAAGTTATTTACATACATACATTTGTTACAATTCTGGAAACAGGTTTAATTCTAAAAAAAAAAATTAAAAATGACTAATGCCGGATTTCACAAAATGCACTTAACTTACGATCTCAGCTGGGCAACGCTCGAGTGTGAAAAGCACAAAGCACAGCTGAGAGATCGTGACTTAAGTAAGATTTGTGAAACCGGACATAAATATTAACGTTATATTTTTTTGTTTTTGTTTTCAATTTTATTAGCTCTAATTAATTTAGCTAATTTTACTTTTATTTTTAATTGCTTACAGTTTTTCAATTGAAACCAGTTTAATTTTTGATTCGTTAAAACATTTCGTTATTTTAATTTGGTTGCCTTACACATATGCATCTATGTTAAGTTGCCTCTAATAGCTAGTAATTTACATTCTTCTTTTAATACATTTTAAATTATTATTTTTATTTTACCATTGTGTAAACTATTTAACATGTTTTATTTGAATTAACAAAAAATTAAAATTTTAATTACTTTCAAACATCAACAAAAAACTCGCCTTCAGGAGCGCTATTCCCGTAAACGGTGTGGATTCTATACAATTTTTTATTCCAATCCAGTTCGTGTGCGATTTTCGACACCGAGTTCGATTGTTTTCTCCAATTCGTGCTTCAATTTTTGTAATTGTAGATCCTCAAATACACTCAAGATTCATTTGCCGACTGGCTATTCCGTTTTGAAATCACTTTTCTAAGGCATTTATCTAATAAGGGCTACGGTGTATGTTGACAGCGTTGCTCAAAAGTTCGGCAAAGACTTAGCGCTTCTTCTTTTAATATTAGTAACAAACAAAGAAATTAATAAATAAATGCTGTAGCTGCTTTTTAACTTATTATTTCTGCTTTGTTTAAAATAATGCCCATTTGGATAAATATTGCTTCGCGTCCAAGCTAATTATACAAAATCTTCAATATCCTCTGCGATAGTTAACTAAAATAAGAATAAAATATTTGGAAGCAAAAATTAAAAAAATTAGGTGTGTTATTTTTTGCTATGGTTAATAGGGGATATGATGCTGGGCTTGTTTTTAATTTTTCATACTTATGAGTGTATTTACATTTCATGAGAATATAGCAGAATGGCTAGAAAATGAAGTTTTGTTAATGAAGAAACTTTCTAAAGATTTTTTGCTGCGTTAGCCTTTGGATTTCATAAGATATGCCGTTTTTGAATTGAATAATGAGTTTAAAAAATTGGTAATTTAATCAAGTGCTATATATAAATTTATTTGTTATTGAAACCTTAAATTATAATTAAAAATTAATGACACGAAATGATTTGGTTAGAAATAATTTCTCCCTACTTTTAGTTTAGTAGCTATGTGTAGGGTTTGAATGAGCCTATAAATACTGTATAAAATATCTTAAAATCATGCCTTACATTAATTTTAAAATATGTATTGTTGCGTGCAAGCAATTAAAGTGAATTATTCGAAACCGAATTCAGCCCACAATAAACCTATTAGTTTTTTTTGACTAGGCGGATGTTCCAAATTCAACGGAGAATCACACTTGACAATAACTGTTTTTCACGGAGTAGGAAAGTGAGAAGTAAAACCCTCTCACCATCCAAGCCTCGCTCATACCTGCTTTGATATACATATAGCTCGGCGTTATGGCTTTTTTAATGACACAAAAGTTTCAGTGCTAAAAACTAGCAGAAAAGCAGAAACTAATTTTCAAAACTTGCTTAAAATTGTCCGCCTTTAATATTATAACACTATCTTTATTTTATCGGTTAAGATGAAGATCGAAAAGTGCTGGTTGTTTTTTTAGCGTGCTATCTTCGAATTTCTTTCAAAAATAGCCTATTTTAGCTGAGAATGAACATAATTTTGAGGTAGGTCGTCTTCAAACTTTAGTTGAGTTGGGGCATTTTCAGCCAACGTTGTAATGTAAGTATTGTTATATACAAAGAGGGCTCTTAGAAGCTACAAATTACGATTTTGAGTTTAAAAAATTAACATGCGTGTTTTAAATATTATTTCTTGTTTTATAAAAATATGTGCCCAATCCAAACGATTCTATGCTAAATCGACAATAAACATGAAAAATAAACGCGAAAACTTTTGAAATCTAATTTCCCGCTTTCTTGAGCATTTTTTAAATGACGAACGAAAATTTTTGAAAAAAAATTCAATATGCTATATTAAAAATTTTAAATTTAAAAATTAATCACTTCAAAGTTAACATCAATATATTTTGTTTGAATAACACGTACAAGTATTCATAACACAACAACAAAATATACAAACAAAATATAGCAATTGCTTTCTCAAGAGCGAGGATCAAATTTAAAATATACATATGTCTTTATGGTATAAAAAGTGCTTCAGTCCTAAAAAAATGGTTTCTATAAATTAATTAAGTAATAAATATCTATGACTACTTATGCACTAAATTAGATTATTAATTATACATATATGTAGTTAATTCAGTGTGCGATGAATTGGCATTTATGTATGTGTGCGTGCCTCTTCTTCTAATTTGCTCTTTGTGCTTTTGTTTTAGTACATTGTAGACAACCAATTTCGTATATCATTCTAATGCAGTGCATCATGATGACTACTATTTGATTTCGAAGTGCTAGGACCACTACAATCATCATTTGTTACATTACGTTGTTCTTGTTGCTCATGTGATTGTAGTTGAAGATGTTGTGCTTGGTGCACTGTTGTTGTTTGCGATAGTTGTTGTTGTTGTTGTTGATGAGTGTTAGGTTGTTGCACTTTTGCCATATGAAATCGAGCATATTTTAGTACATTTTTCGTTTTTAATATTTGATCTTTAATCTCTTTTTCAAAGTTTTCTTTACGTTGATTTGAAATGTGTAATTTTTTATAAGTTTCTTCGAATGCGCGCTTCGTTTGTACGAGTTTGCGTCGCAATTCAGAATTTTCTTGTTCTACCTTAACGCAATCGTGAATGGCAGATGTGCCAGTGGCTGAGGAGTTGGCACCGGAGTTAGTGGGTCGTGTTTGTACATTCGCCACGCTCATTTTATTCTCAGTATTGCTGTCATCGGTATCCGTGCGGTTGGGTGATTCTGTAAATTGAAGACAAGAAGAGATTAGCATAAGCAAGTATGAAATTCGAAGTTCGGTGGCAACCATAAATATATACTATACTTTATATATAAAAAGGAGTGAGTTATGAGGGCGTTCAATTAGTTCATAACGAGGAAAAGATTCATCACTTGATTGCAAGGCGATTCGTAAAAAAGATTTTATACTGTTGGTATACTTATTTTCGAATTCCTAAACAGTATTTTCGAAATATGGTTTTATAATTTAGAATTCGTCAAATTTCTCTTCAAATTAAACCGAATATCATATTTGAATTCGATTTTAAAATACATTTTTTCCGATTCCTTTCTTTCTTTGCATACATTTTTCAGCTTAGTAAATTCGTCGCAGAAATATTGTGAAATGGTTGTGGTGCGAAAACAAGCCAATTTCTGCGATGATCGAAACTTTCGACATTGGAAAATTTGGTGTGCTTTGGTTCCAAAAATCAGATAAGAAATACCTCGACTTGTTTAATGTTCACATATGCGATGTTCGACCCCTTTCATTATTGGAAAAGTGGTAATACCGATATAATCATGCCTATTACGGTATCCGACGGATGCTTTGCGGAGGGAGTGCGAATCGATCCGCGAGAAAACAGTTGCGGATTTAACCCTTAAAATTAAAAAAACGACATTGTCAAGGTATATTCTTTTATTTCTTGCGTTGACTAGGCTAGTAGATTTAAAGGAAATCGACAAAATTGATGTTTCAAAGTTTTCTAACTCAAATCCGCAACTGATTTTTCGCGAATCGATCCTATTCCGTTCAAAATATGAGAGCTAGCATATATGAAAATATAAATATATGTACATATATTGCGTACGCTTACCCTTTTTCACATCCATGCTGGACATGCGTCCCATATCGCTATCAATGCCCAAATCAGAAGATGAGCTATGTTGCGGTCTCTTGCTAGTTAAAGTGCTCTTTTCTTGCGAGTTGTAGGTTGTTTCTAAAAAAAAACAAAATAAGAGAAAATGTGATTATACAGCGCTTGCACAAACAGTATCCATTGCTTTGCTTCTTACCTTCCTTGGTTGACATTTCAGCCGGCATTGCTACCGTCTTCAGCAATGAACGCTGCATATTTGTAAACTCCACGCTGGATACGCGTGCCCCCCCTGTATCACTGTGTATACCCAAATCAGGTGATGAGTTACTCTCGCGTTTTGTGCTAGACTTTTGCACTTCATCCGAGCCATAACCAGACTGTGAGACATCGCTTGCATTCAGACGCTTAACTGATGCTGTTGCTGCTTGCGCTTGCTGCAACTGCTCATTCAATGTTCGCTGCAAACGTTCAAGTTCAGTGACGCGTTGCATTGTTGCCATATGTTGCGTTTCGGCAGCGCTCAATTTTTGTTGCAACTCCATTAGACGTTTTTCTAATTGCAATTTTTCATTGCATAATTTTGTGCGTTCGGTTACGACTTTGGATGCTTGTAGCACACTTTCATCTAATTGTTTCTTCAGTGTGCGCACCTCCATTTCACTGTTTACGAGCGTCTGTTTGAGTTCTTGCTCGTTGTCTGTGAGATAGTCAATGTTGCGTTGAGCCTCTATGTATTGCGTTTGCAATTCGGCTAATTGTGCGCGACACTCGTCGTATGTTGTGCGCGCAATCCATTCGCGCACCAACGTCTCTTTGTGTACGCGCTCTTGCTCTTTCAAGCGCTGTTGCAACAACTGCTCGAGCTCTTTCTTCAGCGTATCCAAACGTTGCAGCTCTTTATCGCTGGCCAATTTTAATTGGATTTCATATTTTTGTTTAATATCTTCGATATCAGCTTTCAGCGCGGCAACTTGCACCTCAGCCAGGCGCGCTTCCACCGCAATGCGGTCGCGCTCTGCTTGCAGCTGTTCCACGGCTCGGCTTTTCTCATCAACTTGTCGTTGTAGGAGCGATTTATTAAGCAGTGCGCTTTCTGACGCCGTCGTATTGTTTTCATCCTTCGTCTGCTCGCTGCCGATTGTGATGAGGTCTGTTAGCAATTCCTCGTTGCGTTGACGCAATTGATCCACTTCGTCTGTGAGCGCAAGCGCACGTAGTGTTTCCTTCTTCAAACTATTATCAGCTTCGACCAATTGAAATTGTATCATTAATATACGATCGTCGCGTTGTGCGACGAGTTTCTCTAGCTGAGCTATGCGCTCTAGATTGCGCGCTTTCATAGCGCGACTCTGTTGCAGCGCGTCAGTTTCACTCTCGCTATCTGTATCCGCGGAAGGTGGGTTTAGTTTTGACACCGCATCCTTTGTTCCAGTGCCCGTCGCTGACGTCGCATGCTCCTCTAGTCCAATGCGCGCCATCGAGACTTGCCGATCAGGCTCTGACCATGCTTCAGATTCACTTAAATCACCTAGCAAGAATGGCGGCAATGACCGTCGCTCTTTGGCGTCCTTTGCATAATCAGCACCAGCACCAGCACCACCACAACTGCGTCGACTATCCAAAATTCTACGCAGTGCTTTATTTTCTGATCGCAACACATCGAACGAGTGACGTGCTCGCAAATTGTCATGCGAATTAAACGTTTTATTACCCATACCACCACCGTCTGGCATCTCTACATCATCTAAAAGTAGACGAGATAAATTGCTTAGCCCCTCGAAGCTCTGATCGCCTGTGGTTAAAGTTTCACGTATGCTTGTTGACAAATCTAGACTACAATCAACAGCCGTACGCATAGCACGACGACGCTCTGTCGATAAGAAGCTGAGTACCTCTTTGTGCTTCATGAGCGAGTTGAGGAAACCGGCCAATTCGTAGAGACGATCGGAAAGCACAGCGAAAACTTTTGAATATGCGAGTCGACATGTTTCTGCGTTTTCGGCTTCGGCGCGTGCTTTGCGCGCTTCTTGACGCAACTCCTCAATTAAAGCCTCATTTGCGCGCCCACCGATGATACGCTGATTTAGTACATCAACTTTACGTTGTAGCAATTTGTTGTGCTCCAATGCTTTGGTGTAGTCGGTTTCGGTGAAAGATTGCTGTAGTTGGAGAGCCTCAAGATTTTTACGTGCTACGGTTGGGGAGAGTGGTGATGTGGCATTGGCATTAAGTAGTTTGGTTAGACGTTCGATTTCACGATTCTTTTGCCAAAGTTCCTTGTTGACAAGATTCTGAAAAGGAAAAAAAAACGTTATTTTTATTATTAGTTTTCAAATTAAACTCTGAGGTCAGCGAGAAAGAGTTCTTCGAAGGATAAGCCTCCACGTGAAGATCAATTCCCTGGAAGACTGTGTCTTTTTTCAAATTTATAATAGACCCGCTAGGTCTACAGCAGCTTTTAAAATGTATGTCCCAGATAGAACTGATGATTATAAAATCTTGTTAATGACTCCTGCCTTGCGCTTCTATTTCATATCGCCACATAACTTACTTGTAAGTCAGCAGTCTTCTTCTTCACTTCGGCTTCCAGACTCTTGATTATACTCTCATGATCACATTTTTGTAAATTCGAATGTAATGCTTCCGTGTCACTCAAGGCACGATTCGAACCGTCTTGTTGATTTTTCTCCCGCTGCAACAATTGTTGTAATGTACGACAAGCGGCATCATAACTTTTACGCAATTTCTTCAATTCCTGCTGAGTATCGTCCAATTCGCACAGTTTATTAGCTAATTCGACTTTTTTCTCTTTTACTTCGATCTGCATGAAAATAAAAAATAATTTGTAGGAAGTATTTTTTTACTGTTAATTTATACAACTTATTCTCATACTTGCTGCCTAATTAATTGCATTTGAGGTGGATGTTTAGTAGTAAATAAATTGAATTTATTTCAGTTTCGTCGAAAAAATAAATGTTTTCACAAACATACAAAAAATTTTCATACAAAAATATATATACATACGTACATATATACATGTGTACTAAACACAAATACATATGCAAAATCCGACGCAAAATACACACATAAATATACACATAGTACAATTACTAATATTTTATAACATTTATAAGTAAAAAAAAAATTTCTATAAACAAATCGAAAGTTCGAAAATCTCTCACATAAATAGTAGCAAATAGCATAGCATCCAAAACGTTGTTACGCGTCTAATACGCTTTTCCTGTCCTACACTATCTAACCCTCTTCTTCTTCTGCTCATAATTTGGTGCCATCTTTCAAGCTGCGTATCATTCGCACCCATTGACAATGAAACAAATGTTGGCCAACATATGGAAAGTAGCTTCTTAACGACGTTAAACGCACAGGACTGTGTTGTGGTACAAATCCAATATTTAGATATAATGTTTGAAATGATATGAGATAATGTGTGAAATTCATTGAAAATTTCCAAATTTTGAATAAACAAAGCGTACGCCATCCACATTGGATAATTGATGGTGCCTCTTGTTCTAAAAGTGAAAAGAAAGTATGAAAAATATAAAGCGATGCCACTGGATAGATATCTAATGATTCGTCCAAGAAATTCGATTTCCATATGAATTCTTAGCAAAAAGCAACAAACTCACCTGCTGTGTTGTATACTCCCGCGGATCGGGCGGTGGCGGTGATCTCTCTCTGCAACTCCCAAAAACACTGCATGTGGAAAAATTTGCTTGCAACGATGTGCAACTATTGGAACGTGAGGTACACGGTATGCCGCCACCACAACCTCCACAACCTGCAAACATGCTCGCATCACTGATTGTATAACGTATTGGAAATTCCGGCTCATGATCGCTACCCTCCAATGCTTTACATGTAATTCCAGCGCCATCACCAACGCTAATGCTAAAGCGACTACGACCACTGCCAATGCTACGCTCCATGTTACCACGATGATGTGGGCTACATTCATCATGCAAGTAAGCACATTTTACTAAGGCGCTACTTTCGGGCAAATCGCGTTCACATTTCTCTATTTTATTATATTTCGTAGAGGAGGTATTGCTGTAATTTACGCATAATTTTTGTTTAAGTAAATATTCTGCATGGAAATCGCCGCGCGCCTTCAACATATCGTGATAATTCATTTCGTAATTTTTATTACAATCGACTGGTTTCTCATCATATTCATGCCCGTATTGTTTGTAGATTTCTTCCTTTTCAATGGTGAAACATTCATTTTGACTACGTTGTAGTTTACCAATAATGGCACGAAAGAAGCGATTCTCACGTTTGGCCAAATTACGTTCGAAATTCATTTTGGTTACCATTTTTTCATAATCTTGAATACGTTCGAGTAGCCGTGCAGTATTTGCAGTCTTAATAGAAATCGTTGACTTGTGGATGGGGTGAGGTAAAAGATAGATAAGTGCAGAGGAGCGAATAAATGTACGTTGCTTATGTGAGAATGTGTCTGTAGTTCTTGTGGAACCCGATTGATGTCGGAATCGTTAGCGAAACCAATAAATCGTGGTTACTGATACACAAACATTCGTCACAAATCATGGGCGAATTGGATTCAAAACCGATATTGAGGAAACAATGAGAAGGTAATGCAACCTTAAAACCCCGACATACATATCCATGACTTATGAGCCGACATTAAATGGTTTCCACGAAACGAAAAATCAAACTCAACTTCAGTGCAAAAACTTACTTGCATCTTACTGAGTGCATCCTGTTGCTCGCGCATTCTCTTCTCACACACTTTCATATTCGAAAATTCTTTACGGAAATTATCTTGAGTGATTTTCAAAGCATTAATTAAATTACGATTGTCTTCCTTCAAATCGACATTGGTTAGGCGTAAACTTTTTAAATTAAGCTTTTATGTGGATTGTAGTTAGTTATAAGAATAGAAAATGAAAAATGGGTAAAAATAACAAATGGAAGGTAACCAAAAATTAAAGGAAAACGGAACACAAAAAGTTAAGACCATTTAACAAAATATATTAATTGTACGTTTTACATTATTTTTCAACACCTCAAATGCAATTTAAACTAATACATACATACATACATATATACATATAAAGATAGCGTTCAAGTCTAAACAATTTTCCTCCAACTTACCTCAATGTTCGCAATATCACGCTCTTTATTTTCCAACATTTCCTGTTGCTCAGCATTTTGAAATACCAACTCTTTGACCTTTTCCTCATATTCTTTGATGGTCTCATCGCGTTTCATTATGATTTCTTCAAATTTGTCATTTTGCGTTTGTAAGCTAAGCATTTTTTCTGCAGATTGCGACACCATGCCTTCTAATTCGCGTATCTAAAAGTGTTTGATGTAAAGAAAAAGGCAAAATAGAGAATGCAAAAATTTTAGAAGAAACAAAGTTTTTAATTTTGTTAACTTTTTTCATTTATTAAATGATACGCAATAATAAATTAATTAAAATTGTACAAACTTTTTGTAAGGTATTGACATTTTCCGAAATCTCTGATCGTCCAATAAAATCATTCATAAATTCGCTTTGATTAGTCTTCTCCAAATCACGTTCCATCTGCAAAAGTGACAAAATAAAAATAATAAAACATTTTTAATACATATCAACTTTAGTTTTCACTTCAAAAAATATCTTACAAAATATCAGATGCGCCGAAAACTATGCAACATTCTTAAGGAAATTTTTTTTTCGGTGCTAGTTGAATATTGATAAAAATTTGGGTAATATGCTTCTGAGGAGATTAAATTTCTGCGAGCCAGAAATACATGATGCTCCATTTTCATCCAGTAAATTTTGTATTACAGGTTTTCAATCTTACTAAATTTTTTTTTTTTCAGTTTAACAAAACTTTTTCAATAACCAAATATCTTCTAAATTTGAGTATATATTCCTTTCATTAGATATTATTTTATAAATTTACTAGGATACGCGACAAACCTGTCCTACTCTTGCTTTACTCTCTTCCTTCTCCCTATACTTTGGTCCCACAATGTCTCTTTTTCTACCTAATTCCCCTAATTCATATCTGACCCTATCATGAATTTCATGTGCCCAAACAATTCCTAAAAAATTTAAATCAAAACAAAAACCAAGCGTGAAAAATTGTTAAAAAATGTTTGGGTATTTTGTTCACATGAAATTCATGATAGGGTTTGCCCATCGTTTTCTATTTTTACGTCCTTCCCTCTTTCTATTATTAACCATCTTCCGTTTTCTAGTTCTTTCCAAAAATCATATACAAGATTAATAATCAATTAAGTAACACTTGATTAATCAAATTACTTAGACGACTAAATAAATACAAATTTTAGTAGCCAATTGAAATATAGAAATTCCAAAGGAGACTGGATTTAAAAAATAATAATAATGCATCGCTTTAGAATCTTCAACTTACTTCCAAAAACTGTATCTTTTGTTTGAGCTCTTCGATAAAAGCTTGTCCCTTTGACTCAGTCTCTTTTTGTATTTGCTCCATGTGATTCATTGCTTGTGCAGCTTCTTTAAGTAGCTCCTGCTTCTCCTCAAGTTCTTTACGTAAAATTTCAATTTCAACCTGCACATAGAAATATTCATACAATAACATTATACATAAATGAAATGTATGAAAATGAAAACCTACTTTCGTATCAATTAGTTGCTTCATTAGCGATTCTTGATTCTCTTGATTCGATTGATGATAACCAGGCACACTTTCTTCCAAAAAATATAAACGTAATTTCAAGTTAAAATTCTCCTTACGCAACGATGCCATTTGCTCTTCGAATTCGCGTACCGAACGTCCTTGTACAGGTGGCGATGTCGTGCCATGTCCTTGTAAGCTAACGCACGGAAATCCAACACCATCTATAAACGATAAAAAAAGAAGAAAATTGCGGCGTTTAAATATAGTTTATAGCAAATCACTTTTCAACTAGTTTCTAGCTCATAGCATTTTTTCAATTTCTTCATCTTATTCTTTTTATTATTTCATTTACCATCCGCGCTTGTTTCGGCTTCGCTTAATGGCGATGATTGCAAATTACGCTTGAATACAATCAATTTCTCTTTGGACGAGTCTTGTGAGCTACTTAGGCTGGATGAACTTCGACGCATGTTAGACGCGCTCCTTCGATCTTAATTGCGTCTAATTAACAACTATTATTTATACTTATTTTCCACAATAAATCACTATTTAGCCTTTCAGATGTTTAAATTAGTGTTTAGTTGTGGTTGATGGCGTCGCTTTAGCGTTGGTGGGTGTTGTGTATGGTGGGTGCTGATTATGGTCCAAACAACTGTTATTATTTCAATTATTTGGGGGAATTTATGTCGTTTAGTTGTTCAATTTAGTTTTGAAAGTATGATTTTTTAAAAATTGTTCTTTATTTTTTCTTATTTACACAATTCAAAACTAATTTTCAACTTGAAGTCAGAAAAATTCCACATTTTGTAGTACCTACTGTGTAGGCAAGAATATTGGAATCAGAGGAGTGGGTGGAAAGATCGGGCTGAAAGGAGCCTATCGCCATTGGTGGACTAAGTGTAAAGTTTGGGACTTTTGGGTTTGTAGTAGATGCCTGCTAGTCACCTTCATTGCACTCTGACCACACTCCAGCAACAACTCACTCACACATGTAACCACTGTACCCATTTTATTTGCTTTAGCAAAAATTTTCTCCAAAGTTTATGTACTCACATGAATGCTCCATTGTAACATCTTTCAGTGTGCTCGGGCTTGTACTGCAAATAGAAGAAGAGAAACAAATTAGCAAAGAACAACTTTAGGGCATTTTCAAGTATTTTTCTAATCTAAAAAATGTTGTACAAACAGATAGCCAAGCAAATGTTGAAGATGTAAATACACTTTTCCAGCTTAAAATTGTGCCACTTGAAACGATCAAATTAAGGAAACAAACTATGAAAAGTGCAACAACAAAAATAACAACAGCATGTGCTAAAGTTTGCGATGCAAAAAGGGGAGAGAAAAAACTGCACGGAAAAAGGCCACAATGAGCAAATGAATACAAGACGTTTGTTATTACTTTGGTCTGTATGTATGCAATTGATTGAGTGGGGGGCAAAAGAAGACACTGCAAATGCTCATATAAGTATGTATATACGTATGTACACTTCTTCAAACAAAATTTGAATCAAAACATTACAAACGTCTTGCAGAAAATTCGATCGAATTAGGAATAATCCGGAATTAGTCAAAATTGCAGCTAATTCTAGTTTGGAAAACAAATTTTTATACATATTTTGAGCCAACTTGTATTGCCACCACTGTGCACAGTCGAAAAAATATATTTTCTTGTGGTATTAAATCTACCACAAACATAAATACACACACGAATTCTTAGAACTGGACCATTTCCCTGTAGTTCTATTCGACAAGGCTGTTTTACTCGAAAGTAAAAAGCGATTTTCAAGCACATCGGCACTCTCTAGTTCGTACGATTTCAGTTTAGAAGATATTCCATAATCGTAGGCAACACTGTTTCAAGGTAGCACCAAATTTTCGACAATCGAAAGGTGTATAAATAAAATTAGAACAGAATCAGAGAACAGAAATGAACTCGAACCACGAATACGTTTTACTCGAAAACTTCATACAGAGTACGAATCGCTTGAAATCGAACAAATTTTCGTTCATTTTATTTTATTTATAAAATTAAATTTTTTAATTATATAAATTTTCTAATATACAAATTTTCTAATCTAAATCTCTAATCGAAATAGAGAGTACCAAATTTTCTAGAATCCGAAGAAAACGAAAAAGAACTCGAACAACGAATACGTTTTACTCGAAAATTTCTTACATAGTACGAATCTCTCGAAATCGAACAAATTTTTTATCGAATAGAACTACAGAGTTAGGACTCTGTTGCTCTCTTCGATTAAGCTAATAATTTTTTCTTTAATATCTAAAATGTTAATATTTAAATTTTAATTTAGCCATAAAAGTTCAACGAAAGTTGGCAGTCCCATTTCGACTGTGTGTGACTGTCGCGTTTGTGCTTTTAAAAGTCAACTCCAATAATAATCAAAAGCAAAACAAATTCAATGGACGCTCTTTGTAAATAAGCAATTTTTTTCTTCCCCTATTAATGCATATCTTTTCATCTTATTACGATTTATAATTATTATTGCTATTTTTTTTTTATACTTAAATTTTCAATAAGCAAGCCATGTTGTTGCATCGGCTGTACATACAACACAAATCTTCCGAACACCCGTCGATCGCAACGCTGCGTGAATTATATACGCTTTTCAGAATTGTAATGTAAGCGTAACATTATGTTAGATGATGAGATCGGTCGACCTAATGCAATGATGTACAGCTGGTGGGCGTATTTGAAGACGAGTGTTCAACAACAACGACACCATGTGCAAACATCAAGCGAGCGCATGCATTTGTTTGTGTAGTGCTTTAAGTGTGATGGTTGACGTGCTGGACCAGCACACTCTCCAGCTATATTACTTTGCACTTCAATGGCACCGCATATGTCTGTTATGTTTTTCACATGGCAAAATGCACTAAAGTCAACTTTAATTAATGTTGTACGGAAGTTTTAATGCCCTGTGGGTTAATCATGGCAGCATCTAAGCGTGATCAAGACGTTGATTGGTAGTTTTTCTTTTTTTTTTTTAATAATGATTTACCTAGTAGAAATGAGGGGAAGTTAATGACGACATTTGAACTTGTGGAATAACGAGGCCATCTATCTTTAACAAGGAAATCGGAATTAAGTCGAAGGAAATCAATGTGAAGTACGCCAACTGCCCAAAAATAGTAATGACTGCCTCAATCTGTTCCCGAATGCCGTCCTGTATAATAATAGTTGTAGTTTGCTACTAAGGCAGTCGGGCTAGCTAACAGAAAAGGTCGCAGTACCGGAACGTACTCGGTAGCACTTCCTTCAACTTCTGGCAATGTTTTGCTTCACGAAAAACAACAACAGGACTTATATTCGGCTAACAGAAGCCAATCAACCAGATCTACAGAAATTATCATTCATATCCGGCAAAGGACTGTCACTTTCGAATACACTTCCCAAAACCTGAAAGTCTATCTTGAAATTGTTCCGTGGTTGTTGTTGTTGTTAGCAGTGCTTCGCCCTGCCCAAAGGGCCAGTACACTCCTAGTTGTCATCGGGCTCTTCTAACGGAAGTCCAAGGAAACGCGCTGTTTCAACAGGGTTGGACCAAAGTGATAGGGGAGTTAGAAGAGTATGTTCCGAAGAACACGAAAAGAGATGTTGCGTGTCATGGGGGACCTTACCGCATGCAGGGCATGTGTTCGGTATGGTGGGGTTCAGTCTGGACAAATTGCAATATCCAGACCGAAGTTGAGCATGACTCTAGTCTCCCTCGGAAGGACACGTTCTTCCTCAGCAAGAACGGGTGGTTGGGCACCAATAACGGGGTTCACAGGCTGGGATCTGAGGGATCTGTCCACCGACTCAGTGTGGAGGTCCTTTAGGGCTCGCCTATGGTCCCGCAGATCAAACGGCAACGATATGTGATGCCGGATCTCATCATAATGCTTTCATCATAATGTTTCCTTATGTCTCTGGGGGGCGGAGTTTCATCCAATAGCTGTTGATTTGGATGACTGGGTCGCCTACGGTTGTTCTAATTGCTTTTGTAAATTATTTACACATTTTTATTAACTTAATTCACATTCATTTATTTTCATTAAGACAAAGAACACAAACGGTAATTTTTCAAAAAAATCTCATGATTTACACTTCCTTTCCAACATCTCCACCCACTACACCACTCTCTCCGCTTTCCACTGCAAAACAATCATCAACATCCATTAACGTACGATTGCAATAAAACGAATAAACACTCCAAGCGCTCCATCCTTGACGTCGTTGTATGAACCGAGCGCATTGTACCGCCTCGGTAATATCGTCCTGCAACAAAGCGCTACAATTGACATTACACTCATTAAAGGCATAATATTTGACAACACCAATGTCCGGTTGACACCAATAGCGACTGCTAATTTGAAATAGGCCATAATCACTGGAGCCGTCTGCATTACGATTGCCCACCACGTGCGTATTATAACGGCTCTCATATTGAGCTATGCATAACCACAACGACAATTCTGTTTTTGGCACATCCAAAATATATAATTGACCGGCGAGCTCGCAACGTTGCAAACGACGCATTTGTATGATGGCGGGTGCGTGAGCGAGTAATAGCCAAATAATAATGCAACAACAAATGAATGTAGTAGTTGTTGTTGCTTTAGTTGTGGAGGTGGAGGTGGCAGTGGCAGTGTGGTTTGCAGCTAAAAACGGTGTCATTGTTGCTTGTGCGGGTGTTGGTGAGATTTTTTTTGTGTTTTCCAAGACGACGGCAGTGGACAAGTTATTTGTTAAGCGTTTTTGTTGTTGGTTTTTTTGGTGATTTATGACTTGAAATGCAATGAAAAATTTGTTGAATTTGTCTGAATGGCAACGCGTTGGTTTATGAAGACGAATGTCAATAGCGGTCTCGTTGCTGGTTTATGATTTACTGAGGTTTAGCGCATCATTGGCGTATGCGTTTGAAGGAAATGAGCTTTGTACTTAAAAAGTTAAATTAAGAATCAATGTTGTGGGTAGGCAGTATCTACAATAACAACAACAGCAACTAAGCATGTTTTAATATAACCGGTTTTATTTATGATAATTATAGCATGTACTCGTACTAAGTATAGTGACTGCTTGTGGCTAATTATGACAGTAAAGCTTCCTCACCAATGGTTCTACTTACTAACTACAATTATTTCGTATTTCTCTTATAGAACGCGCTTCGCTATCAGCTTTAAAATCTCACGCTAATATTAAGCATGCGCTGATTTGGTCATTGAGTTATGTTTATTATTATTATTTCCGCAGCGTGAGAATTATTTAATACTAGACACCCACGGTTGTAAAAGGCTTCAGCAAGCGAGCAATTAAAAAACATATTTTCGCGCATGAAAATGTACTCTAAACTATAAATTGGGCATCTAGTAGTACAGCGGTGAAGCTCGCATTTAATTCAAGACAGCGGGTTTCTAGAGATGCGCGCATAAACCTATATATGTACATTAAGGTGCCTCGCCAAAAAAAGTTGCACTGTTTCCACCGGAATTTCAAAATTCACTCTTTTCTAAGGACTCCCCCAAAATATTTCGAAAAAATATTAAGATTTACCGGAGCTAAACCGCTTTAAAAAAACGCTAAAAATATCGTTTTTTATGTAAAAAGTTTAAAAATTTTACCAATACTATTATTGTATACCTGTGTGCTAATATTCGCAATGTGTAAAATTGGACCAAAAAGGGTTAAATTTTGCAGAAATGGCAACGTCTCGAAAATACCTTTTAAATGATATCCTAATCGTCCAAATCCGTCAATAATTGGCAGAGTTATTAAAGTTTTCCACAAACCTACCCCTCGAAATATGACCAAAAACAGCATCATTCATCTCAATATTTGGATTGCGTTGATAAAATTTTCAAACTTTTTTATGCTTACCTTTTGTACTCCAGCTAATTCATCATCTCAGGTCCTTTTTATTAAAAAATATTTTTTCATACTCCTTTTATACATAAAAAACGATATTTTTAGCGTTTTTTTAAAGCGGTTTAGCTCCGGTAAATCTTAATATTTTTTCGAAATATTTTGACCAAGGTCTTAGAATACATTGAAGTTTATAATTCCGATGGAAACAGGGTGTCCATTTTTTTTTGTATGGAGCGTGAGGCGCCTTAATGTACATACAAACACACAGAAAAATCTTACTCAAAATATAGAAGACTCCCATTGTAAACATAATCGTTGATAAGATCTTCATCTAAACCAAACCGAGAGTTAGAAAATGAGGCAGGCTCAATAGCGGCATGCCAACCTCAGGGATCTAGCAAGTAGGGATAAAGATTGATTACCATAAGCCCTTCAACTTAATCCGTGGCTATTTGCTATCAGCGCCAACAGAGGTAAAATAGGCGATCAAGAAGGTCAAGGTTCCAACAACAACAAAAAACAACAAGGCTATGCATATTACCTCTTGGATATTTTTTTTGGGTGAGCGATATTAAGTGTTCATTCTGTTTGCGGATCTTCGGGAACCTCATTTCTGTACTTCTTTTCCATTTTACCTGGCCTTTACCTGGACATAATTTAAGTTCCTTTGTACCCGTAGTTTCCTCAAAAAAAATTTCGCTTCCCAAGAACTACTTTTTCCCGCTCTTTATCCACAGGCCAGATATAGCAGAACTTTCGGCGCTTTTTTTATGTCAAATGATATCAGTACCAAGTTCGATTTATCTTCACCATTTTTTTTTTTGACGCTTTTTCCATTAGCCGGCATCTGAAGCTGCACCCGCCCTTACTTTTCGGTCTCATCTTAATTTTTCTAAATAGTCGAAAACTACACTCAGAAAGCAGTAGGTAGACATTCCCATGACTGTTGGGTCTGCGTACCGGAATGACTGGGCTATACCTTACTAAGGACTGTTACTTCATTACGACCCTGTTTAATTCGCACCCACGAATGGGCAAATGTCAGATAAGGGAGGGTTGAGCGGATAAATTAACGGATGTCATGTTTTGTGCGCAGCCTCTAAACAGCACTCTATTACATTTTTGTCAAATTTCTATATCAGAAAAAATGTTTGCTAAATAAAAAATATTAATTTAGCAAAATAATTGCAAGTTTACTTAAAAAAAAAATCTCCGAAACAACACCCAAAAGTGCCTAATTAATTGTTAAGTGAAGCCAAACAACGCTCCTTCACAAGTTGAGGCATGCGATCAGGTTAAGCCAAAGTTATGCGATCAGCCAAGCCTTTCTCGCTATTTTTGTGAATATGTTTTTGTTTTTGTTGTTGTTGCAAAAGTAGGCAAAATACTCCGTCAATATATGGAAATGACAAATTATGCGTGCTCGCACCACTGCCTTGCATTCAAATGTAGATCAGCAGTCTGTTGTCTGCGAGTTCAATGCACGCAATGAAGCGTAACATTCAATTTCGTTGATACAAATCAAATAAACCGTCAAAAAAAAAGAGAATTTTTGAGTTTTTAAATATTTTGTTTAAGCAAAAGCCACGTTTATGACCAAAGCTATGAGGTGACTATGCAAATAGATACATTCTCTTTGAAGGCAACAATTTATAAATAAATAAATTAAGGAAAATTACCACGTCGGGGTGTCAATATGTATGGAGGGGGGATGCGCGTAATGTGGGAAATAGAGATGGCACGAGAAGAATCTCGAAACTCGGGATATAAACTGATTTTTTCTTATACATTCCTGTACTACAGATGATGACTTTGGGCATCTTGCAAATCTCCAGTGACGACTTGATTTACGTTTTGCTCACGGAGATGATGCCATTTATGGAGCATTTGGAAAACTCTCTAAAGTTCGACAGAACAAATGTAGCTAGAGTTGGGCACACGAAGCGAATGTGCCGTCGACTTCGTTATTTCTAAAGATGGGCCAAAATTGATCAGGCTGAGTTACAAATTCGATTCATACCAGCTGCTGGAAAAACAAATATTCTGGAAACCATCGCTCTAAAGATCTCAGTTGGTCCGCAATATCCTTAACCGATTCACTTTTTTTTAACGTTTGTTTGTTTAGCCTACCATTCGTCGCATTAAACTAAATACTTTCGGGCTTCGTCCCGTTTTGCTCGGTATTCACATCAGTCACACGAGATGATTCCAACATGCAGGAGGAAGATGAAAGAAAATCGACTATTGACAAGTAGACGATGTGTGTATAAACTTACGAGCGTATCAAATAGACGAGAGCCAGAAAAACACACAATCTGAACAAATATTTAGTTACAAAAACCACATTGAAGCTGGCGGAGATGGAGTAAAAATAAAAAAAAAATGAAGAAAAATATTTTTAACTTCACCAAAGAGAAATCAACAAGCAACATGCGAAGTATTTATTTGAATGGAATTATCTTAGATTGGTGGAGTTAGCGCGCGCTATTTGCGTTGAGTTTCTATTTCTTGAGGACCATCACTTTCTTGGTTACAGGAGCTACAAGAGAAATATGCAAACAGTCTTACATATATGCAAACATAATGAGGTGTGAAGAGATTTGACGGCTGGCAGCATAGATCCTTATGGAATCATTGAACAGAAGCGTGAACACTAAACAAACATTAATTTAAACAAAGAAGAAGAAGAAGCACATACATTTTGTGTTTACATTGCACTACTTTTGTGAGACCATAACAATTGCCGCCGCTCGTAGTATGCGCATCATTGGCCAATTAGACTCGGCAAAAAAAGTAAATAAATAAGCATCGATCAATTGCCTGGCCAACATAAATTTGAATAGCAAAACAAATTGGCTAAAACTACAGGAGTTGCTTGTTTGATCATTTTTTTGTTTCATTTTCTTCTTCTTTATTTACTTTCCTCACCACCTGCAAACAGTGCACACATATTTCTTATTTGTTCTTAGGAAAACAACCATTTTTTATTATAATTACATGTGGTGAGCGTTAAGAGATCTTTGGCGAAATTAATTACATTCCAAATTGCTTGGTATTTTATAAAAGTTTGGAAGTGTCCGGATTAATTGCATTTGAGTTGCATAACACCATTTTATTCCACTTGTATGTTTCCGATACATGTATATTATAAGGGTTAACAATGCAAGAATGGGTTAAATATTTTAACCACTTCGTAACGGGGTCATGCGTTAGCTTTTGGTAATGTGACGGCTGTCTACTTTAGCAGGGTGGGATTCTGAACAGACAACTCATGTACCGCACCCAGTTCTAGCACCCCCACCTTCATTCGTAGATGTCCTGGCCAACCACTGAGTTAGTGACTATTTCGCTTAGTCCAAACTGGAATTTGTTTATGGGCTATAGGTGGACTAAACTTGTGGGGCCATCACGCGTTAAACAGTTAGATACCTGTGTACCTCCAAAAGAACTCCAGGTAGTACAGTCACAATGGTATCCTTAGCAGACTTCCAGATAAAATCAGTGGTCCGCTTGGATGCTTCTGAATATCTATTTGAAAACACTTCTTTTGAGGTTACCTGCCCCGGTACTCGAACCTTGAAACTTTGCCCAACACTTGAGCATAATTAGCAACCGAACAGTGAAAGTTGAATTAAAATTGAGCTCTGTGTTCGGGCTCGTATGTTTCTTTTCTGAACACTCATAGTTAAAAACAACCCAACCAACAGAACGACAGAACAGTCCATATTGGCGATACTTCCCTGAACAAAAAATCGAACCAAATTCAAAAGTCATAAGAGAAAATGTATTCAGGTTTAGTCTACAGAGCTTAAGTACTTTTACATGACATTATCAGCGTTGAACACCCAGATTGATAGCTTATGTTAGCTATGAATTTTAGCTCTGATTCCTCATCTTCTGGCTGTGTTTTTTTTTCCTAACTTGAGGTTGCTCTAAGTTCCCTTAAATTCTCACTAGGTTTACAAGAACGTTCGTTGATATAGAAGAGCCATTCCTTTTAGCTATGCACTTCAAAACAGTCTTAGTTAATTTATCTTCACAATAGTTCACGAGCATTACCTTAATCAGTTTACAAAAGCACAAAATGTAATCGCTCACCGCTTAAGTACTGCAGCAATCTCAGGCATCTTAAGCTTAATTGTCTGGGTATTAAGTTTTTGTGCCGGCTAATGTATGCAAAATACTTCTAACTAGAGTTTACTCTGACTGGAAGATCTTTAAATTCAAATTGATCTTATATAATCTAAACATTATAAGGTGAGTTCCTAAAAACATAAAGATCATAAGTTGAAAAGATTGAACTCATCTACATAAAGAGATGTTCTCTAAACAATTTAAACGAGTTAACTAATTGAAGTCATAGCTTTTGTATGCATAACTTTTTTTTTTAAGCATCCAACTTGAAGAAAATAATGTCAATGAATGATAGCAGCATTGTGATCAGCTATCTCAAAGAGTTCAATACCTTCAATGCAGTTCAGAGAACCTGCGCCTTAATTAACCTTTGGTAACTGAGTCCATCACAAAATCTTAGTAACTAGACTCCTATGAAAAGATAGATCAGTTCGAAAGTAATTTCTTTTTTGAAAAAATTTAAAAATTTTTAAGTCAGATTTAGAAAACTAAAATATGATAAGGAGTGTAAAACCATCTACGTTTTTATATTTGCAATGATTAACATTACAATAACACAGCAGAAATAACCGGCTCTGAACAACATTCTGAATAGCAATAAATGCAGTAACAATAAAATGATAAATAATGGCGACTTGCTTTGTAAGCTTATTTGCGATAAATTTACATTAGTTCAGTACACTTTCGAATGGAATAATACAGTGTTTAGAAGTAAACAATTTTTATAGAAAAATGGAAAGAAGAAAGAAAAGCCTCCTCTTGTGACTTAATATGTACATACTTCAGCATGTCAATTGGGATCGTGCGTAATTTTGTGCAATAAAGACGATCTTTTGTACTATGTAATGCGTAAAAGCACAAACAGAATAACAATAATAAGGGTATGATAAAGGGTGATCATTTGGTTGGTCTGTTATTGAATTAAATATTTGACTTGTGCTTTAGTTTCCACGATTCTGGTTAGACTAACAAATCTTTGCATTTCCTATTTTTGTATGTATATACTTTAAATCAGCGAAATATTTTTCTTGCATTTATTTCTTATCCTACCTAATCATAAATCATCCGATGACCCACCCTTTAACGTAAGCCCAATGAAGCGGGCGTAATAAAAATGGAACAAAAGAGGATGCAATAAGCAATTCTTATCTTTCACTTCTTAAACTACTGAGCAAAATTGTAGTTCATTTAATTATTATGGCTTCTCATATTCAAATACAAGTTTAACCAGAAAAAGTTACATACAGTGAGTGACACACAAAATGGTACACTTGGTTATTCTAATATTTTAAGAAAAATTCTTAAGCTAAAATTGTGTAGTGAATTGCACATAGAAAAAAAAAATTCTGAAAAATACCAAAAAAATTGTTGTTAGTACTTAGAAATTTGAGGCAAAAATTTCAAAGTGAGTTCAGAGTATGCAGTGAAGTCTCCTAAAATTTGGAAGAATTTTTGGCATTCTTTTTTACAGGGTGATAGGTATTTTCCTGCTTGGCGTATAATTCAATTTGTGCACTATGTTGAAAAAAAATTGCCAAAAATCAATTAAAATTTTAAGAGCCTTCAGACTTGCACTTTTTGAGAGTAGAATTTAATAGGCTACAAAACTGCTTACTCGAAAACATTTTGAAATTCTTGAAAATTCTCAACATTTTTTTATTGAATTTTCTACGAGGTTTTTGGAATTTTTTCATTCAAAAGATTTCTATTTTAATATGAAATTAGAAAGTGATTAGTAGCAATAGAAGTTTCCGTAATATGTACCAACTGGGCCATTTTGATTGGCACTCACTGTAGTTATTAAAATGCAATGAACGGTGTAAAGCAAGAAGGAAACGTGGAAACTTTTTTTAGCACAGGGAATGTACTAAATATTAAAGTGCGAACAACTCAAACAAAGCAGCGCACGTGATGCTAAGAAAGTACTTTTGTGGCTAAATACCACATACACAAGCAACGGAAGTATATATGTATGAGTGCAAGTAGGACAGTATTATACAGTTGCAACATAAAATATTTTTAAAGTAAAATGATTTCCGATTTTTTACAGCATAGATAACGGCGAATAAATAAATTTTATGCTAGCAACTTATTCGTAATTATCAATAAAATTCTCCATTCAATACAAACTAAATAGCCAACGCATAAAAAACTTAAAAAATTATTAGTTTTTGATTACAACACAAAGCAAATGGAATAATTTTAATGACTTTAGCATTGCTTCACATTGGGTGCAAGAGGTGTATGCTTGCTCTACGTTATCGCAGTTCTGTTAAAAACAACAAAAACAACGAACAACAACGCGGTTCTGATAATGCTCGCTTGTGTAAGTCTGGTAGGCCACTAACAAGAAAACCTTCAATAAAATAAGTAAGGTAGTCTAAATAAGTGTAAAACCCTAAGATTTTCCAACACTGCAAGTTTGAGTTATTTTTCCTGGAATAATATAAATTTCCTTTCCGCCCGTTTTTACGATTTATTCGTTCGGCTTTTCATTGCTTTATTTTTACTACATATGTACATACATACCTAAACACACACACTTTAATCGTTTATTAATTTTTTCAAATTTTTATTGCTTAAAATGCATTTTTATTGGTATTTAAAAGTTCGACGGAAATGCGCATACAATTTGTGAGTATAAAACGAGAGACAACCAAATTTATGGTTAGTAAAATTCGTTGATTTGTTGTTGTGCTTACCAAAATGCTCCAAAGGAATAACGTTTTTGTGGTGTTGAATGACTCGTATTATTCAACGATGTGCTGCGAAATATGCCCGACATTTTTGTTGATTTTTTTTTTTTTTTTTGTTTTTTTTTTTTTGTAAATTCTTTCTCACTTTCTTTTTGGCGGCGTATTTGGGATTTTTGTGTTATCTTTGGTTTTGTGACTTTGGTGTTTGTTTTCTCTTAACTACTATTTGGCACTTTACATTTGTGTAGCAACTACCGTACGATCGTAGCACCACGGTCCATGCTGGAACTTTATTTTAACAAAAAATTAATATTTTTTTGAAACTAGTATTGCGTAAATATTTTTAAATAAATATAAATAAAAATAAATAAATATAAATAAAAATAAATAAATATTTTCTTACATTTGTATTGAAATTATAAACATTTTTTAATTTAAAGTATCTATGACCATAAACTAGCTCAAGGCCAAGATCATTAATACTTTTTATTTACATATGTAACAATTCAATAAATTATTGAAAGTTTTTAGTTTAACAGAAAAGGAGAATTTCCTTTTTAATTTATTATCATCTTTGAAAACTTTTAAAAAATTTTTTTTTTTCACATAACGATTTTTAAATACATTTTTTTCACCTACATATTTTATTTATTTTTTTCATTTATCATTTTTTTTTAATAATATTGTTATGACATTTTTCTACATTTTTTTTAAATCAATTTATTTTTTTAATAAATTTTTTTTAATTACTTTGTGAACTTTTTTTTAAATTTTTTTTTTCAAATAACGATTTTTAAATACATTTTTTTCTACTTTTTTATTCATTTATTTTTTTTTTTTCATTTATCATTTTTTTTTAATAATATTATAATATTGTTATGACATTTTTCTAAATTTTTTTTAAATAAATTTATTTTTTTAATACATTTTTTTTAATTTGTTTTTTTTACTACTTTGTTTTATTTATTTTCTTTTTCATCAGTTTCTTTTTTAATTTTTTAATTTCTTTTAATACATTTTTCGTTTAGTACACATTTCGTTTTTAATGCTTTTTTTAGTTTATAATTTTTTTCTTTTTTTTTACCGTATTTATTTTTTCATACATTTTTTTTGTATTATTTTGTTATCACATTTTTTTAAATCCATTTATTTTTTAACAAATTTTTTAAAACCGATTTTTTTTTTACTAATTTTTTTATTTATTTTTTGTCATCAATTTCTTTTTAAGTTTTTAATTTTTTTTTAGTGTTTTTTTTAGTTTATAATTTTTTCTGAAATAGTAACGATTTTTTTTAATTATTTTTAATTAAATTTAATATTTGTTTATTTTAAAAGTTTTTTGTTCTTATTCATTTATTTGTTTTTTGTGATAAGTGTAATTTTTTTAATCTAATTATTTGTCTTTACTAATTTTGTTTTGTTTAGTTTTCATTTAAACTTCCTACTTATAAATTTGACTAATTCCATTGGTGTTATCGATATGGTTTCTTGGCCATTGCTGATAAGCACGCTCGCTATGTAAATAAACTGCAAAGCTGACGAACCCCTTTTTCAGTAGTAAACGGTGTTTATTAATACATTTTTTTTTGTTGGAGTCACAAAGCAGTTGATGAGTCGCCATAACTCATAAACAGAATGCTACGCATACATACAATTTTTCAAAAATTTTCTCTAAACATCAAATGTGCGTCGCTTTAAGCGGTACAAAAAAAAAAATTTCAAAAAAAAAAGTGTTAAGCAAATCTTCTTCCACAAAACGGAACGAATGAGGCCACCAACTGTTCCCTAATTTGAATTGCAGCCAAAAACTTCTTTTATCCTTCCGTTTTTTTTACTTTTTTCTAAAAACAAAACCAAAATTTGTTTTTTGATTTTTTCAAGCCTTTTTAATTGCAGGGCTAAACCAACACTTTTTCACGTTTTTCGTTCAAAAATAACTAAATTAGCGCCAGCGAGTCAGTCATGCGGCCACTAGCAGCAGTCACGATCGTCTATGTCTCAGAAGACGGCACACGCGCGCTATGAGTCACTCCTTGAAATCTCGCCCAATTGCAAATCCGTGCAAAATTGCCTGTTTTTATAGTTTAACTTTTTTATGCTATGTTTTCAATTTATTTTGGGTAGGAAAATTTTCTTTTCTTTTATGTTGCTGCGTATTTCACCTGTGTTGTAGAAATGGTGAAAGACGAAGATAGAGTGTGAGGTGGGTACGGAGAGCGAGATATAGAAAGTTGTGTAGTTGTTAATGGATATGTTTTGTCAAAAAAACAAAAAAAAATAGTACTCAAGAACTGCCGTTTAAAAATATCTATGCTTGCCAACATTTTGTTGTTGTTTCTGAAAACTAATGAGCGAAATTTGTAGTGATTTACTCAGTGGTGACAGCATCTTGCTGGGTAAAAAAATAAAATAGAGCAGCATAGGGAAGACCTGAATGTTGTGTGGTGTTAAGCCGCACACCTGATGTACTTTCCTAGTTTTTTTGGCGGTTTATTATAGATTAAAAAATACCTTGAAAAATTTGTGTGCATAAAATTAATAACATTTTCTGCGTCATCGAGCTAAAAATACAATAAAGTATAATAAATAAAGTGGTTAAGACATATTCCCAACACTGATGACCTTTATTCATTGTTAGTGAATATCCAATCTTTCTTTTTTCATTATGACTCCGAATTTCTTTTTAACCAAACTATCATTAAACTCTTTTTTTTTCTTGAGTGGAGTTGCATTCTCATTGGCACTAAAATTTATTTTTAATGGTATTTCATCTTCTGCCTGTATTGTCCGATTTATGAGTGGAACAAACTTTTAGAAGAGTGTGAGATGATTTTTATTTCATGGACTTAATATCGCATCGTAACCTCATGTGGGTCTTGTGGAGAAAAGATAATGTGCTTGCTGTCATCGAGAAAAATTTCGCCGCACTTGAGCCTCAGTAAGTCAGTCAAAATCTTTGTTCTGAAATGGCCTAGCCTTTCACACAAATAACGAAATAATTTGATACTAGGTTGGACTGATAATATGAGTTTAGATAGATGTATCTATGTTGGAAAGGTTTTTTCGTTATCTCTTGTCAATTTTTGTTTTGTTGAAAATCGGTTTCGCCGATCCCCCATCTTTAGAACGAAAATTAAATTATTAATTATAAAACAATTAAAAATTAAAAATTATAAAACAATTTTTCGAAATCAATATCATAATCTGGCGTTTAAATAAATAAAGACTAAATCGAAAATTTAATTTCTTTAATACCACGTTTTATTAGAATTCAAATACATAAAAATAGAAAGCAACAACAAATAAAATGATTCAATAAAAAATTGACAAATAGCCAGCACAAAATTAAAAAAAAAAGCCCACAACCATGGCATACGCATACAGGTAATATCAACTCAGCAGCTGATTAGATTTTTTTTATTTTCATTTTCTCTAAACTGTCAAACATGCTTTACAAACGCTTTCATATTTTGTATTTGCTACTGCCTGTTTTGACGTTTTAGCGAAAGCGATTTTTAGTTTGACAGCGCCGATATTACCTGTCTGAGTATGCCATGCCCACAACCAAAAGTCATTTAAGAAAAATCACGCTGACACCATTTCAAAAACATAATTTTAAATCCATGCTGTACAAGTAGAACGAACATTTGTAACAAACTATTGCAACATTAAACAAATTTATGTACAGCACATAAAGAAATGTCAGCAAAAAAATAATGAAATCCAAATAATTGGCACTCACTTTTTAGCTGGCGGCTGACGTGCTCCTGGCGTACAACACAAACGCAGACATAAAAAGGCGATATGGCGCGTGTCTGAGGTGCAAAACCAAAAACCAATTGCATAGTACGTACAATTGTTGTAGTTGCCAAAAATATTTATATACATAAATGTATGCATGTATTGAGCGTATTAGCATTAAAAGAAAACATAAAAAACTTTTTGAGCACAAATTTGATATTTTTAGAAATTAGCAAACTTATGTTTATGCACGAAAATTTGCGCTAAAAACTTCAAATATTTTCACTTTGTGAAAATTGTAAAAACAACAAAATGCACGCACGCACACTTCACACATTCCCAATCCAGTGAATGCAACAAAAATGTGTGAAAATTAATGCGATTCAATTGAAAATTCACACAAAACGAACAGAACAAACAAAATGGGGAAAAAGCTCTCGAGTGGGGAAATGAACGGATTTTCTTTGTTTGGACAACACGTCGTTGGCATGGATGCTATGGTAACGGTCAAAAGGGGCTAAAAGTCGAACTAGTTAATGCGTACACTATTTTTAAGGGATGCACAGTAATAAATACAGTGGCTGTTAAATTAGTGGTTTTTTTAGGGAAATTCCACTTTTATTTGTTGTCTGTTTTTGCGCTCTGTAAATCAAAGAATCATTTGACAAAACTCCACCTCTAAGTTCTAAGAAAATATGTAATTCTCAGAAACAATATTTTTATGTCATTTTTAAACGAACTCTTTCACATGAATTAAAAGTTTAAATGCTTCCCGAAGCTTTTTGTCGTTGACTTCCACTGTATGTATGTGTTTACTTAAATACCCCACCACGCTTCGCTTCAGAACTTATAATACACTAAGTCCGTTTTTAATCACTTTATATCCTAAACCAATTAAGATATGGAACTTAATTACAGCGCTTATTGCAGCACTCATTGGCAGCTTTCATTTGATACCCATATTGCAATAAAACATTTTTGGGTCACCCTAATATGCATATCTATAGGTCTGTAACTCCAAAACTTGACCGAAATAAGGAATATCTTAAATTTTAAGTTAGACATCTAGCAATACAATGGTGAAAGTTTCATTCAATTTCATTGAGCAGTTTCTTAGGACCTTTTTCATAATTTTTCATTCGTTTATTTCATTTGGCCCACATTATCTTGTAATTCGCAATCAGTTTATGAAATATTTTAAATCATAGCACGATTTCAATCCCATATGTCAGGTTATTACAGCAAAAATGGCAGGTTTTTAGAGCGAACCGTGGTCCATTCTACAATATTTTCACCGTCAACGCTTTGCTCTGTCGGGGTTGTTTCTTCTTTCCCTAACTTATATTTTACGCAACGGTACTATAGATAGAACAATATCTGCTATTTATTGGATGACGTTTTCAATGAGGTCCAAAGCTTAGTAATATTAAAAACCTTGCTATTTCCATTCTCTTCATCTTTTTTGTGCTAAGCTTCTAAATTCGCTCCTGACCGCCACTGTGCTGTTAAACAAATTATTATGCTCATGCAACAAGTTGACGCTAACCAGACAACAACAAACAATACAACATTTACTAGCTGCTAAAGTTGCAAATAAGTCAACAAAACACTTGAGAATTAAGAGAATTCTCAGCTGAGCAACTTTGTTTTGATTGGTGTAGCACACAGGTGCAATGGGCGAGCTCCGCATGCACCCCAAGGAGTTGGAAGTATTTTGAAAAAAATCTGAGTAGGAAAAAATCAATTAAATAATACCTAAAGCTCCATGGCTGCTTGTACCTGCTGCTTGCACTCAAATGCAAAACAATGACAGAGGTGTTAAAGTGTTAATTGGCATACCACTGCCATCAATTTGGAGTTGATAAGCCTAGACGCCAGCAGGTCCATTGAGTGAATTAAATGCGTTTACCTTCAATGGTGAGATCAAAGAGTGCAAATGCGTTTCTATAAGCCGCTTGAGGTGTGTAAAAAGTGATTAAGGAAAAGAAAAACAAAAAAAACGACGTTGGAAAGGCTTTAAATATTTCAATGCTTGTACGGTTATTGGGTGTCAAAATAAAAATTAGGAGCTTGAAATAGGTTAAAAAACAAAAAAGCAAAGGAAGTTGAATTCAACTTGTTTAAACTTAGAGGGTGCTGTACTTTTTGTTGTACATATGTATGTACATATATTAGTGATGCACAGAACAGTGGAACGGGATACATAAACTCATAAGCTTTACTGTACCGACAGGTACGGATCTTTTTAAAAGTATCGAAAAACATATTGTAACAATTGTATACAATTTATTGCTTGAAGACTTGACGTTCTAACTGGGGACCATTCCCCCTTCCTCACACATCCTGTAATAGCTTTTATTCGGCCTTGTATACACCTGCAAATGTGGGTTAGAACTTGATTAGATAACTAACCTTTTTCTCGATATCGAGAACTTAGTCTCTCTTTTGTAGCGAAAGTTTCTCGCACCATTCTCTGACCTTCTACCTTAGGGAAATACATTAGAATTCGAGTAATTTTTTTTTTCTAATCGTCCTCTAACCTTAATGTTTGCTTGTTTTGATTTCAAAGCCCCGATACCTTTGGATATAATTAATTTAGAAAAATTTGCTTTACTATGGCGCTTCCATATGTAGATATGTATATGAGGGAATTGAAAAATGTTCTCAATATATTTTTAAATTTATTTCTACTCTATACATTCCTTCAATATTTATATATTTAAGCATATTTCAGATATTTTGGCAAAGAATAAGATAAACATTAATAACAAATTGGGGGAATTCTGGCCGAGTGACACAAGCAGCTTCTTCAGCTAAATAGCCGTGTAGTAAAATTGGAAACCAGTCTCGAAATAAGACTGTTTTAGATCTACACGTTTCGTATGTAGTGCTGAACCGGTTACAAGAGCGATAGTTTAAAAATATTACTACGAATGTCGTTAATCACATTTAAACTATGCGAACGGGAACTTATTGAAAACAAACTGCCGACGGTCCGTTGAAAGCATATCCTAGGTACTAAGCTAGAACAAGTTGACGGCTGAATGGAATATCACCCTATTTTAAAATATTTTCAATGAAAGCCCTACTTTAGAATTTTTTCAAAAATACCCTATTTCAAGATTCGATTCAAAAACGCCTTATCGCAGCTGAAAATTTATGAAAGTTTTCTTCAGATAGGGAACTTTTATAACTCGTTTTGAGAGAGGGCGTTCTTCAAACGAATTTGGAGATAGGGTCTTATTGAAAAAAATGCTGACTCAAAGCTCTTTTCAAACAAATTCTGAGATATGGCGTTTTTTTAAATAATTTTTTAAATAGGGTGACCTTCGACTTAGCCGCCGAAGTACTGTCATTAAATGGTTTAGCTATAGGCTAGTAGATACTGAGAGCGTCGAATTGCAGGGTAGTGAACACAATTCTGAGAAGACGAATATACATATTGATCTAAATCAGTTCCAACTACTAGATAAATGTATGTATATATGTACTAATTTAAGTACATACAAACAAACAACGCCTTCTGTCGTTGTCACCATAAATGGATTTCATTTTCAGTAATATACGAGCGCTATGTACATACATATCTACTATGGGAAAATTTTAATTTAATTTTTTTTTTTTGTATTTTTTTTTTTTTATTTCTTATTTTGATTCATTTATACTTAAAGCAACATGCAGTTAATTACGTTTTTGAAAATCAGTGCAAAAATCAGCAAAGCGCACAAGCACAACAACAAAATGTGTAGGTGAGGCGTAAGGGGCGTCAGAATCACATCGTAATAGTGTCCACTTTACAAATTTGGTATTACGAATTACATTGATTGCGCGGGGCGGCAACTGCTTTGAATTAAACTCATTAAATTGATAGAAAAACCAATTGAAAATGCTTAAAACGCAATTGAATTGAAAACTAACAATCATTTAACTGTTTGGAAAATAACATTTTAACGGCACAATGTCAAAGTATGTATATTATTTAGCTCGTGAATTGTCAAACTAATCAGTTGCATCGGTAATAATGAGTGTTAGCCATTGTTCAGAATTATTTATTGTTTTGTATGTAATGAAGTATTAAATTGTATGTATTTAATTTATTAGATGTAAATACGATGAATTAGCAACGTTTAGTAGATTTATTTGTTTATTATGATACGCGGAAATTGTGCGCATATAAATTAGGCGCTTGATATTGTAGAAATTAAAGTAAAATGCATACGAGAGGTGTTTACGAGAGTAATCGTAGCCAAAACAATAGTTTATACAATTTTTTGCTTGTATGTCTGTATGTTTGTACGTACATCACTCGGCAACCGCTGTGTAGAATTGAATGCGTTTTTACGGAAATATTGCTAGATGTCCTACTTAAAGTTTAAAATAAATTTCTTTGATTTTTTACAATTATTTATTTTTCTCAAATTTTTTATTATTAAATTTTAGTTATCATTTTTTTTAATGTTTTTCAACTTTCTTTTTCCTACTTTATATCTATATATTCATTTTTATCTGACAAATTAACTTTCAATTAAATATTTTGACTCATTCACTCAAATTGTTCTTTCGTAATTGCCTAATTTCTATGGAATTTGAACATTCATTTTCGCAATCATACAAGAAAGTATACAAATAAATTGACGCATACAATTAGTTCCATGCGGCTTTACTTGTTGTTGCTTGCTGAATAAGCTCACTTGCCGACAAAATCTTTAAATCAAAAACAAGCCTTGCAAAAGCTAGATGATTGTGTTTATGTACCACAAAGAAAGTGCGAAATTTAATTGAATTAAATTAATAAACTAAATTGCTTAATTCAGAAAATTGTATCATTTCATAAATTCTACTTTCATTGCAAAAATTATGAAAATTGATCTGATATCACGGTCATCTCTTTTTATTCGTTTGCTATTTTTAGCTCGTAATTCGCAATGGGTTAATATACTAATTTGTATAAGAGTACCGCGATGTTAAGGTCTAGAAGTTTTATTGTAACAGCTAGCTTTGAAAAAAATAGATATTGTGTTTACATAATTAAATTTCGTCCAGTACTGGGGTTGCTTTAAAATTTATTTTTTTTAAGACAAAAAAAAATTGATTATAATTCTTACTTCATTTTTGATCATTTTGAAATTATTTTTTAAGGTTAGCATGAGAAAACAATTGTATCTATAAGACGTACTATATGCAGATGTCCATTTTTCCATGTAATCAGGTTCCTACTTTTAGTGATAATTAGTGAACATCTGCGGCGTGTTCGCAGAGCTACCCAGCAAACATTTTCAGTATATTTATAAATAGTTTGGTTCATATATTGAAGTGCTATACGAACAAGCTATTACGAGTACCATGCTTGTTGAGAACGCTATAATTTTCGTTAACCTAACCTTTATGCTAACTATAACAAAATGCTTACTGGGTAGATGGAAAGACAAAGTGAGAGAGGAAGTAACTACTTGACCAAATAATTAACGTACATACATACATATACCATTGTTCTTTTTGTATTTTGTATTTGCAAGTAGCCACCCGAAACCCGCATGCCAGTGTCAAAAACTCATGTACTCGTACAGCACTTACTCATGCACATTTTCAAGTGCAAATATAAGAGGACACATTCTACGAGAACATGCTGGGTACCTGCATCCATCTAAATTTGTATAAGTAGGATCTTTGTACAATGTGCCAAGAGCCGAAAATAACATAGAAACAATTTAAAAAGGTCAAAGTGTGTGGCTTAGTGAAATGCACAAATAAAAGTGAAAATAAAACAAATAATGATGTAAAGTATTTTATAAGCCTACGTTTATGTAAATGTACTAAAAAGCAGTCGACAATTTTTACTTCGATCAGTATATAGTTGTTCATAAAAACTAATTCTAAAAGAACTCCTGAAGTTCTAGGATAGATCGTCAAAGAAATTTGGCACAGAAAGTTCTTCAGTTATAATAAGTAATAGCCGATTTTTTTTAGCAAGCACTAAGCGACTTGGGAATAAAATATAATTTTTTTTATTTGAAATCTACTTGAAAAGTCTAATGGGAACTCTCGAAATAGGATGCAAATACTTTTAGGTTTTTTTTATATAAACAAATTAATTTTTTTTTATATTAATCCTCCATTATTTAATTAATGGATTATTTTCAATTCCGAAAAACGTTTTAACAAAGAATGATTATATTTAATTGCCCAAAACTGTATATTGTACGAAGATGACAAACGTCACTTCAATGACAGCTAACCCTTTTAGGCGACTAAACGATACATTTATTCAAACAATAAAGAGAACAAAAGAAAAATTTGAAAACAAAAAAGATAAAAACAACAGTAAATAGCGTGAAACAACACGAAAGATACATAAAACAGAGACAAAAGAATGACATTTTTGTATATTTGCAGGCATACCGCACTAGTTGTTCGACATAAAGGATGCATGAACATCAGGCTGTGCCTAAAAAAATATTATTTTTATCTTTCACAATAACATCATGATAACTTCAAATTTTGTCAAGACAAGAGATGACGGAAAATTGTTCCAATATACCATTTCCTCTTTCCACCCTGTCGGAAAAATAAGAATCAGAAAAAATGTTCTGAGTTAGATACTTAAACATCAAAACTTTAATTTCATGATGTAACTCTAAATATTTGTGTGGACGTAGAATATATTATATTTTTATACATTTTGCGCTTAGGGCAAGTGAAAAAAATTTTTTTTGGACACCCTAATGCGCATATTATAAAACCAAATGCCTATAGACATAATATAGTATTAATTTTTGGTTAAATATGCTGAATGTTTTCTTAACAAAAGTAATTTGTATTCTTCCAAAACAAATTTCAAAATTGGTTGTACGGTTCGTTACACATACATACATACATACATACATTTGCTTCAAAGTTCCATACATATGTACATTTACTTAGTTGTTCATAAGATAAGAACAATAGTGATAATAGACATCATACGTTTCAATTTTGAAAAAAAACAACAAACATTTCACCCAGAGTTCAGTAACATGATAAGCGTTGCCGGCAGTGAGCATTTCGTACGTTGATGGATGCTGTTTTGTTGGGCTTCTCTTGCTGTTACGATTCTGATCATATTATCAATACTTTACTCTTATTTATTTTTTTTGTTGTTGTTTTTTTCCTCTTTTACATAACACAAATTTTATTCTTTTTTATTTTGCTCTTTCTTTTTACACTGGACGCTGGTCAGTGTGAGTTAATTAAGTTTAATTGAAAATAATAATAACAACTGAAGCAGTGTTCAACCGAAACAAAAGTTCGGAGATGCAAACATAAATTAAACGATTTTTTTGTTTCATCTTTGTATTCCCATTTCGGAGTTTTCAAGTTTAATGGTTGTCTGTACCTTAGTCTGTCATAATCGAAAGGAGCCCCTTTTGAGCCGGAGCGTATTTTTTCTTTCCAGGACCATTCATAAGTCTTATGGATTCGAAACCATTCTTTAGAAAAGGTTCGAGGAGCGACTTATGATCTTTTCTCGACGAGAGATGAACTCACTCCCCAAATGTACGTTTAGTCTTTCCTTGGCGCTTTGACGATTGGGGCTGTTCACATCAAGTTACCCCAGTCAGTCCTTTTTAGTGATAACTAGAGCCAATTGGAAACAGCAGGAGGGGTCAAGCAATCCATTATTTTCTCATAAATTTTCCAAGAGCTAAATGAGAGAGCCAGTCAGTTTTTCGAGTTCTCTGGACAGTACATTTTTTTTTTACATGGGCAATGGGGCGCACACGACTCACAGTATTCTACACAGATTTGCATTAGTTGGGACATCATATCTGAAAATCCTCAACTTCTCTTATCAGAATAAAAGGTCTACTTAAATAGCGTAAGAGAGCACATCAACTCATGTGAGACATATTTGGTTCAAGGCAAATTATACATAAAAGAAAATGTTTAATTTTGCCCAGCATTTGAGACGGAACAATGTACATATGTACCCTGTAGTGCAAAACCCCCACTAGTTAAAAAAATGACTAGTTGACAACTAGAATTTTTTAACTGGTATCAAACTAGTTCAACTAAATATACAAATTTTCGAGGAATGCTAGATTGTGCAGTGTTGGAAAAATTCCACTGGACCTTTTCCACTATGTATGTACGTTAAAACTTAATTATTAACACTTTCCAGGACTGAGCTTACTTAAAATTAAGTCTAGTCTGAATTAGAAAATAGCAGTTGCTTTTGTCGAAAAAATTTAGTTTGCAGACTAGTTGTCTTCGTAGTTTAAAACTAATTGATTTGACTGCTGGGTATGCACCTCTGCATGTACATACATATATGTATGTATGTATTAAATAAACAAAGAATACTTGAATAAATTGGCATAATGCAAAAGAAAACAATAAAATGAAATCGAAAACAAATAAATTGTAATGCAATAAAGTGTACAGAAAATCAAAATAATGTTTACAAAAACGCCTAAAGTGTCAGTTTATTGATGACATAGCTTCATTGATAGGGTAAAATCGCGTATATACAAATATAAATATAAACCGCTTAACTGAGACACACATATTTCAAAATTGAGGCTTAAAAATTATTTTACTTTAAACAATTTGCTTTTTCACGATTTCGATTGTTTTTGTATGCACATTAGAGTGTTGCATTTTCGGTTGATTTTTTTCTTGTCATATTTACCAGAAAATCAGTTTTAATTTCTGCTTAATATTTTCTGAGCAAAAAAGCCGTCTGACCATATATAAATTATAGAGCTGGAAGAAACATTTTAATTTAATTTAATTTAAATAGCTAAAAAAGATTTCTTACTTTCATATTAATTTCTCTATAGGAAATTAGATTTACATGAAGAACAAAGTTAATGGAACACTCTAATGTAAGTACAATGTTTGTTCGTACATATATGTCAATACAAATCATTTAAATTCTTATAAAATCAAAGATCAATTTCGCAAAATTCATAAAAAAAAAAAACAAAACTAAAATAAACATTTCGAAATATCGATACTAAAAAAAAAATACGCACAATTCCAAAATATTATCAGTGGTCTCATTCTTGTTTTTGTAATTCATTTCCATACTAAACTAAATTTAGCATCCCCTTTTCGATGTACGTACGTGCCCTTGCTAGCGCGCAGCATCCATCAATTGCTCTTCACACAATCACTCATTTAACCAACACAACTTAAACGAATTGCTCGCTCTCTCGTTGATTCATACATAGTGAGCAACACGCGCCCAAAGGGGAGGTCAAAAAGTCATTACATTTTCTATACTCGTTTTGCTGGTGTGTTCAAAAACAAATAAACGTTTCGTTATTCATTATTCAAGAACTTGGAATAAGTTCCAAGTTCGCATAGAACAGTGGTACTCAACAAGTAGTTCAGGTGGCAGCAAAGGGTAGTGATGGTCAGAGGCGGTTCCACCCATCCTTCGGAATTAAAATAATGTTGAGCCCCCTTCCCAAAATCCTGGTACCGCCACTAATATATTGTAAAAATTGCTTAAAAAATAATTAAATTGAAATTCATATATTATTTAATACGTAAATATTAGCTGTTTTTTTCAAACTATTTGAATAACTTAAAAACGTTAGGATTAATTCAATACGAAGTGAGAATTAAATTTATCAAAAATAATTATTTTTAGTCCGTTTGCTTATTCCTTTTCAATTATTATTAATTTTTTTTTTAATTAAAAAATATTTTTTTAAATTATTCTTTTTTTTTTTGATTTTTGAGGGATTTTTCATTTTACTACATTTTTTTTTAATTAATTTTTTTTTGTTAATTTTTTATATTTCCCATCTAACTTTAAAGATTTTTAATATACATATGTAAATAATTTTATATTTTTCTTATTTACTTATTAATTTTTTTTGCTAACTTTTTATATTAACCATCTAAATTGTTATATTTTGAATGCACTTAAATAATTTTTTATTTATTTTTAAATTTTTATTTATTTATTTTTTTGCTAACTTTTTATATTTTTAATCTTACTTTTTATATTTTTAATATATTTATGAATTTTTTTATTTTATTTACTTGTTTCTTAATTTTCTTAATTAAATTTTTAACTTTTTAAGTAAATGTTTTTTTTTTTTGAATTTAAAATTTTTTTAGTAATCTTTTGCAATATCTAATATTTGTTTTGGAACAAGGTGTCCTTTTCTCTTGCTCTCACAACTGCACTTACTTTTGTATTACTTTTTTTTTGTTTTGACTCTTTTTTGCTTTCGAAATTTCCTCGTTTATTTTTTTTTTTTCTTTTCCTCCACAAAATCTTTTATTGCTGGTTTTATATTTTTCCACACTTTTCATGCGCGTTCCACGTTTCATTCATTGCATAGTTTTATAATTTTGTATTGTATATATCAATGACACTAGATTCTTCACTGAGGGTCGACGCGCGCCAACGACACATCATTCACATATCAGACGCAAAATTGTCGAGCAATAAAGTTAGGCAATAACAACAACAAAAACTTGGACTACAACTCTGCCGACACCATAAAATCATAAGAAAAAATTCTAATTTTTAATGATTTGCTGACAATGTAGCAAAAAGAAAATGCGCGGCGTTTATTATATATGTACAATGCGACTACATATCTATACAATTAGGTTCATATGTATTTCAATTTAAATATGTATATATATTTTTGAAGAACATGCGGACGAACAATAAATGCAGCAAACACAAATTAAAAACGTCTAATTAAACCGAAAGAAAGAACGCAACTAACTCAACTGCCTTCGTATGTGAACTCCTGAAGCTCTCATTCCGCTCGGTCTATGTAGCTCGAGAATGAATACAACAATAGCCTCGACAGAGCGGCCGCACAAAAGATAGTATCTGGCAGAGAAGACAAATTTTCATGAGTATGAAATTTCATATGGTTGTGTGGAAAATTTTTTAGATACAATCACACACACACACACCTGCACTCACATATGCAAACGCTAACTCGCCCATCTTAACAAAAACATCGAACAGATGTCGTTTGTGAAGAGTTTTCCACAACATCCGAATGCATTTACAGAAAAGTCATCAGTTTGGTAAGAGGTGAAGGGTGGATTTTGATAACATTTTAATGATTACTGTACCTGTGTGCGTGTGCAACACTGTGCTACGGTGAAAATTATATAGGAAAATTCACTTTTTTACAACCTTCTTGTTTGTCCGCTCATTTTCATACGATATTTTAGAATCTTGTTGAAGTGTTTTTAGCTAACTTTCCGTTGAGCTAGACGCTTGAAACTTAAAACAGAATTCAGAATCCAGTGACAATGTAAGGCAGGTGATAAAAATAACGCTAGGTGGCGCACGGATCTATTTCGAAAACTCGTTTCAAATTGGGTAACTTTCCGATAAAGACATGGAACTTTATTCGTAATTCAGGGCCCCGGCACAATGTTTTGCCAAAAAGGGACTTAAACCTGACCACATATTTTAGAACGGGATGGCAATACAATTAACTTCCGCTAAAAATTCCTGAAAATGGGGTGAGGGGGAAAATTCCTTCCAAATTCTGAATCTTCTGAGCGAATTTAAAAAAAAAAAACTAAATTTTGTTGCACGGTGTAAACAGCTTTTAGGTGTAATTGTGGCTTTGCTGCATTTATGGAACACTGTACAAGTTGCACTATCGCACAAGACTTACAACATTGAATGAGTATAAAATGTAACGGCCACTTTTGCCGTTGTGTGTTGTTGTAAGGGGTGGGAAAGTCAACAGCGAGAGCGTACCAAAATCTCATAAGGTAGCTGTATATTGTAAGCTTCCTCGTGTGTGTGTGAAGTACCTAATGCAAAGCGATCACTTGACCTAAGCGGCAAGTGGCGACAGAAGTAAACTTGTATCCTGTAAACGATTTCGGAAAGAAAACGTCGAGGACAGAAAGTATTACTTGCAAAGGGTCGAAGGACGACGCCATACTATTGACTACCAGGATTACAAGGCAGAAGTCATGCTAACGAGTCTGATTAATGGGAAGATTGTGAAGAGAAGATCAACATGCTCGAAGAAACTCCAGCATTTATCACAGCAAAACTGAAACTTGCAGTATAAAGCTTGAAGCACAATAATACCCTAGAATCTGACAGATTTCCAGCACAACAAGCCAATAAATAAATAGCAAAACTGCGAGCTGAAGGCCTCCTAGATACATACATATGTTTTGAGAGGATATTAAATCCATGTATTGCCGCCGTAGGACAAGCATTTGGACTATCGCCCAGGCACTATGGCTTCAGGCCAAATTCTTCAGAATCCGTAAATATTTACTATGGTTTTTAATTCACTTTCTTTGCAAGCCTTTGCGGGAAGTGAAGAGACGACTAAATGACTTGTATTCCCCTTGCTTCTTTAATGGATTTTAGTTGTCTCGGAAAGCGACTGGAAAATAAGGAGAAGAATAATAAAATCACTTAAATTTTTCCCATACACTTTTGAACCGCCCTTCTATATGTAAGTTCCCAGCTGATCACTATTGTAACTTTTTCTTATTGGACACTTGTATATATTCACAATTGACAGGGCGAATGGAAAGGATTTTTCTCTTATAGCAATTCACAATGACCACGATATACACCTACTTTGACAGCTGAAAATATAAATATAAATAAAGATGTGATTCAGTGAAAAATGGAAAATTCAATAAAAGATACAGGAATCATTGGTTTTTAGACGAATGTTTTGAGTGTTCCAGTTTGCTGTTATCATGTCGAACAAATGAAAATGCATAATAGAAAGGATTAAACAAAAGAAAAGTACATTTTATTGGGCCGAAAATTAGCTTTTAGCTGCTTGTAATGGTCCAATAAAAGCAATCCTAATAAGGTTAACTTTATATGTACCCATCGTGAAGAATCAATAAACGTTAGTGAAGATGACTTCAGAAGATCTCCTGCAGCCAGGGCATGTCGTCAAAGAACGTTGGAAAGTTGTACGTAAAATTGGTGGTGGAGGATTTGGTGAAATTTATGAGGGTCAAGATTTGATAACACGCGAGCAGGTTGCTTTGAAGGTGGAATCCGCACGACAACCCAAACAGGTGTTAAAAATGGAAGTGGCCGTGCTTAAGAAATTACAAGGGAAAGAGCATGTTTGCCGTTTTATTGGTTGTGGGCGAAATGATCGATTTAATTATGTGGTGATGCAATTGCAAGGTAAAAATCTGGCAGAGTTGCGACGTGCACAACCGCGTGGTGCATTTTCATTGAGTACAACGTTACGTTTGGGATTACAAATACTCAAGGCTATTGAATCCATACACTCTGTTGGTTTTCTACATCGTGATATTAAACCAAGCAATTTCTCAATCGGGCGTTTGCCATATAATTGTCGACGCGTTTATATGTTAGATTTTGGATTGGCACGGCAATATACCACTGGTACAGGTGAAGTGCGTTGTCCACGCGCTGCTGCAGGATTTCGTGGCACTGTGCGTTATGCTTCAATTAACGCGCATCGCAATCGTGAAATGGGACGTCACGATGATTTGTGGTCATTATTTTATATGCTAGTCGAATTTGTGAATGGACAGCTGCCATGGCGTAAGATTAAAGATAAGGAACAAGTTGGCTTAACAAAAGAAAAGTATGATCATCGTATATTACTCAAACACTTGCCATCCGATTTGAAGCAATTTCTAGAGCATATACAAACGCTAACATATGCTGATCGTCCTGATTATGCAATGCTGATTGGCTTATTTGAACGTTGTATGAAGCGTCGTGGCGTAAAGGAATCCGATCCATATGATTGGGAAAAAATTGATACAGGCAATGCAGCAGCGGCTACAACTAGTCAAACTACCAACAATACAGTACAACTGCAGGGCGGTAAAAACGAATATATGCACGGGAATATTACACAAATGACTGTTGCCGCATCTAATGCTAGTGGCACTGAATATTTACGAAGACGCAATGATATTGATACAGCAGCAATAATGGTTTCAACTGAACCGATTGATAGAAACTGCAATAAGACATCACCACCACAAGTAGATGGAAACGGAATTTTACAGCAGAATACAAGCGGCGCTTGTCAACCAAATAATACTCATAAGGCAGCAGGCATTTTACCAGCAAACTCCGTACCACCTTCTGGAGGTCATATGCTACGGATTGTAAAATCAGGCGGTGGCGACCAAGCAATAGACACACCAAAAAATCAAAATAAATTGCAACAATCTCAAACGCATTTAATTATATCTCAACCAACAGCAGCAATACCACATTCGACTGCCAAAAATATGACTATTCCAATCGGTGGTGCAGTTAATAATGGTGATGCAGCGGACCCAACTACACATACTCTACATAATAATAAGCAACAACAGCAGCAGCATATTCAAGAAAATGCGCACACACAGCAGCATGTACTTAAAATCACGCCCACAACAGTAGTGGGTCATCCAAAAGGGTTTCCACAACAATTTGTTGGTTGTGAAGAAGCAGCAACTGGCGCCACTTCGTTGTCATATCATTTACGTTTAAATAACAAGGATGATTTGAAAAGCGCACTTATAGCCGATGAGCAACACAATTATCCAGCGACTGCCGGTGTTGTTGAAGATGACGCGATATTTAGATATGCTTGCATGGATGCAAAAAATAAAAGATGTAGTACGCCTAAAATGATGCAACAACAAACTGCTTCTAGTTTCGAAGGCGGGAGTAATGATGAAATGATATGCAGTAATCTGAATAAGCATGCAAACACATCTGAACCATTAGTAAAAGCACCACCAATGGCAGCAAAAAGTGTTTACGATTTAGCTAATGTTAGTGGTACGAATGTGAATGAGTCATCTGGACATGAACAGGATGCTATACCATTTTCATTTGATGCTGCTGCAGGTGCTTCGAAGGGTGGTGTTTCAGCAGCTATGCATCACAAGCATCATATGAGTGCTGGCAACACGCGTATACAACGATCAGGCACCTCAATCAATTTGCGTCCCCATGTAGGAGGTGGAGCTAATCAACATCGCATCTGTAGTGGAGGCACAATGCGTGGTGGTAGTAATATTGGTGGATCTGGTAACGCTGGTAGTGGTGGAGGTGGTGGAGATCATTCTATGACGCAATACGCATTAATGGATGATGATAATGTGTCGGCATTGCAACAAGTTACAAGAGGTGGTGGCGCACTTACATTAGCCTCGCAATGGAAAAGCCAATTTGATGATTCCGAAGATACAACAGATAATGACTGGAAACAAGAAAAATACTTAAATCAATCTCAACCACATTTAGCAAGCGAAGCCAAAGCGAACGTACCGCAACAGCGTAAAGAGACAACAGCATCTGCTGCTCAGACTATGACACCAAATAGTATATTGAACACTGAAGAAGGAGGCATAGTAGAAGCTAAAGCCACGATGCGCAAGAAACGCCATAATGCTAACGTAGACGAAAATAATATAAGAGACTGTATACCACACTGTTGGTCTGAGCCGTCTATAGGTAATGCATTACGTAAGGGGTTAAAACCACCTGTCCTACAACAGGCCGCTTTCGACAGTACGGTGTATCGCATGGATGTTATAAGAAATATTTTTGTACGCTCCACGTTTGCAGACCCTATACCACCACCCTCTTCTGCAAATGCACCGATGTCCGCCATAGCAGCCGACGACGAATTCAGTAATGCAATTTTAGTTCCACCTAAGCTTTATGGTAGTTTACCAAATATTGTTTTTTGCGACAACGAGAAAGCTTTGGCAATGGAAAATCTTATTCAGTTCCTTGATTTAAAAGTAATACCTTGGCGTATGGAAACTAAGTCCATACAAAAACCTGCGTTTAAAAAGTTGATACAACCGGCTGCAAATTTGGAAAATCCAGTATCAAATCTTCCAGTTAACACTGCTGGGACCAGCTGCTGTAACGAGCTAACACAAGCAGATGAAAATTGTGTAAACGGACGATTGGAAATACGTGTTATACCGCGTGAAGAGGCTGGAGTAGTTAGTGGCGAAGCAAAGGAAAACAACAAAATGATGACAAATATAAAAGAAGTGATTAATGCGGCTGGGAATGAGATATCGCCACCGCAGCGAAGTCATCATATAAGACATAGTGCTAGCGCTAAAACTATGCCAATAAATCGAGATGAAGAACGTCAGTATGATGATGGTGCTTTCAGTGAAGGAGGGGGTCATGTTGAGGATGATGTTCACGATTTAAAAAACAATAAACACTCTGATTACGTTGTTTGCTTACCAGGCAGTAAAATACCAATATTGAATTCTCGTCAGTCAAAATTTGCATCTTGGTCTGGTGGCGCAGAAAAGACTCCACCATTGCCTGCCACGGCACCACCTACAGCAGCTACGTACATTTATAACAACAAAATCAAAAAATCCGACGATGATGCCAGCGCCACTGATATATATCAAAGCGCAAATAAGACAGACTTTACACCAGCTCTAAGAAAAAGACGTGATCCCGACAAGTACTACATTGAAGATCCTTGCCAATTAAGCTTAAATTTTGCAAAACCACGCTCTCGTCATATTTCTAATCGTAATCGCGGCGTGCCAACAATATTGTTGCGTCGCCTTGAGGATGAAGTTTCCGATAATAGTGAAGATTTATGCGTTCTCTCCTCTCAACACGCCCCAAAAACCGAACAAAACTCTCGCGCCAATACTCATACATCGTCTGATCGTAGTGTTCATCAACAACAGCTTCAGCAGCAGAAGCAGGAATCATCACTTGAACAGGGTGAGGAAGAGTTAATATGCAATATAGATACAGAACTGAAATCTCCTGATAATATGATTATAAACAATGATATTACACCGCCACCAGGTGCTCCAAAATTAGAGAATAGTGCTCGCTTGCGTCGATATAGACATAACATAGACTAAAAAAAACAAATATAGCTTGAATATCACATACTAAATTATTACCTTCAAATTAAGAATATTCACAGTTTATATTAATTAATAAGAGTAATGAGATGCATTTAAGATTAATTGGAATTGGACTAAAACCAAGCCATTAATCTAATTTGTATTCTCTGTCATGACTTTTAACTTTCTGTAGTCAAATCTATATATGTATGTATGTATGCACATATATATAAAATAAAGTTGTTTAAAGTTTGAGTTGTTGTTGTTGCAGCAACTTATCTAGCCCAGCTTAACTCGTAAATTCAATCATAGGCTTGGGAAAAGTGCTACTCGAGCAGGCTAAAGCAAGTACGATGTGATGTTAGGTGAGTATGTTTAAAAGGGAATAATCAGATTGAACCTTACAACGAATTTCCTAATTTTGTATTTATAATAATGGCACGGTATTTTTTGAAAAGCACCCAATGCTTGCCACTGTTATTGAGGATGTAGTAAATATGTTCGTTGGGATGTCGATGTCTTCTTTGCCTGGGGCCGATAAATTGTAGTTCACGATGTTAATTTTGTTCTAAAGAAATCATATTTCTGTAGAAGCGGAAGTCATGTGATGTGATTCTCAAAAAAGTTTGGATATGTGACATCATTGCGATGTATGTATGTATGTATATAGTATTGCTGTGTTAGGATATCAACAGCAAATTGCATGCAATTATTTTCGATATTGGTATGACATACTTGCCATTTCCCTCAACATGCCTGTGTTTCATAACTGATATATCACACGCAGCCTTCAAATGTGGATATGATGTAGTAAGATGTGATATCGCAATGATATGAAACTTATGCCTGTAATACCAGATGACTTTGGAAAAAATATGGGGGAAATCCGAAAAAAGGCGGACCAAAATCATTAACTAAATTTGTAAAAGAAATTCATTTAAACATTTAAGGAGAAATCATATCATATCAAATCATGGAATTAGTTATGGCGTTATAGGTTCTTCTAATACGTAAACGAAGCAACATAAATCTACAAACAAATAATGCAATTTCAACACAATTCAACCGAAGACAATAAATATAATAATTAGTGAAATATGCACTATCATTATCATGTATAAAATTAATTATTTCAAAGTTTTCAAATAATACACATCCCAGATGATAATCCTCGTGTGCAAGCAAAAAAAACTTTGCAATTTGAATATGGTTTTAAAATCCGCGCTTTACCTACATTCCAATCAACTGACCCTAACAACAAACATACAAACATATTTGTACTTACTCATGAACTCGTTTGGATAGCGCCTCTGCTATGGTTCGCAAAACCTTTGAATCTACATCTGCACCGCCATGTTCCAATAAAAATGATGTCATATTCTCAATTACGCTGACTTCGTGCAAGGACGACAATTCACTTTGGAAACAAGTAGCCGATGCAGCATCCATCTCAGCATCTGAACGTTCCTTTGATGGATTGCGATGACGGTTGTCAAATGCTTTAGAATCACCCATGTTTAACAAATTGTTCTTGGTATAAATAACAAGTTTTTGTACTAGTTTATACTTTAATAATACTGAAAAGGATAAGTTTTATCAACACGATTCGTAACAAATTGGAAACACAACAAAAGTTTCGTTTCAACTCAGGTAAAAAAAAGCGCCAATTGAAATTCAACTGAATTTGTTGTTAGCAAAATACGCAGATGTGGATTTTGTAAACATTCTGTAGGCATGCAAGAGTGGTGCCAGATCGCCGAAAGTTTATATTTTTCTAAAGATAATCTTCTCTTTTGTTCAGTGTCGTAATTTACTTATCCGGTACAGCTGTCACTTTCGAAAACAAACTACAGCAGCAAAAACGCATTTTTTCCCATATTACATATGTGGTAAGCACCACCATAAACAAATACCCTGACTTAACCTTAAAGAGTTGGTAATTAAAAACAATAGGTAATGTCAAACTCCTATTCAACTATTCAATTTTATTGTTTTCCATATAAGGAATTTTATGTTATTCAGTTAAATAAGACGCTTAAAGTTAATCGGCAGTTAATTTAACAGAAAACCGTAAAAAACACGTCAACTCAACTCCGGTTAGCGTTACCTGATTGGTTTGTGTTATATGGATATGGTTATGTCAAAATTGAGCATAGTCATAGTCAAATGACTTTATTCGCTAGTTTCCACAGCTTTAGTACTACTTATTATAAAAAACTGCGGTAATACTTTACGGTTTACGTCAAGTGTTAATACACGTCCAAAAATATAGGTAGAGGTATCAATAGACGCGTCTTCACCTCCGTAACAATAATCTGGAGGGGGAAATCCGATATTTTTAGAATTTTGCGAGATATTTGCAGTTAAAGTTCACAATTTTTCTGTCATTTTCATGTGGTTGTTGTAATCAAATTACCCTGTGAGAAAAAAATGACCCATAGAGTCGGAACGGTGGCATGTTGCCACCGTTCAGGGCAACCACCTGGAGTTGGAATGGCGTAGCCCAGGGTTATTTTTTGAAGCGCGGCCGAAGGCCGCCTACGCGGAAAGGTGTTCTGCACATAAAAAACGTGGATCGGGCCCCGAATTTGGGAGCTAACCCGGGTCAATTTTCGGTTTTTCACTAATAACTTTTCACAGAAACAAAATATTGCTTTTCCCCCTTCGGATTATTGTTACGGAGGTCAAGACGCGTCTTTTGATACCTCTCTCAAGATTTTTGGACGTGTATTAACACTTGACGTAAACCGTAAAGTATTACCAAAACTGCTTTATGCCATCAACCAACTTTTTTTTCATAAGTCCTAGGAATGCATTCACGGATAGATAGGCTTACCAGTTTTTCTATCTGATAGCATTCTTATAGGGTAGTAGCACTTTTAAATGTTATCTGGTCACCTTAACTGCAATGCACAGCTGTCATACTGCATTTGTTTACGTCTATTTTTGTATGATTTGTTGGCTATTTGCGGCTTGTGATTTTATCAAAATAACTAAGCAATTAAACTTTCTACCCGCTCAAGTTTTGGAACACCGAAAGATGAATTTGATTAGATGAAAAGTTTAAAAAATAATTAATAGTGTAGTTTTGCAAATACCGCAGCGGTATGGCGTTTTTAGAAGACTGCGTTATCGTGTTCGTGTCACAGGCAAGTGGACGCATCAGCAGTATCATCTTTTGATGCACGATTTTTTAAAGTTATAAAGGTGTTCTATTTCTACAGATACTCTTCTTTATTGGAGGCTGGCTATTTTTTATGAAACAACTTTTTAAAAACTATGAAATTCGACACATTTCCGTGCAGCTTATATTCTCGATATGCTTTGCACTATCACTCACCATGTTCGAGTTGATAATCTTCGAGATTTTGGGCATTTTAGAATCTAGTTCACGCTATTTCCATTGGCGTTTGGGTTTAACGCTTTTACTACTAATGGTAATTGCAGTTATACCGCTTTACATTTGTTATTCCGTCATACATAGTTTAGCATTTGGTAAGTTGGTAATAAGAATGTCGCTTATAAGAATATGGAATAAGTTAAAATTGAATTTCTTTTAGTATCAGACAAATGGGTGCGCATTCTGACCGTTTTGTGCTGGTTTGTGTTTCTCTATGGGCTTTGGAAAATTGGTGATCCTTTTCCGCTGCTAAGCGTTTCACATGGCATTTTTACCATAGAGCAAGGTGTCTCTCGAATTGGCGTCATCGGTGTGACGGTCATGGCTGTGCTGTCTGGATTTGGTGCGGTTAATTGTCCATATCAAAGCATGACTTATTTCATCAAGTAAGTGGTACAATCATGTGAAATTATAGCGTATCGGATTCATTTCCGGAAAAAGACATCCCTCCCTGTAAAACTCCCCTAACCCGTCGGGGAATAATGATGGCAATCGAAGTATTTAATATGTGGTATTGCTGACTTAATAAATAATACTGCTTCCAAGGTTTCATTTTATCCAGTTCTTTATGTAGTACAATTTCTCAATATTTTTATGGTATCGCTGTGCACGTGGCCGTTTCTAGGGTCTAGGCAATTCAACCAACCCTGACCTCAGCCATGTAATACTAAAATATAATTATTTTCAACGTTATTTACAGACCAGTGTCACAAAGTGACATCTTCAATTTGGAGCGACGGCTAACGCTGACAACAGATATGATTGTAGCGAAAAAGAAGCGTATTGCTTTAGAGGTACATCGTCGAAAGAAGGACAACCATATACGTAAAGGTCTCTGGAACATACTGAGCTCGGCGGTAAATCGATTGGATAGCAGTGGGCAAGGTTTTCAATTAAAATCATAAATTGTGAAGATTGTCTTAATATGAAACTCAATTTCAGATATAGGGCAACTGCGATTAGAAATCTATGGCCTGGAAGAGTTAATGCGTCAACTCTTTCTCGAAATTAATTCAATGAAAAATATGCAAGAACGCCAAAAGTGGTCGCAAACGCTGCAGGGAAAATATTTTAATGTTTTAGGCCATTTCTTTAGCATTTACTGCTTATGGAAAATTTTTATTGTAAGCAAATTCCTCAAGCTTACCCAAAATTCATAAAAACGCTACAAAATGTTGTAATTTCAATTTTATTTGCAGTGTACTGTAAATATTATATTTGATCGTGTCGGCCGTAAAGACCCTGTAACACGGGGTCTTGAAATCGCCGTTCATTGGTGTGGCTTTGATATTGATCTTGCCTTTTGGAATCAGCATATATCGTTTTTGTTAGTAGGCTGCATTGTAGTGACGTCTATACGTGGTTTGCTGTTAACACTTACGAAGGTAGGCAATTTCAAATTATATATGTAGTATGTACAAAGTTCATGCAAGCTCTCGTTCCACCCTTACACAGTTCTTCTATCGTATTTCGTCGAGCAAATCGTCTAATATCATAGTACTAATCATGGCGCAAATAATGGGCATGTACTTTTGTTCCTCGGTGCTACTGATGCGTATGAATTTGCCTGCCGAATATCGTGTGATCATTACAGAAGTACTTGGAAGTTTACATTTCAATTTTTATCATCGTTGGTTTGATGTGATATTCTTAGTGAGCGCATTGAGTACCATATTGGTTTTGTATCTCTCACAGAAACCTAGTTATGATGCAAGCATAGATTAGTTGTAGCAAGAAATTTAAATGTATGGATGTATGTGTGTTTAATTTTTTATTTGCCATTTGTAATGAAAATTTACAAAACGAAATTTGTTTATAAGCTCACAAGCACTGCGTATACTATATTCCATATAGGATAACATACACACTCGTATTTATACTAAACCAAAAATTCTTAATTCTTAATATGAATAAATATAATTTTGTTAAGCTCAGTGTATTATATTTTAGTGCATACTTACATGCCGATTTTGAAAAACTTAAAAAAAAATAATAATTTTATGCATGCATATAATGTATGTGTTAAGTTTTTGTTTTTTGTTACACAACGCACAAATTTCGATATTTTTATAAAAAAAGTTGTGTATTTCAGTACCGCTAAATGAATAGATATTGCAATTAAATGTTCCATAATTTTAAATAAAATTCTACGTTATTCTTAACACAAGTAATAAAGTTTGTACGAATAAATTTATATTCAGAGCAGAACACATCGGATTCTAGTTTCATAGTAACTAAATCGGAAACATTTAACTCGAAGATGAGAATCCGCCCCCCAAGGAGAATATAAAGCCATCTACGCAAACATTTCGATGAGATCCAGCACCTGATTTCCACGCCGTTTGATCCTAAGGCGCACCGGCGGGCCCTCACCTTCATCCACACCGATTCGGTAAATTCTTTACTACTACTTGGCAAGATACTGACTACCTATGTGGGCTAAGTAGCGCTACAACATCACCAACAAAATGAGGTGAAGAACTTCTGTATGGTGTAAAAATATTTCACTTTTTGCTGGACCAAATGGAAAGGAAATCTTAAAAAGTTTGACATGTGGGTTACATACATTTTGAATTTACTTATTTTTTTGCATTTATACATATTTCGAATTAAAAAAACTTCGCGAATCTTGTAGAAGAGCTATTCGCGATTTAGCAGTCGCAGTGATAAAAATCACTGTTAGGAAAATATCACTCATCACTAGTTGCTTCTTCTTCTTGTACCTCATGCCAATTCACATTGCCATTGCCGCTAAATCTTTCGCAAAAAGTTGAAATTGCTGAATTTGCATAAAAAATTAAGTAAACTCGTTAAAAGATGGATGAAGTTAATAAATTGGAAGAGGAAAGCATACCAAGTAGCTGCAACTTCCTAAAGGATCCACTATCAATAAGGTTGGTATTAAAAATGCAATTTGTAAGTCTTGATAAACTGTTATAATTTCTGCATGCAGCGACTTGATTGGCCCCGGAACAACATTTGAGATAAACACAAATTTCGATGAAGGTTTCAGCAATGATATTTTTGATGAATTAAATTTAGGCTCCGATGATGAAGATGACATGAAAACTGCAGTAGATCGCACTGCGTTGGTATCGCCGTGGACTAAACCATTTGCTGAGTTGCGCCAACAAATGGTGCAGGTAAATGAGCATATTTACAAAAAAATCATGGTACATGGAACGATGGAATGTGGTGAAGTGCCATTAAATGCGCGTGTATGTATACGATACAACGCCTATTGGGAGGGCGAAGGCGCCCCATTCGATTCATCATATTTACGCGGTTCTTCGCATCGTTTCTACACAGGACGTAGTGAAGTGATTGAGGGTTTAGAAGCAGCTGTGCGCACAATGTATCGCGGCGAACAATCACAATTCGTTATATCTTATGAATTACTATTCCGTGAAATAGGCTGTCCGCCTCGCGTTAAACCACGCGCTGATGGATTGTTTATCATTGAGTTAATTGCCTTTAATCCGGTCGGAGATTTAGATGCTGATCAGAATTTAAGTGACGAAGATCGCGGAAAATATGCTATTGTAATTGATAAAATACGTGATGTGCATTTGAAAGGCTTGGACTTCTTTACACAAGGTTTACATAAAAATGCTTGCCGCGCTTTTGAGAAAGCCGTAAGCATGTTGAATAGCTGCCATTTGGTTAATGAGCAAGAGCAGATTGAGCAGACAGCATTTCTTTTGAAATTATACACAAATTTAGCTGTTTGCTATAATAAGGTAAATATGCCAGCAAAAGCGTGTATTATGTGCAAGGAAATACGTCAGCTGACACACAATAAACCGTCATGCAAAGCACTATTTCAGGAAGGGCGTGCGCTTCTATTGTTGGGTGAGTATCTTTATAATTGAAATTTTGATGTTCTAGCGGCCACAGCATAGTAGCGGCATTTATGCTGAAGCGAAATTAAATGTAGTCTTCGAAGAAAATGTTGCTGGAATAAAACGTAATAACTGAAACCAGATGTAAGCTAATTCTTGAGTAAAAGCAAAGGTGCCTCAGGCTTGGTTTTAGTCTAGCTGCTTTTAGATTTGATTGAACAATTTTTTAATTTCCCTACTTCAGAATTTTGTGATGAACTCCATATTTCATTTTTTTTTTTAACAACGCCATTTCAGCACTTGTTTCAAAAACGCTTTATCTTAGCTGAACAAATAATGCACTTTCGTTGAAATACTTACTTTTTGATATTCCATCCGCCATAGGGCTATGTTGGAAAAGTTCTGAGTTTAGACACCAGTCAGTTTAAAAAAACTTTAGTCACCACGATGTACTATTTATTTATAGTAATAAATAAAGGTCCGCACCTTTTTATGCCTGTAACCGTTACACCCTGTAAAACCAAAGCTATGTCGGTTGTCTAAAATTTATCTCTATTCAATTAAAACTTTCGGTAATTAGATAACTAAATTACTAACAAGAAAAAAAGACAAAGAAACGTTACTAGCTACATATAAAGCAATAAGGAGCCATCTACGCAAACACTACGATGAGATCCGGCACCTGATTTCCATGCCGTTTGATCCTAAGGTGCACCGGCAGGCCCTCACCCTCATCCATACGAATTCGGTAAATTCCTTTGTTGGCTCTCTCCCGGTGAACGCCGTTCTTCAGGCAACAACACCACCCGTTGCCGAAGAGGAGCGCGAACCGTCAGTTATCCTCCCCATTCCCACGACAACCGGTTCTACGTACCGGATTGACTCGGGGTTTCCCCGATCAAGGGCTGTTATTTCGCTAACCCCCTGCCTAAACCGTCAGGAGCGCGAGCTGCCTAGGGAGACTAGGGTGATGCTGGCTCAACTCCGGTCTGGATATTGTAATAGGTTAAACTCTTACCTATCCAGACTGAACCCCGACTTGCCTAATGTTTGTCCGGCATGCGGCTTGTCCCCCCATAATACAAACCATCTTTTTGTCTGCTCAACCGAGCCTACTCTTCTAACACCCATATTCCTCTGGTCCTCACCTCTTGAAGCCGCTAGGTTTCTAGGACTTCCGTTAGAAGAGTTTGATGACACTATTGGGTAAGGTAGATACTGACTACCTAGGCAGGGCAACTTAGTGCTACAACAACAACTAACAAGAAAAAAAAAAACAATTTTTAAAATTATTCTTGGCCGTGAGTTCATGACAATGAAAAAAATATATTGAAATATTTTTCCTATCAACAGGTGACTATGAACGTGCACGCCATATTTTGATACGCGCTCAACGTATGGAACCGCAAAATGAAGATATCAGCAAAGAGATGAAACTACTGGAAGATCGTTATGCTCGTTATAAAGAAAATGAACGTAGCATTTGGACAAAAGCCATGGGCATAATGGAGAAAAAGGATGACAACCAAGCTGCGAAAAATATAGAAGAATCGCGTAATATTTTCGAACAAGAAATGGAACAATTAATGAAAGATTTCAAAGATAATTTGGATTTAAGTAATTTCATTTTACCACCGGGCCTTACAAAAACTGAAATAAAAGCTGTTGATGAATTAGCACAAAGCATGGATTTAAAATTAACACTCTCGCCGTTGGATAATGCCACCTACACATTAAGTAAAGTGCAAAAAAATTAAATCAAATATGGATTCCTTAAATTTTTTTTTATTTGTATCAAACAAAATGTATTTAAGTATATCAAAAATCGCATACGCATTTCAATTATCGAATTTAATTTAAATTTCCACCTAGCGAATGTCGTGCAGTAGTCAAAATTACGCATTTCGTGCAGACATATTTCGTCTTCAATGACACTGGATTTTAACAAAAGCACGGCAGACTATTTTCGCTACTAGGTAAAGAATCATTATCGGAACGAAATAAGTGAATGAAAATTTTTTCTTTAATAATTTAGAGTGTAGTTTTTCAAAGTTTTATACTAAGTGATTTTTTGCTCGAACGTTGTTAATGTATATATGTATCTATGTACATCATTTATATCTTAACTAGCCGAAATAGATAAACAAATATCAGCCCGAAAGATGTATAATAAATGATAAAAATAATAAAAAAAAACCTTTGTATTGTTACCTACCGATAAACGTTTCAACCGCCTTGCCTATCATTTACTTATTAGAGTGAGGAAAAACTAATCGACTGCCCAAACAGTGTCCGGTGAAACCAGTCAAATCATGATGCCAGCAACAAGCAGCACAACAATAATAAATAGACTATTTAATTTTTTTTTAGTTAAAACGCATAAATTTATTAATTATTTTATTACTCATGTATACATAATTGTTAAATAATACTAATACGGTTGCTTAGTTTAAGTATTAAGTTCCTTAATATTCCTTCTTTTTGTTAACAACTTTATGTTGCTATATCTATTTAAACACTAATTAGTATGAACCTGGAACATTTATGAATATATTGTGGGCATTAATTTATGTTACTATTATCCATCGGATACATTTGGACGTAATCTTTTGTAAACGAATTGCAAGAAAGGGCGGAGCCACTTATAATATTTCGCTACAACAAACTTTTGTTTACTCCTGTTGGCGTTTTTATATTTTACATGTTTTCCATCCTGTTTTTTTTTGCTGATCAACTACAAAAGATTACGACTTTCATAAAATATACTTAGTAATAATAACTATAATAGCGTATTGTGTATATTTTTATTATTATTTTTTAACAGTATTTTTTTTTTGTTAAACATATATGTACTTAACTTAGTTTAATATATTTTCTTAGTTCTAATATTGTTTTTTTTTTCAATTCTTTGCGCTTTAATTGCTTTATTTTGATTACTAGCAGCAGCTTGAACTTTTTTCAACATGCATTTTATATCTCGAATTTTTTATTGTGTTCTATTGTTTGCTCTATATACTAATTTTAAATAATTTTCGCACTACTTATAAGTTTCATTTATTTTAACGCAAATATTTAATTTTTCATACTCTTTTCATGCACTGAAAACTTAAATTTATTGTTTTAATCAATTCTTATCGTTTTTTTCTTAGCTTTTTATTGTTAATTTTTTTATTTGGGTATAAAATTTTTTTTATTTGAGCAAATTTTATGTTTTCAAAACTTGTTTATTTTTCTATTTATTCTTTTTTGTTCACAAACTAACCATTATAATTTTCGTTTAAATAAAGTAAATATTGTTTTTATTTGTTTAGTCATTGCATGCATGTAATATATTTTTGTCCTATCCATTAGTTTTTATTATTAATATTATGTCTTAATATAATTCTTCTTTTGGAGATAAATAAAGCACATATAGACAAAGAGCATAGATTAATAAGAGGGAGCACTTCGCTCTTTCATTTTTGGCTAGAACGATTTGGTGTTCTTCTAGAAGATCCACGACAGGTTCACACCACATCTTTTGAAGCCTGTCCGCAAATCAAAATGTTTGAATTTTTCTGTTTTATTTGTCTTCCTTCTAACGCGATGCTGATACCGCTTGCTAGTTTTTATGGGGACCTAGTGCGTGATCGCAATCAGCAGTTCATAATGCTTCTGATTTGTCAAGCCCCCTTCATGGATTATGGAAAATTTTGCAACGAATCCTTAAAAAAATGCGTAGAAATAACAACAATAACAATTTCATTCATAAATTTCTGCCAAAGTCCACACAAAAATGACAAAACTTCTAAAAATCTTAAATTGCGAAAAGATGAAAAAAGTGGTATATTATCTTTAAACCTCTAATATTTCTACCTTTCTTCTGAACTACACTTAAATGGCTATATTAAACTGATCTGGGGTGGCCAAGAAATATGTGCTATCAAGAGGCGTCCAAACCACAATTCCATTAAATATCTGAAAATCAAGTAGTTTCGCCGAGGGTTTTCATTACCATGTAGTTTTTCAATAATTCTTTGAATTTTTTTTTCATTTCATAGAGTACATTAGAACTGGAATGCCCCCATCAATCGCCAGACTCAGGCGGCTTGATTTCGTACCGGCGCATACATATATTCATTCTACCAGGCACGCATAAAAAATGTGTGCGCTGATGCTACTCGTATTTGACACAAATTGCGATGTAATCGCATGGCAACAACAAAATACATTGCATACATGTAGTTGTGTGTAGCAATATGATTTTTCATAATTGTTACGGCTAATTTTTATGCGTGCCTGGTACAGAGAAGTCAAAGTCCGTATAAAATGCACCCATTCTTTGTTTCAAAGTGAGTTTGATTCTAAAATTTTTGCCTTTTTATTCATTTTAACAATTTCGGCAACAGGCGCGCATAAAAATTAGCCGTAACAATTATGAAAAATCATATTGCTCCACTTTGATCGTGCCGCTGCCATCAGATCGCGACATTTGCAATGCCGTTACTGTGCTACACACACAACTAACATCTACATATGTATATACACAATGTATGGCAGGAACAAAATACATTGCATTTGTACGCATCAGCGCACACATTTTTTATGCGTGCCTGGTAGAATGAATGTATATGCACCTGAGTCTGACGATTGAAATTGATTTGGGGGGCATTCCAGTTCTAATGTACTATATGAAATAATTAAAAAAGTAAAAAGAATTGCTGAAAAACTATAAAAGATGGTAATGAAAACCCTCGGTAAACCACTTCTTTTTAAGATATGGAGTTGTGGTTTGGGTGGACTTTGGCAGAAATTTTTGAATGAAATTGTTATTGTTGCTATTTCTACGCATTTTTTAAGGATTCATTGCAAAATTTCTCCATAATCCATGAAGGGGGCTTGACAAATCAGAAGCATTTTGAACTGCTGATTGCGATCACGCACTAGGCCCCCATAAAAACTGGGAAGGTATTAAAAGATGTGGTGGGAACTTGTCGTGGATCTTCTTGAAGAACACCAAACCGTTCCAGCCAAAAATGAAAGAGCCAAGTGCTCCCTCTTATTACTCTATGCCCTTTGTCCAGACTAAACTCCGATCTATAAATTTTTTTAGGATGAATAGGGAAATCGATTGAACCATGTGCGTCCGTATGTGCAAACGATTATTTTGGCATACAGATTACTTCGCGTCCAAGGAAGGTTGATTTTGAAAATGAGCGAACCCAAATGCTTAATTTTCGATAACGAAAATTTCGAAAATTCATTGACTGTTGCTCTTAGAAATTTAGGAAATCGGATGTGTCATAGTTTATTTGAAAGAAGTTAGAACGACGAATTGCAGTACAGCTGAGTAAACAGAATTTCAAATATGTATGTTTTTTTTTTGCTTATAGTTGTTATATTTGTTTTTATTTTATTTTATTTTATTTTACTTATTCTTATTTAATTTTTGAATTGACACTTTTTTGATATTTTTGAAAAATATTTTCTACCATTGAGTTTATTATCTCTATTACAATTATTATATTAATCCCACTTGCGCATATTTTTATTTTTTCTTGCTCGCTTACACACTTCTGTCATGTTATTTGTTTTATGCATATCTTAAATATAGGTTTTTTTTGTTTGACTTTCTACATTTATTTAAAAAAACAAGGCATACAATTTTTTGTTTTAATTACATAATTATTTTTTATAAACTCATATATATTTTCTTGATAACTCTATATATAATCTATTTTTTAAGGTACATCAATCTATTTTCGTTTTTACTAAACATTTTTTTTTACTAATTATTTGTTTTAAAACTACAATTTCTAGCTTATATTAATCAACAGCCATTTAGTTATAGTTTATTTATCTTTTGTTTTCTTTCTTTCTTTCTGGGCATTGACATGCTCAAAATGATAAAAATCTTAGTTTTACGCTGCTATACACAAATATATTTACGTATTATTAATTTTTGTATATATAATTATAACAACTATAGGTGGTGTATTGAACTTATTTGAGTTATTTTTTAATATTAAAGGAAATGAAATATGAAAAGAGGCTGGAAGACTTGGTTTTGACAATTGGAAGAATATAAAAGAAACAATAAGAAAGGTAATTAATAACCAAAATGTATACAATAAAATCAGAAGTGGAATACAGGAAAAATACCAAAAACACAAATACGAGGTTTAGTTGATTTGAACTCGAATTGAAGGAATACGCGGTGTCGAGTTGAAGTTTTAAAATATACAAGCTAATTTATTTTTTTTTATTTTAAAATAAATTTTTTTTGAAATCCTAGAATTCTCTCGAGAATTGCTCAATAGGAACACAGCCAACTTCTACTGCAAATGAGAAGCCTTTAACCTGGATGAAGGAGCACGTAGGTTCAATACTTACCCATTCACACTAAATAGGCATACAGAACGTAGACCGTGTCAGTTGACTTGAACTGAGGGCCAGTATCTTTATACCACTTAACATAAACATTTCAAAGGCTGAGTGAAGGATAGCCCCACCTGAAACAAGGTAATCTTCCATTTAATCGTGGATATACGCCAAGACAATATGGCGATGTTGATGTAATTAGCTTCAGTAGGAATAAAGGTGCTAGAAAAGGGAAGGAAGGACAGGATGAGGAAAGTGAGTCGGCATGATGATTCCAGGCTGAGACAAAACGCTTCTACAGAAACATCGAAACATCTATACCACTTCTGATTTACAAGGAATTTTGGAAAATCGTGTCAAAATAATGTAGGTTTTAAGATCAACATCAATTAGTCAATAAACCAAAATTCTAAAAAATGACAAAAATGTTTTGTTTTTTTGTAACAATTTTTATAAAACTACATTTACATACATATATATTTATATTTCAATTCTATATTTAACTAAGTATTTATTAGGACAACATTTAGGTACACAATTTCAACAGCAACTGGCTTGAAGTATATATTTTTCGTATAGGTTAGCTATTACTTACAACATTTTGCTAGGATAATTTTTACTTTGATGTAATATATAAATCACATAAATTCAACACAACAACAATGTACATAAATATGTATGTTAATTTAATTATATTTAAATTTTTATACGTAATTAATTGAGTTTTGAACACTGTGCCTAAAATTAGGCTTACTTATTCGTATAAAATGTCGGGGTAATTTTTTTCTTTGTTTGTTTTTTGTTTTGTTTTTGTTAATTTTGGGGTTCTTCGCGTTTTACATGTAAGTTCCACAAAAATTACTTTTATATAACAAGTTTTTGTTTTGTAAATAAAAAAAATTGCTTAGCAGGCGATTTTTGCTCTCCAAATAAAATGTAGTATGTAAATAAAGGCGCTAATAATTTTTGTTATTTTACTTTAACGCTACAAGCGTCAATTAATTTACTGTTAAATCAAATATCACATTTTGTTTTTTCAATAATTTAATTTTTAATTTTTACTTTTCGCTTTAAGATTTACATAATTTTGTTACAGTTTTTTTTTTAGAAAATATTTCTGTTGACACATTTTCAAATTATTTCTGGTTCAATTCACATTTTTTTTTATTAATTATATTTAAAAAAAATTATTTTCTCTTAATTTTACTGTTTACCATTGATTGAAAATGTTAGGCTGTTTTATTTTTTCTTTTCTGCTACTGCTCTGTCTCTGAAAACAGCAGAGTAACGTGAAAACAGCATATCTTTGAATAAATAAAAGAACCGAATAAATTGAACCTTCAAAACAAAGCAAAGCGAATAGCGTCGTACAAAAAAAAAAATTGTCTGGCTCAGGATCGCGTCAACCGGATGACGGCTAGTAATAACGGTATTTGAATTGTCAAAATTGGCCCGTTATATTACAACAGTTGCAGATATAGAAAGGTGTTCACAAGATTTATTCCTAGTCTTATTACAAAATATAGTAAAAATAACAAAAAAGACTAGAAAAATGTCCGGAAGTTAAGCCGAAAATGATGAGGCTAAATTGTCACACTGGTTCTACTGATGTTCAGAGGCGGAGCAAAAACAGATTAATTTTTTACTGTTACTGGCGTAGCAAATGCAAAGCACTGCGCTTAATAATGCTTGTATACAAACTAACTACAGGTACTTCTCTATAATATAAATATTTTATATGTTGACTGTTTCTGTTTGGATATACATATATATTTAATACATCTAAAACACATGAAAACATATATATAAATGCCTATTTAGTACTAATTTTATTATTTATCTAAGTCTCTAATATATGATAACAACGAGTTGGCAACACACTAATTGAACCCGTCCAACTATGTGTTTCGAGTACACAGTATTTATAGGTTAAAAATAAATAAAAATTGCACCAAATTGTTTTTGTGACTTTCATGAACATGAAATGGTATTACTACTGTGGTCTGATGTTTGTTAGTAAGAGCAAATAAAGAAGAGATAGACCTACCAAAAAGTATACCGACATTATTTAGCCATGTACGTCTGTCCATCCGTTTGTCCGTCGGTCTATTTGAACCCAAACTAGTCCATCAGTTTTAGAGACATTTCGATTAAATTGGGTGTGGGGCTGCCATTTGTTATTATGTTATATTATATAAATACAAAAAAAAAAAAAAATTTAAGCTATAAAGGAAAATAAATGCTTGGAAAAGTGATAACTAAATTGTTTTCTTGATTTGTGTTCGATTTTATTTATTTATTTTTTTCGTTTTAGTTTTAAACACTTTATTATTATTATTATTTCAATTAAACTTCTATTTTTTTACTCAACGCTAGCCTCATTTAAATGTCATTGACACATAATCATAGTCGTGGCTTAACACAAGTTTTAATTAAAATCTTTACTTAACTTAAACATACATTTAAAATTTTGGGTAATTATAGTCATATTAAGGAAAGATTTACGCTTAAATGAAAAGTGACAGGGCCACCTTATGGAAAAATAATAATAATTATGTGGACCTGTTTTTTGTTTTGCAAGCTCACCCTGTGTCAAACCATAGCATAGCTGTGGCAATACGAAAAAAAAAGCCAAACTCAAGTTTGGAGTAAGCGATATCACAAACAACCATAGACACAAACCGCGATTTAAAAATGTTGAAATAACGTGCTATTTTAGTTTGACTATGGTTATGGGCCAACATTTTTAAGAGTACAGCTAGATCTGTATTTAATTTTATTTGCTTTTTTTCGTTTTATTTATCCAAACTTGTATCACTATTATTCGTTGAATATAATTTTTTTTACAGTTTTTTTGTGTTTGACTTTTCATATTTGATTTATATTCTTACTTTTATGTTTGATAATTTTTGCTTGGTTTTTATTTTTATTGTTATTAATTAATTTTTTTAAATTTTTTTCTATCTTTTTATTTTATTTTTAGCTTTCATTTAATTTTAATCAAATGTATATTTTAAGTTTTATTTAATTATTTATTTTACTCATTTTAATTTATTAATTTTTCAAGAAACTTAGAAATAGAACCTCCAACGTTATTATATTTACTACATATGTACATACATATGCACCCACTTTATATAAAAAAAAATTCTATCCAAAACACAATTTCTCACTTGGTCTTTAGTATGTTATTGCATACGCATATATATATCTATGTATAACTATTTGAGTTTTATTTTGTTAACAATTTATATTATTTATTGCACTGCTACCACATTTATGTTGTTGTTTGTCTTTTGTTTTTTTGTTGCTTACAAATATTAATTATTCTTACTTGCTACCATGTTATATACAGACAATTTTTAAATACCAACAACTACAGTCATTTTTAATATATTTTAATTAGTTTTACAAATATTTGCTCTCAATAATGGAAATCATATTTTTCCGCTGCTGTAACTCATTACAATTGCATTAAAAACTATCTATAAAATAGTTAGTGTTTTCAAACATACATACACTTCTAACGATTAATAACAATATATAGTATAATTAAGTGTGTGTTTGTTTAACTTTACTTAGTTTGCTTGTTTTGCTCTAAAAAGGTACTTGAGTCTCTCATTATTTATGGTTGCTTTCTAAACAAAAAAAAACAATAAATAAAAATGGAGAAATTTAAAGTCCTCTCTAGCAAAAGTAAAACCTGTTATAGTATTTTAAGTCGTCAACAACAATTAACCACGCCTCTTTTCAATGCGCAAAACTACTCATTTTAAATATTTACGCATTTCTATAAATATATTTGAATGTATGTAATATATTGTATATAATTATATATATATGTATCAAACTCCCACTTTCTCCCTCACTCACAAAATACTCTTCTCTCAAGTTAATGTAAATTCAATGTAAAATGTTATACAAAATATTATTCAAAATTTTTATTCTAGTAAAATTAGTTTATTTTGTAACTATTAAGTAGCAAAAAAAAATGTTTAGGAATATTTGTTACTGCTGTCGGATTCTAGTTATCTTACCTAAGACTCATTTACAAAAATCTGCTAAATATGTAATTTTTGGTGCGCCAGATATCCAATTAAAAACTTGTCCTTGAAAATGGCATACCTTTAGGCGCATCCCTTATACAGATTTCCTATGCTTCTACCGCCTAAAATTGGGCAATATTTATTTGAGTTTGTTATTTGTGCGCTATTAATGCCTATTGTAACTACTCAAAAAAAAAAACTGATTTCAAATTAAGATTTAAATCCTCTAACAAAATACTTATGAAAATGGGGAAAATCGAGGATGTTGGAAACAGAATCGAAATCAATTGTGGTGTCTTTATGCTGCCAGAATGGGCAATCACTTCTCATGAGAGTTTCGAAATGAATTGAAGCTTTGCCCTACTTTGATTTCTTTACGCGTCGCAAGTTTTGTCTTCTCTGGCATGAATAAGGAGGCGGATAAAGTGGTCCTTGCGGACAAAGAGAAATAGACGAAGTAAATGCTGAACGAGCCGGACCTACATATACATATGTATATGGCAAAACGTGCTCTTAAAGCTACAACTTTGAAGGTGTGATGGATTTCTTGGACTTGGAAACCAGGATGAACAGTAAAAGTAATGCCAATGTTCGTTTAGAAATGCGTCCATAAGGCAAAGGGAAGTATTGTTACAACAACAAGAAAAACACTCGACTTTGGCAGCTAAGGGAAAAAATAGTTGAAGGATTGGGTACTTGACCTAGGTATCTAATATTTAACATATAAATTTCAATTATGCATATATATTTTAGTTGTTGTACAAATAGGAGTGCCTGCCGTAATTGTTCTTGTTGTTACCTAAATTCTTGTTAGCTTTTATTATTTCACTCTTTCTAAGGATATGCAAATTAAAAAAACTGTGAGTAAGTAGGATCTAAACCAAATACTTGAAACGATTAAAAGTGTACACCAAAAACTAAAGAGCTTTTTTTGTAATTTTGTTCCTAATTACATCTGTTCGTTCTAACTTTCGTTTGTTAGATTATTTTTCGAGCTAATTGTTTTTACTTTAAACTTAATAACTAATTATGTATTAACAAATGCTACTTATAAGTAATGGTTTTTGATCTAAACTTAAGTAAGTACTCACTTCGTTATTGAATTAATTAATATTACTCACCTTATTATCATCGAGTTTTAACAACTAAGCGGGTGTGGTGAAGATGATATTATTTTGCTTGCAATTATTTCTTGCCAATATTGCTCGTGGGTAATGTGGTTGTTGCTGTTGTTGTTTTTGTAGTTGTTGCTGTTGCGGTTTGTGTTTTGGCGGTTGTTGTAGTTTGTGTTGTAGAAGTTGTTGTAGTTTGTGTTGTAGAAGATGTTGTTGTTGTTGTTGCACTTAATTTGGCTGTAGCGGTTGCTGGTAATTTTGTTGTTGTTGTTGTTTTTGGAGTAACACTTGTTGTTATAGTCGGTGTTTTACTTGCCGTTGCTGCATTTGTTTTTCCTAACACTGCTGTTGTTGTTGTTGTTGTTGGTTTTGCGCTTGTGACTGTGACCGGCGTCGACACCGACGTTATCGACACTTTCGTTTCACCTTTTGTTGTTGCAGTTGGTTTTTGCATTGTAGTTGTAATCGAATTTGTTGTTTTTGTTGTCTGGCTAACATTTGGAGCGGCCGCTTTTGTGGTTGGCGCGGTGGCGGGTGTGGTTGATTTCGAAGTAGTTGTTGTTGTAGTTGTAACTGTTTGTGCTGATGTTTGCTTTGACATTGTAGTTGTTGTTGCGCCAATTGTGATTGCTGCGGTGGTTGTTGTTGGTTTTACTATAGCAGTAGCACCCATTGACACTTTGGCAGTTGTTGTTGTTGGGGTGGCAGCAGCAGTTGTTACAGTTTTTGTTGTTGTCGGTGTTGAAGGCTTAGCAAATGTTGTTGTTATAGCGGCTGTTTTTGTTACCGGAATTTGCGCTGATGTTGTTGTTGTTGTAGCCTTATGTCCCATGCTAGCTAACGGCTTAGCATAAGTTGTTGTTGTTGTTGGCAGCGCAGCAGTAGCTGTCACTGTGGTTGTGATTGCAGATGCCACAGTTGTAGTTGTTGTTGTTGTAGTTGTGACAACAATTGGCATTTTCACGGACACTGTGCTTGTTGTTGCTGCTGTTGACGCCAACTTCGGCTTAGCAATTGTTGCTGTTACCGCTGTTGTTGTAAATGTTGTTGGCTTGGAAGCTTTCGTAATCTTTACCGTTTCCTTGCCAGAACTTATTGCCGACTGCTTTGTGGTGGCTATTGCTGCTGTTGTAGTTGTTGTTGGCGTGGTTGTTTGTGTCAACCCGCCAGCCAATGTAAGCTGAGCGCTCGCAGCCGGTAACTTCGACTCCATGGCTGGCTTTGTTATGTTGGTTGGAAAGTTTGTTTTTATTGTAGCTGCTTTGATTGGATTTGGCGTTTCCGCTTCCGCACCCGGCACAACACCACGCTCCCCGAATGTGGTAAGCATTCGTTCACGCCCACTGCTCATTGTGCCAGCAACCAAAACTTGCGTAGTTACAGTCGCTGGCGCAGTGCTGTACGAAGCTGGTGCTGCAGTTGCGGTCGTCGTCGTCACTGTGTTAGTCGTTTTTGTTGCCGACTTCGTGGGCAATACAATGTTGGCAGTAACTTTTGTTATTTTTATATCACCCGATTCGGATGTTTGGCCATGCAACGCTTTGCGTTGTGCCAATGCGGCAGCTTCGTTGAGAAACGAGCCGACACTATCGTTAGCGCGCAGTTCGGCTTCAATCAGCGGTTGGCGGCTAGGGCTCGCCTCTGGCTGTTTCCGTCCATTGCTGGCTGCTTGATTGCTTTTCGAAGTTTTCAATATGCTGGGACCGGGCAGTTTAGGAGCGCTTGAAGTGCTCGAAGTTTTAATGGCCACAGCGGTTCCATAGTCCGAAGAGTGCTACAAAGAAATTTGATTAGTACAAAGAGGTACAACAATAAAAACCCGTTTGTCAACTTACACTTCCGTTACGTATAGTGACGCCACCTCCACTGCTACGTCTACCCGCTGCCATAATACTCGCTCCATTACCTCCCTCCCTGCTTCGTCCCTTGCCATCATCATCGACGTGATCACTCATGCGTACAACAGCAGTGGATGTTCTCGCCGCCGCTGCTGCTGCTGCTGGCGTTTGCGCTGTCGACGATGCGCTCACTCGCTCTCAGAGTTGCATCGCCTCATCACGATATCCATTGCTGTTGTCCTCATAGGGTGATACATCTGTTGGCAAACCATTGATTAGCACTTGCGTATTGGCTACACAATCATAACTTTGACTATCGTAACGCTCAGCGTGTAAATTGACACATGGCCGTCCTGCTGGTCCCCACTCGGCTGTGGGTCGTAGTAAAAGTTTGAGACGCTCTTTGATCGTCAACTGTTTGGGTGCTTTACAAATTTGTTGAAAGGCAATGAGGAATATGAAAAGGACCGGTAGTAGCCCAACAAACCAACCGACCGCATCGGCCCAAAGCGGATAGACGTAGTGACCGTACGAAGCTGGCTTATATTCGACCCAATTGAAGAAGAGTATGAACTGCAATATATAAAAATTATGAAAATTTTGAATCAAATCTTTGGAAAGATAAAATAGTTTCGGGCAGTCGACATATAAGAATGGAAGCTCCAGGAAGTCTAAGTTGCCCGTAACTGCTGCCCAAGTCGACTTAATAGTTTTGCTGACTTTCCTCTTTACAGCAAAAATCACCAAACACTCGGATGTGTTGAGGGCTGCATGAACCCGCAAAGGTAGTGGTGGCAGAAACCTCAAATAGGTAGCTAGACTGGAATCTTCCGATAGCGTTTATTGCATCCTTCGAATGAGGTATGATTCCTCAAATACCCCTTTCATTAGACTCCTTTCCTTCTACTCTAAATTACTTCAATTCCGTTCCTTCCACTTACCAATAAAGTAGCCGGCGTTATGTAACGCCACATCGCCGACCAAAACATATTCCAGAACTTGGATCTTTTACCAATCATACCCTGAATGTCGTTTAGGAAGCGTTGTGAGCCATAAATCCAAGCAATTAAAACACACTCAGATATTGCGATGAGCAAAACAGACCAATTGGCGGCATATTTATCCATTAGTTGCAGCCAATACATGCCACTCTGTGGAAAGAAGAGGCAGCACAATTTTATTAATATAGTTCTACAAGCACAATTTCCTAATACGAAATGACTTACGTTTGTGGTAAAACCCAGACCGCCGATATAACCAAAAATACCAACAAAAAGCACAACCCATGTTTTGTATTGTCGTAAATTGGGAAATTTATCCAATATGGCAGTTGTAACAGTTTCCATGAGAGCGAACTAGAAGGGGGGGAGAGAGAGAGAGAGAGAGAGAAGAGAGAGAGAGCGCAGTTGAGAGGGATTACTAATTTTGAGTTTCCAAAAATCGCAACTCACCTGTGAGTCCAATCCCAAAGTAAGCAACATAACAAAAAATAGCACCGACCAAACGGGCGAGACTGGTAGGCGTGTCACTACCTCCGGATAAACAATGAATGCCAGACCCGCACCTTGGTCCACCACCTTCTTAACTTCCACCTCTAGCTCGTGCGCTAGAAAGCCAATAATTGAGAATATAACCAAACCGGCAAAGAATGATGTGGCTATATTACAAATTGCTACAATTAAGGAGTCTCTGAAAAAGGAAGAGTGAGAGAAAGTTCGAGAGAGAAGGTGAGCGAGCATTATTATTAACAAAGGAGTGCAAGTGATAACGCATTACATACTTATAGCAGTTATTCGAAAATTTATTATAGGAAGACAGTGTTATTAGGCCACCCCAGGCGGGACTAAGCGCAAAGAATATTTGTACGGCAGCATCGCCCCAAACCTGTAGAAGAATGTTTAGGTGAGAGAGTAGTAGAGAGTTAACAAAAAAATAAAAAAATGGTATACAATTTTAAGACGACTTGTTACCCTAAAAAGAGAGATCTCTTCTAAACATACCTGCGCATTCATCAACTGCTTGAAATCGGGTGTTAAATAAAATAATATACCCGTCTTAGCGCCTGGTAGGGTGACACCTCTAAAGAACAATATAACTAATACCACATAAGGAAAGAGCGCCGTAAAGTAGACCACTTTGCCCGAAGACTGTACACCTTTGCAGAGGCAAAGGAACACAATGGCCCATGCGGCGAAAAGACAAGCCGCCAATTCCAACTTTATGCCACCAGTTTCTTCAATGCCCGATGATAAACCGAGCACGTAATTACTGCAATAGGAAATTTGGTATATTCTGCATTAGTTCTGAGTTTTTGTAATTGTTTGCATTAGACTCACGTGAAATACTCCTCGGCTGGTGGACGCTTAAGTGCGTGTAATGCCATTTCGGTGATATTGTGCTCTTCGGCGTAGCTAATGTTGTAGCATGTTCTTAGGTAGAAGGTGCCATTAACCGCATCGCAACGATCGGCGGCTTCATACGAGAAACAATCTGAAAAAAAAAGAGAAATGAGCTAAGAGTTAGAGTTAAGAATAAAGTCAGCAACCCTTGGGGGTTGAGGTCTTAGCATGTGCCATAAGTAGTTATTAAGAGGCGACTTAAATCAACATGTTGTTGTTGTTTCAGCAACAAAAATCACTCCCCGAACACCTAACCAGCAGGATTATTAAATCAACATCTACCGCGGCAGGTCCCATCAAGGTTCCAACTTATTGTGAACCTCTGCCTTCCGCTGATGTCGAATTCGGTTTGACGATATGAAAGCCTTCTTTTTGAAGCTTCAAAGCTCATTCGCCTAACGTGACCTCGACCATGTACTGATCATGTCTGCGTAAACCGCAATTATTAAAGCGGGAGGTACCAGAAAACTTCAAGTGATATCAGAGCAGGTATAATGCGACCCGTACAGAGCAAATCTTTCGGTCGTTGAGAGAGCATTTTTCTTCTCAGTTGTCCTCAATTAATAAAAGTTATTCTTCAAAGAATTTCTGCACTTCGCCTCTTTCACCGCAAGAACCCCCTTTTTAGCCTCTATATCCAATCCCTATTTGACAGACCATGCCCACAAGCTCTAATAACAGACTTGACCAATGTGGTTCTGCTGTTCTTCCTTCGTTAAATCGGGGCGGTATTTTTTTCACTGTCAGGGAATGAGGTATCGGGTCGCTTTAAGTACTACAATTTAAGCTGAGGTGTCATAATGTCACTGGAATTAATTCGCATTTCAAAAAAAAGAGAATTAAAGTCAATGACGTTAATTCTCATAATAATAATTTGACATTAATGAGATATGAAATCGAGTGATTTTTTGTTCCAAAGATTCGGTTTTACAAAAAGAATTAATGTCAAATTATTTTTATGAGAATTAACGTCATTGACATTAATTCTCTTTGTAAAAGCAAATCTTTGGAATAAAAAATAGCTCGCTTAATATGTATGTATGTATATAAAATGAAAAAAATTTTATTAAATGAATGGACATTCAGTTTTCAAAAGAAAAAAAACTGCGTTTAACATAATGATGCCCTAAAACCCCTTAAAGATGAAAAGGATAAATTTGAAACACCACTTTGTCTAAATGATTTAAATAACAAATGAGCACTAAAGGCAATATGAATGAGAAAAACATTTAACGAAATTCTTACAAAGATTCAAAAAATCATACAAATATTCGGGATGAACTAAATGATTATGTTTAAAACTTAATGAAAAATTAGATAAGAATGTATTTGTGCATAACCACTTAGCCATAATTAATAGAAAGCCACAAAAAAAGGAAAAAATGGAAAGATTGGAAAATTGGAATGAAAAAAGGGTCCAAATGGCCATTGGCTAAAGAAGGGAAGTAGCAAAATGGATATTTAGTGCAAAAACTTCCAGGGCTGAATAATTAAGCGCAACACAAGTAAAGTAGGAGTGAATGATATTCAAGGAAAACAAAAACAAATCTCCACAATTGAGTAGATTTCTAGCAAAAGGATGCATGAGAAAGGCAAAGGAAATTCATTTGAACATCATTCAAATTAAACTTGAGGAGGTAGAAGATTGTTATTAGGGTTGAATGTAAAACAAATCAAAAAGCGTTTCAAGCATACATACATACATATGTAGTTCAAAGATACATACGAGCATATGTAAGTATTTACATATACGCCTGCATATGGGTATATTGAGCCAGCAGAAAATATTTTGCGATATATTCCACAACCCCTTGTAGTAACTGTATGTATCTCGTAACATTTTTCCGCTGAATTACATTTCCAATTAGGAATTAAGTTTTTAATAAATTTCATTATTTAAAAATTATTTCGAAATTTCAAAGCTGTATTCGAAACCTTTTTCAAATTCCGAAATTATTTTTGGAACCGCAGTTCCTATTTAAATCTAGAATAAACTTTATTTAAAATTTTAATTATTTGTTTTCGAAGTCACGCTCGTAGATGCAATGTGAAAGTAAATTTTTATCAAATTTCTTCTTCTTCTTATATCGAATTCATATTCGAAAATCGAAATTTGTTTTGTTCGAATATCGGACTTTAATTCGAATAAAACTAGTGAGCACGAATTTTGATATTACTGCCTGAATTAAAAATGCATTACATAAATTCCAATTTATTCTAAAATTTCGAATTTCGCACTTTTAATAATTCTGTCAATTTTGTAATTTATGAGCAAGCTCGAGACCAGTTAACAATAATTCTAAGCGAATTAATATTGTCTGTCATGTTATATTTTGTAGTACTAATCGGTAACTTTAATTTCGAATTTCCAATTTCGTTTAGACTTTCGATCAACTTAATTTTAATCAAAGTTCGGCATTTCTTTAAAATATTTGCAGCTGGGAGATTGTATGTATGTATGTGTAATACGCAGCAATACATACATTTAATGAGTTCACTAAGGAATACCAAATAACACTCAACGGCAATTCCCAACATAATTAAAGTCAGAAAAAGTTTTTGTTTTAATGAAGAAATGCTAAGGCAATGCAGAGCAGCCAAGTTGAATGACATACGTGTGTCTGTATAATATATAGTGTATATACACACATATTTGAATTAATATGTAAGTAAAAAAAATAAAATTTCATAGAATTAATTTAGACAAGTTACTAAAGAGGCTATCAGAAATCTGAGCATTCATGTACCGCCACTACTCCAAGTCCACAAAACCACAAACAATTCCGCTACTGTGCAACAGGGATATCAATTAGGCAATATCTTCTAATCAAGCTCGGCTCCATTCTCTGTTTTTAGTCTCGTCATTTTTGTACACCACAACATGACCTATTTACAAACTAAATAATTGAAAAACTCGTAAAACACGCGTTAATCAAGATTCAATCTTTTTGAAACCACAAAGCCACTTTATAAGGCGGAAAAGCTCACAGAAGCTCACAATTTACTTGTCCCAATCAAATGTCCTAAATCTGTGACGTTTAACTCATGTAAACAAGTTTGGTGTGAATATAAAAATCCAATGCAAACACCTGCTCTAATACCTTAAGGACACTACGATCCATTCAACTAAGTCTAACCCTTTTCTTGCATTTATTTACCTTTTCATCGAGTTTACATGACGTATGAGCAACCTCTTCCGTATTCGAGACATATGTATGTATGTATGTGCGGTACATACATACATAGGTACCATTTAACATTTGTATTTGTGTATTTGAATATTTGTTGTAACGGCATGTCAAGCAGGATTTACCTGCACAAAATGTCTAATCCCACAATTTGTTTATTTATTCATAAATTGTTTGTTGGTAAATTGATGGGGCGCACACACATTTGCATGTACTTTGCATTAAAAGCAACTAGTTCCGTAAAGAACTAGTTAACTGCCCTATATTCGGCAGTTATATACTATCACACTATAGTTGAAAATATGCAGGCATAAAAAGAATGTCAAACAAAAAAATTTAAATTAAATGAAATAATATTAATAAATAAATAAAATAAAATAAAATAAAATAAAATAAAATAAAATAAAATAAAATAAAATAAAATAAAATAAAATAAAATAAAATAAAATAAACTAAAATAAAATAAAATAAAATAAAGAAAAATAAAAAATAAAATAAAATGAAATAAAAAAAGTAAATAAATAATTAAAATAAAATACAAAAAATAAAATAAAACAAGATAAAATAAAATGAAATAAAATAAAATAGAATAAAATAAAAAATAAAATAAGATAAAATAACAAAAAAAATTTATTAAATAACTAAAGAAAGTTCAGCAGTCTGTTAAATTTTATTTCTAGTGGTACAAGTTTAGTCCTTTTCGTTCCAGTACGAGACCAGGCGGAAAAGGTTGGTCATATGCCGGTGTGTCTGCTGACTACTTTAGAACTTAATTGTGTACATATTTTCCGGCAAACGATTTCGTCTTTGTTAAAGAAGTTCCTGTGCCACATTTATTTGTTGTTTATTTGAATTGCATATGCTGAGTTGTAAACGAGGCAACATTCATATGCTTGTACACAGGTTACGTGTTAATCCATGTTCGCATGTTTTTATACTTTAGGAAATTTGGTGTTTTGTGTAGATTAAATTTTAATTTCCTTTAGAAACCACACGATGTAGAAATTTAAATAAACCGCAGAGAATAAAAAATTAAAGTTTTCGTTTGTAAAATAAACCTAAAAAAATCCATTTATTTCTTCCAGTATAGATGACATTTCTATAAGATAGAGGCTTTGCCACGCCCATTTATGAAAAGGCTTAAACTTTCCCATTTTTCTTTACAAAAAAAGGTGCTTGTGGCGAACCGCGCAAATTACAATACCAGCCATCCGCCATACGATAGTATGTAAGTCCATGAATGAAGACTTCTGTTTGATTAATAAATACCAATGAATCGAAATGATAAAAAGAAAAAGAAGGTCACTGAGTGTGTTACAAATGTAATGAAAAGTAAGTGAAAAGAGTAAAAGGGATACAGACAAATCACCTCAAAGATTTTTAGATTTACCAACTGATAGAAGTATCAACACATCTGACCCAAAGCACAACTAATCCCAAAAAATAAGAGGAATACAACAAAAATGTGATAGGAAAACGTTGAACAGAGTAGAATGTCCTTCACATACGTTGACTTGTGTAGATATGTAGGTATGTATGTGGGTATGTATCCATCAGATACGAGTATATATGTACATATGTATGTATGTACGTGCGCATGGTATACTATTCGTATTTCTTGTTGTTATTTTATTTCTTCAAATTGACAAACTGACAAGTTGTCTTCAATATAAAATCTGCGTGAGTGGTTTACTGTTTGTACATGCACACGTGCCTACAAAACATTTTATACATAGGTATATACAAACAAACTTAGATACAAGGAGGGTATTCAAGATACAGACTAAAGAAAAGTTATCAATTGTAACTAACTCGAATGTTCGAAAATTTTCAATAAATCCAAGTAAACACCGAAAGCCATTTACAATGCGTAGTTTAAATTTGAATTTTGCAATTTTTGACTATATTAATAAGACAAAAATTATTTCATATTTCAAGTTAGACTTGCAGCAATACACCGGTGAAGAAAGTATTTAATTAAATGTCGTAGTTATTTTGTGATGATCGGGCAAACATGTTGCGAAAAGAAGGAAATAAACGTTTTTCAACAAAAAAAATTTCTGGGTAGGGTTTAATAGCTAGGGTTGCCATCTAAATACATACTATAGGAAATTATTTTTTTTGATGCCTCGAAATTTGATAAAAAAAATCCTAGATCAGCCACTGCGTTTATTGTATGTACCTAATCTTTTGTGTCATCTCCTCTAACATTCATCAAGCATTTCATTGACACAATCATGCAGAGTTCATTAATGGAATTGTAAATTTGATTAACGTGAAAATTTGAGAAGCCAACAAAAAATACCCACATACAAATGCACGTTCGCCTAATAACAACACAACACATCACTCCACGTAAATATGTATGTTTGGGGGTTTTTTCATATCTTTGCATACTAATGGGCGCAATCGATTGTCGACCTCAATTGAAAAAGGATATTTCAAACCGCATATTGAATGGAGTAAAATCGTTGAAGTGAAAAAGGATACTGCACATCAAAGTATATGTTGTGTATGTATGTATGTGTATTTGAGTATGATAAGGTTCGAAGGGCATTGGCATTTGATGATGATTAAGATTGAAGTCGGTTATAGAGCAAATAAGGGGGAGAGGAGCCAACAAAGAAGGGATAAAATATGCGTTAATAATGTTAGGGTTTAGTTTAGAATTTCGGATTATACATCCTTTTTGTTTATCACTAAACAATGGTAGAACTGTTTTAAAATTTAAAGGAATTTAAGTCAACACTAATGATTCCGTTGATAATTTGCTGTGGAAAAGAGTTGGAAAGAAAGGAACTAATGAGGTCAGTTAGAATAACTTTTGCTCACTTTTAGCATGGAGGGTAGAATATGTACGTAGAAAAAGAAAATAAAAAAAATAAAAATAAAAAAAAGAAAAAATATAATAAAAAAAAAAATTTATAAAATAAAAATAAGAAAATTCTATCAGTAGTATTAAATCTTATTGATCTCTAGATAGTAAATTATTTAATGAATTTTTCCAGCTTTGCAATTTTAATAAATTATGTTTTCTATTTGTAATACAGACTTTAAATAAAATCATAAAAATAATAATTTCACGAAAATAGCTCCTGAACTGGAAAAATTAATCAAAAATTTAAATTAAGGTTTTATTTTTCGCAACAATTTTATATACATATTTTAGCAAATATAAAGTTTTTCATAGATAATACGTTCAGACAGTTGCGCTGTAAGGGGTACACATCGGTACAATGATTGATAATGGGCGTTACATACAAATTAAATATTATAAAGAGTTGCCAACATTACATAAAAATGGTTTATTCAACATTTGAGGTGACTCACAGGTTAGCTCTTTAATAGATATGTAGGTCAATAATGTTCCAAGAAAATATTTTGTTGGTCAAAAACACATACATATAAAAGTTGGCGTTGTTTTTTTTACATAAATTACAAAAAGAAAAATTAAAAAATATGTATATAAAATTTTTTTTTTCAACTTCTCATTTTTGCGCAGGCACCCTTAGGTTTTGGAACACCTTTAAACTACCCATATTGGTCAGTTATTTAGAATAAAAAAAAAAATAATAATAATGATAATTTTATAATGCTTACTTTGTAAACGAGAAATCAGCGTTTTGTAAGTTTAATAATTAGTAAGATTTTTGAGAATTCACTGTACGTTTGCCTTACTTGTTGGGTATTGATTAATTGTGATTCTTTTGTTAAATGTATGTATGTATTAACTGTAACAAATCAGTACTGGCAGGTCATTTGGGGGCATGCAGCTTTGACCGCATACATAATTCAATAAATAACCAATTTTGCTAAGATGATTACTTCTTGTTTGTTAATTGATTTGATTCGAATATATGTATACAAAATGTTATTGTAGGAAAGTTTTTGGAAGTGACTATTACTTCCTTTTGCGCTCAGCTCTACCTAGCTCATAGAATAGACATTAATTTTATTAGCCTAAAACGTCCAATGAAGATAGATGTAGACTTCCAGTTATGAAATTGCTCTGGATGAGAAGGCAAGTGGTTTAAGCTATGCGAGTAGAGCTGGCATGACATCGAAGTTTTCAACGGGCAAACCAAATCGCTCCAATAACAGTCAGACATGTACCACAAAGGAGTACGGGAGCGTACCTTAAGATTATTTGTTGTAAGATGAACATTGAAATCACTCACTTGAACCTACCGCAACAAAACGCCTAAAGTTGTTTATGCAGAATTAATTTACTTATTTGTTTACTTTATTTTATTCTAGCCCATAGCATGGAAGCAGTTGGTTTCTGAGAAATAAAAGAAGAATTAACGCTAGTTTATTTGCTAACCCATTTCCTTTTTCCGCTTCCAAAACGTACCAGTTGTTATTCCAGGCACCCTGTAACCCGCTCGATGAATGCTGCAGATGCTAGAGCTGCCGCCAATTAGAAACGACATTGGATCGCACATCGCTTTCCACTTGGTCTGCTTGGATAGGTTGGTTCCGACAAGAATACCTTTCGGACCGCAGCATCAGCATTCATTCCCATCCCATGCCTAAGCCAACGTAGCCACTGGGTTTCCAGCTGGTGGTAACCCCAGAAGGTAATTTAACCTAGACATTTTGTTGGTGATATGCTACTCTAATACCTTTCTGATTGGGATATGTTAATTAATTAAAAGAAATCATAAAGGTGGCTATGTAAAAGCATTTTAAGTGCCAGCACTTAAAAAATCAAGTTTATGAAATAAGTTTCTTCTTCCCAAGCTAAACTCTCATCCCTAGTGTGCGTATATATAATCGGTACTATGAATATAAGAATCAATGTCTTGGGGCTAACGAAAGCCATCCAATGAAATGCTCATTATTGCGGACATTCAAATACCATGATCGTAATGATAATGAGCATGAAATTTAATGCATTTGGTACTAACAATACTTTTTTTGCAATAACATGTTTACATACAACAAACATACACGCATACATATATAATATATACAAACACTGCTATTACGGTATTGTTGTTTACAAAGTTCACTTGAATATGTTTCAGATTTCACTTGCAATATTTTACTTCGAGATAATTAAAATTTATGTCTTAAACAATTAGCGTTTAACCAACGCGCTCTTGAGTGCTTGAATAGCGGGATATGTATTATCTTTTGAGTATACTTGGAAGAATGACAAATTAATAATGAGCCAATGAGCAAATCAGCTTTCAATTAGGTGCTAATGGTTCTAGAATAAAAGGATGTGTAGAGAGAATGGGAACTTTTGCATGAGAAGCTTGTTGAAGAGCAGCGGAAGAGCAAAGATTTTGAGCTATGAAAAGAAAATTGGCAAAGGAAATAATATTGAAAGATGCGACTGATATGTGGAGGGTAACTACGCGACAATTTTGATAAATATTTCAGGGATCATAAATATTACATTTTATGATTTCTGGAATGCAATTGACTATTTCGAAATTAATTGAACGATTTCTGAAATACTATTGACCATTCTGAAATACATTTTACAATTTCTGAAATAAAATTTCCTGTTCTGAAATACATTTTATGATTTCTGAAATACATTTGAATATTCGGAAATACATTTTACGATTTCGGAAGTACTTGTGACTATGCTGATATGAGTTTTATGATTTCTGAAATACGCTTGACTGTTCTGATATACATTTTATGATTTCTAAAATACAATTGACTATTCCGAAGTATGTTTATTTGAGTACTTCTGAAGAGCATCTAGAAAAAGTGTAATGAAACAATGTCTTGGAAAGAGGTCTGCAGAAATGTGTGGTATTCCATTCCGCATCAGCTGGAATTAATGCAGAAACTATGAAGAAGAATACACATATCCTTTGAACAGTATTGCCAGATGTTCAATCATAGCACCTAATTTTTTGCACAGCTTAAATCAATCCGCAATAAATTATGCTACGTACTAAGAATAATCTAAAATCGCGTTAAGAGTTTGCAGGGGCAGAGCAGATTAATTTTTTTACTTGGATTATTTGTGGGCAAAAAGTCTCAGAGTGTGATTAATCCCTAACACCAGTATTGCCATTTTAAAACTTAACACATATACACGAACTATATCCATACTAGTACTCATATTTTATGCATGAGTATGTGTCAATGCAAACACATTTCCAAAACCACGTGACTGCTTTAGCGACTGCTCGCCCAGATATTAATGCGTGTCGCTCAAAAGGGCTCGCCCAAACCGAACCAAACGACTCAATACTCTAATAAGTGTGTATGTTTGTATGTTTGTATGTTTGTGGTACTGTGAGAAAAGGTGGAAAATTGCTTGATAAGGTCAGCATAACCAAAAATGTGGAATCACGCATTGGCAGCTTAAGTGGCACATAGCTGGTGTTATTGGTTCACTTGCTAAAAGTATCGAGATTGAAACCCCCGGTAGCTAGACATAAAATGATATATCACAGCTATACATGACATAACATAGCATAAAGTAACATTACATAACATAACGTAACATAAGATAATATAGCATAAAGTAAAATTACAGAACTTGAAACGAATTTTATATGTGAAGTAATGTTGTATCACCTGACATAAGGTTACGTAACTGATCATAACGTAAGGTAAACATAAAGTAAAACTGCAAGTCATAGAAGGAATTTTATATAAGAAAACGGGACGTGGAATGATGCATCACAGCATGACATAACATAACGTAACACAACATAACATTACGTAAAGTAAAACTGCAGAACTTAAAACGAATTTTATATATGGGGAAAAGTTTTACCACATGGCATAAGGTTACGTAACAGATCATAACGTAAGGAAACATAACATAATGTGAAACTAGAGAACATATGTAGAAGGAATTTTATGTAAGAAAAAGGGACGTGGAATGATATATCACAGATATACATGACATAACATAACGTTACGTTACATAACTTAACATAAATTTAATTACAACACCAATAAAATTACATTTAAATAACATTAAGCCATATTTGGCCATTTATGTAGTAAAATAAATTTGCGTCAGACCTTACTGCTATATGTTTTTGGTAACTAAGTACTTTAGTGGACGCTGGCATTTTCGTTGACTTTGTAGGTATGATTTATATACAACCGAGCATACATACATACATTTCAACCACAGTATGAAGTCATATATTAAAGCAAAATGCTGCTATATTCTCGTTGTAAGTTCTGCAGCTGCAACAACTACAATTTGACTGGCTACAACTGAGCTCGTAATAAATTCTGCAAATAATTTTGTAACAGCACACATGGGAAGCAGACACACATGCACTCACACACACAGATAAATATATTTGTATATGTGCTTTCACCATGAGCAAGGCGAGTTAGTCGTAAATTTACTATTATAATAGAAATTGACAGTCCAAACAAGTGAGTTGGAAGAATTATTTGGATATGGCAAACGAGAAATAGTTTCATCAAAAAATTTGTTAGAATGCTAATAGCGGTTGGGGTAATTGGGATGAGTGTGGAAGACAATATTAACATAATAATCATAACAAACCTCTAGGGGAGCTGAGGAAAGAACTAATGTGCTCATGTTGTTGTTGTTGTAGGAAAAAAAATATGTTCCCAAATATACATATATGTATATGTGCAGTAACCTGGAAAAAGAACTGTTGTATGATGCCTGAGTTCCACCTCAACAAAGTGAGCTCGGTCCAGAGCCATCTCTCAAACTACATCCTAACAAGGACTGTATACCAAACTTAAACCACTGTCAAGGGCCGAGTACAAACAAGAACTCTACATAATGGAGGTCTGCTTCGCCACAATTGAAATGTAAATTAAAAGTAGGAACGGAAACAAAAAATACAGACATCGCTCAGGACTACAACCTACCGAGATCATGCTTTCATCTTAGATCTTTCTGATCTCTGCACGTTGATGCGACTAGATCCAATTTGAGGTCAGACTTAGAATGTGCGCAAGAGAACTGAAACTAGGCAAAGGAAAGAGATGCGACTCAAACACCGGAATGAGATAAAGATGAGCCTTTGGCCCGTTGAGCAGTGCAGGCCTATTTAAAGCGTACTTCAGCTACCTAGCCCATGGCAGGAGGGCGAGCATCTACAAATCAACAAACCTAGGAAATTCAACTTATAACTCGAGTTTCGAAATTTATTTTGGGAAAGTTTGCGAAGAGATGTGCCGATGGATGAAGGGGCGTTTCCAATCCAGGGGCATGAGTTTGAGGAGATTACGGAAGTTTCGAAATCATTAAATTTCACAGTCTAGGCTGCAAATTCTTTAATCTCAAAGTTTCACTCACCACTCTCCCACGTTAGACTTTAAGTGATTTAATAATAGTTTGTTCAAGTTTGATGTTCCGTATCCGTGAATAAACAAATTCTACTAACTCAGCTATAAACGTATTGAGAGCCATCGGACAGACGTGCTGAAAAGGCGGCCTTGCAAATAAAAAGCAGTCAAACTCACACAACAAGCTACTTATTATGCAGCCTATTTAATAAATTGCTATGTACGCAGTTAAAGCGCAATACCCCACTCCATGTGGTTACAATTCCTTTTCTGTTGGGTCTGCCTTAAAGCCAGTGGAATGCTCACACTAAAATGATTTTTGAGTTTGTGGCAGGTACAAAGCAGCAATGAACGCACTTCTGAAAATCTGAAAATAATCTCAGCTCCTAACAAACAGCTTGAAATCGCGCATAGTTTAGGTCTTTTATGAGCAATGAGGCGACCGCGAATTGTCTAAAGTTTGAATGGTTTGCAAAAATGAGAAAATTAATAATTTATAACTTGCGGTTATGCGCGCACAAGTTGGTGGGAATGAAACGGAGGGTGTGTATTGAAAAGTACTCAGCAACAAAAAATGCTCGGACTGCCTTAGCGGGCAATCAAAGTTTTTGTTTTGTTGAGCGGCGAGTATAGAATGGTCTTTATGTTTATCATACTATTGAGATTCCCTTAATTTTTTCACTTTACTGCCTCTTTATTAGTGTTGCGAAGCTCAATGTATTTTGGTAAGGGAATATCTGAACCGGTTCCAGTCCCTTAAAAAGATGTTGATTCTATATTTATTAAGTTTTTTTCCCAGTTCCTAAAAAAACAACCGGGAATGCAACTCACTTAAAATATGGTTCCCGACTTGGCTTTGTCATCCGATGAGACATTCACACAACACCTATTCCATCATATATCGTAAGCCTTTATTAGGAAAAAAATGAAAGATGGAATTGATGGACTCACTATTTTACGACGCAAAAAATCCTTAATATCGAGTACCCAGTCGAGTTCCTTCGGCTAGAAACGGTTAAAGTTTCGGGATCGGGTTTGAAAAATAAACCGGTTAGAAACGGTTACAGTTTCAGGATCGGATTATGTTTTCAGGATCGGATTTAAAAATAAATCGGTTTGAAACGGTTATAGTTTTGGGATTGCACTTGCGGCATCGTGTTCAATTTTTAATAATGAAGAGGTTTGAACCGGTTAAAGTTACGACTTTGAGTTTAAAAATTGTGAAACGACTTAAAACGGCATTGGTTTTGAATAAAAATGATTCCAAACGGTTATAGTTATGGGTATTTTGGGTTTCTTTTGGTGAAACGGTTTAGGTGTATATTGAAGCGGTTCGAACGGCTAACGATTTTCTATAGGTTTTTTAAAATGCAATTGCAGTTCCGGTTTTGGTTTTGGAAAAGTAAATAAGCACTCCTGAATTAAGATACTATCCTTAGTGACCTACTTGCTGGTCCTCTAGTATGCAGTTTCGGTGCTTTTGGCAGCTTTTTTGTGGTAGTTTCGAACCTATTACCACCTCCACGATTCGGTTTAATAAACTTGAAAACTGGAACCAGTCGATTTCATGAAGTAGCCGGCTCTGCAGTTCCAATTTTTTTATTCAAATTTCTTTGCATCACTGGGGGGGGGGAGGGGGGTGCCTCTCAATTGAAGTAAAGTATTTACCAGCTGCTTGCTCTCCTACATAGGCTTGTCGCATTTCAACGTCCAAAAACCAGACCGAATTAATAACAACTCCAAGAGACACTTAAGCTCGTCGTTTTCCTTTGCTGTACTTTTGCTATTGTTGTTGTACTCGCTGTACTTGTGCGTTAAAAATCCAATGCTTGTCTGGCATTTTGCCAACGATTTTCTTTGATTTTGATGCAGCACCTTCCCCACCAACACTCTCGACTATTTCTATGTCATTCAATGCGACTTTCAACTTTGGGGTGTGGGTTCTGTGTTCAGGGAGCTCTTGTCTTCTTGCTAAGCTTTGTGCGTTGATTTTTGCTGAATGTGTTATAATGCTCTTATTGAATTTCATTTAAATTTATATTCAAATAAGTGAAAGACAAATATTAAGCAAGTCGACGGAGGTAGGGGAAGATTTGTTTGCCACGGCGTGGGTATGTATGCATTCGACAGATGAAAGTTGGGGATTTGGGGTGCAATACCAGCAGTCAAGATAGGAAGATTTTGAGCCATAAAAGTGATTTCGGTTTAATAGCAACACATGCGCGATGATGGAGCTCGGTGACAATGGACTACATTGGGACTCTAAGAGACTACTTCGCGAATCCGAGATGGCAAAATCAATTGTTCTTAACGTCAATCTATCAAAGATAGCGATATTGAGAAGTAACTAGGATCTCACTTGATACGCGATTCAACCCTGAGGACACACATAGAACCAAGTGGGATAAACTCGTTCAGTTTTCACGAAACTCGAGTCAAAAAAAAAAAACCTCGGAGAGTGAGCGGACATTTCAACGCATCCAGTCACTTAGCCACTTCAATGACTCTGAGCAGCTCAAGGATTTCGTCAGCCCATAATATGAAACTGACTACAGAACCCAACCGGCTCTTTGTACGCTTCGTTGAACAATGTTAATAACGAGCTTGTGTAAGATATCATCTGATGTAATGAGCCTTATGATCAACACACAGTAGGTACCAGCTACCAATGGTTGTTCCCAAGTCACTATCGAAAAACAAAAAGTTGAACTTAAACCGTCCAAAGCAACCAGAAAAATGCATTTCCAAATCACTTCAAACCTTCCGTATGACTGCTCAGTTCGTACGCCAATGCCTCAATAGAAGTAAATTATTGCAATGAAAGACTGAAGAGCAATCAGCAGACGAAGTTAAACTGCGTACATTGTTTCTGACGCCGTCGTCGTTGTAACTACCTATTGTAAGTGGGCCAAACCAGTCAGCATCACGCTCACCCAGCCACAGTTGCTACTCAACTCAACTCAACTCACATTTAATAGCCTTGAAAATCGGCACTCCCACCTCCGCTTGGCGTGCAACCGTCCACAACACAAATTTATTGCGCCTCATACATCAAATTGTTTCGTCTCGTAAAACTAGTTATTGCTTTACTTTCCTATTGTTTACGCCGTCTGGCGGTCTGCCTATCTCTAACTGTGTAAATACTACTCATACAAAGTCCATCTCATGGTCATTTGTTAACTTTTTACTTCCGTTTCTGCTTCCATTTCCGTTTTTTTTTTCGTTTCAGTGGCCTGTTTTTCTCGCAAGATGAGTAGAAATCGATTTGCCGTGCATTGAATATGAGATGATACGCCGCTTGTGCTGGGTGCAGGTGGCGATAAAATGACATTGGGATTGTATAGCAAATTGTATGATTGGGGAGAAAATGTGAGACCATGCATTCATGCTTTGACTGCTACCTCAAGGCTAGTTTCGCACGGATTTTCAAACTTTTACCGAAAAATGTTTGGATTTCAGAATTTTTGTTTTGTCCTAAGCTCAGTTGGAATTTATTGAATTCACTGAATGACTATAGTGTCAAAACGAAAGCTCTAAAAAGTCCCATAAATTGATTCCATATCAAATCGGTAATGAAGCTCCAACCAACGAGCGGTTAAGTGAAGCAACGTTCGGATACAAAAATTGCTTACAAAACGATCTAAATGAGTAAACAGTTGTAAAACGTCCTTACTACCTCGGTTTTGGCCGCCTGTTATTCCCTTACCTACCGGGTTCACATACTATTTTCTGCCACTAAACACTATCCAAAGTAAATTTATCACCTGACTTTCAAGTCGGTCTAGTGCTGCCAGAACCTCAACCACTCAAAATATGATCTAGCCGGACGTTGTCCTAAACACTCTTCTCCGTTGTCATGAAGGCTTTTGAATGTTCAGGAGCCCTTTTTTTCTCGATTACTCCAATTGCTATTCTATCTGATTTTAGCTTGATTCTTTCAAAAACATCAAGAGATATGTGAAGGGATGATTATGGAGCGGACTCTTTTATCTAGCAATCTTCCATCAGATTGTGATCGATATTCGGAGCTCGTACAGTGGTCGCAAAACAGCAGGAATCGTCCGCCTCTTCTAGATTATTAAAAGAGAACTTATCCTCGTCGTTGACATTTAAATTTTTACAAATTTGTATTTTTTGTCTTTTTTCTTCTTATTATTTTCTTCTTCTATTTTCTTCTCTTTCACAATACTCCTTTCCAAATACTCCAACTTCATTCTCTTGCTCTTCCGTTCCTATTCCTATTCTGTTACCATTCTAATTTCTATTTCTGTTCATGTTCTTATTCTATTGCCCTTTCTATTCCTCTTACTGTTCCTGTTCCAGTTATAAAATTGTTCGTATCTGATCTGCTTTAAGTATTACATTCCCTATCAAGTATTTATTCTCTTTATATTTCTATTGCTACATGAACAAGTATGTATTCTTGATATTCAGTTCCTTGTCCTTGTCCTAGTTCTATTTCTATTCCATTTTTCTTCTGTTCGGCTTCCAATCCATGTCTTGTTCCTATACATTTTTCTTTTCCTATTCCATTTATTATCTAGTTCTTGTTCCTATTTTTCTGTTCTATGCTTTGTATTATTCTGTTTCTGTTCCATTCTTTATTCTATTCCTATTATACTTCTATCATTCCTATTCCTATACTTTTCTCATTCCATTGATTCCTGTTCCTATTCCTATTCCTATTCATCTTCTTTATCTTTTCCCCAAATCCATTCGTAGTTACGACAAAGTTTTGCAAAACTTTATATTTTATTAATTAATTTTTCTCTCTCACTCTCTCTTTATCTCTCTCTCTCTTATTCACATTCATCGAATATTTAATTTAAATCCCCTCCATATAGTCCTTGATTTTCCATTTTTTCAATGTATTATCTAAGGTCATAGCAAAAATATATTTCATTTAAAAAACTTTGTTCAATGCCAGCGCAATATTTTTAGTCTTTATAACTCCCCTCTCCCCTATTAAAACACACACATTAATTTCGCACTTAATCAGCTAAACGCAACACACCATTAAATTAACTTAAATACATTTTCCAAACGCTTTTCTCTAGTTATTAAAATTTACGTAGCACAAGATTACGAAATGAAATATGTGCTTACACAAGTTAAAAGTAAGTGATGGGCAAATGAAGAACTGATTCTGTTGTATTCGGTTTCAAAGGTGAAAAGGGTACTTGAATCGGTTTATTCTTTATACTTTCATACTATATGAACCGTATTCTTCACTACCCAGCGATTTACTTATTATATTTACATATGTATATATTAAAAATAGTAATGTAATTTCATTTTAGTACTCACTTTGAGTGCTCCAAGCAGCTTCACAATTCTGCCACGGCAACTGACGACGAAATGAGGCGCACATATAAAATATTGTCCATGCGATAATTAAATTATAATAAAGCATTACAATTGCCGAAACGATAACCATACCAGCGCCAAGACCACGAAATAGCGGACAAAAGCGACGATATATGGCTACTGGCCCCAAAGCGGCATATTGTCCAAATGACAGCTCCATGAACATTAGCGGTAGACCAGCAATAATTAACATGATTGTGAAGGGTATGAGGAAGGCGCCTGTATGAAAGTAATTAAAAAAAAAAAATTAAAAATTTATTTCATTAACATAAACAATTTTCCAAAAAAAAAAAAAAACATCTGCAAAACCACTTACCACCACCATTGTTATAGCAGAGATAGGGAAAGCGCCAAACATTACCCAATCCCACTGAGTAACCCAGCAAAGATAGTAGAAAATCAAAACGGCCAGTCCAATTGCCACGCTCCGGTTCGCCGCCATCACCTGTGTCGAGTGCAATGAGCGCTGCACCAGAGTCACCACCGCCTATGGCCACTTTGGATGCAGGTGTGGTAGGTGTGTTGGGTGGAAAGGTAATAACATCGATGGGTTCACTTGAAGGTGGGCGATTCGGTCCATCGCCAGCGCCGCCACCACCACCATCACCGCCGATACTAATGCTAATTGATTTGCCGCTTTTGACGTTTTCGCTGGCAGCTGGTGTGGCAGTTGTGATGGTTCTCGTTGTGGTGCTGCTGTTGTTTGGCATTTTGGCGGGCAAATCTACTGTGGTGAAACGATCCTCGTTTTGCTGTTGAAGAGAGAGAAAAGACGAGTGTAAAGGAAATGTAAACATTTGTTTTTGTAGCTCAATTTGAATTTCGTAGTATAAAAATAAAAATTTTCAGTGCATCTTTAGATTTTACTAAGCGCTACACTGCCTAAAAGTATGCAAGGCGTAAGAAGTGATCCACGATTGTTCCCTTGGGATAGTCCCATTGTAAACGTTCGGTTATAAATGAGTACATTGCAGTTCAGGAATAACCAGCACCATCAAACAAACCAATTCATGTTAGAAAATGGTCCCGAAAATATCTCAAAACTAACTTGAAAACTTTCTGAACAATAATCTCAATATTTACTTGAAAATGTCCTAGGAATAATTGAAAAAATAACTGTCAAACCTTAGTCAACCAAGAAAAGCTTTCAAAATAATAACGCAAGTATTTCTAAATAAACTTAAACAAAGCCGTCAATTGTCCAGCAAATGTAGCCAACAAAATTTTATAATCAACTTGAAATATTTCAGAAATTACTCACAAAAATAACTAATACTAATTCGAAGTTTTCAAAACAGTTCCAGTATTATTTTGAGATAATCCCGAGCTAGCTAGTTCAAGTCAATATCTTAAAATTCACCACAGAGTATGCACGAAACGGCAAAGAAATATTACCAAAAATCTCAAGAAGATTACGAAATTGTCCTTTAATGATTTAGAAATAATCCCGAAAACTCTTCTAAGGATTTATGAAATGCCAAAATAACCTTAAATTTCAAAAAATTATAACAACAAATTAAAAAAAAAAATTACCAGAGTTCCGTAGAAGCTATGAAATTATTAAACTTTAATACCGAACTATTCTTTTCACAATCCCGTAATCTCAAAATTATAACTTAACAATCTCTGAGATAATCCTTAATCATTACAAAATAACACCAAAACAGCCATATAAAGAAATTCAAAATGTTAGATCTGAAAGGGATAGAGCAAATCCGATTGAGTATGAAAAATACGCGGTGATCCCAGCATGTAGAATTTGATGTGACATAACTTCGAGAATTTATAGGACAAGCTTCTCCAACAATATGAGACCAAACGTAGATAATCATGTAGATCCGGAAAGACACTATCCACAATACCACACCGGCCGCCTGCTTACTTTGTTTATTTAATTTCTCATTTATAATCGCTGTGGGAGATCATGGGATGATAGTTTTGTTACTCATACGCACGCCCCCATTCAACGCAATGCATCGCATCGCATCACTTCATTCATTCATGTCATTACTTGCCACTGAATTGCATTCATTGATTACTTTCTGCTGAATCATTGTTTATGCATTTTGTGTACTCTAAAGCAGCGGCAACAGCTGCTGCATTACACCCAATACCACCGGCCGACGTCTCTATGGACATAACGACTGCTAGCATTGGAGTGTTTGGGCGTTTGGAGCGTTTAGCGCTTTGGCATTGATTGCTGTCATCTGTCAATAATTAAGCGAATTTCAAAATAAAAGAAAAACGCGCAAAACAAAATATTTATTGCAAAAAAAAGTTTACAAACAAACAATTGTGCTATCCCACACACCACAGCACATGTGTTCCTCTACACCTCCACACAGTGACTTTGCATTTAAACTTACACTTTCGGAATGTTAATATCAAAATACGAATACGCGCGTTGATGTGATGCTCACGGTGTGATGGCGTGATGATTGTTGCGTGTGATGGATTTATGCTAAATTAAAGGGATTTGGGTGTGTGACTTTGTATAAATTGCTGCGATATACATAATTTGCGAAAGTGTCAAATGTGTGCAGGGAGGTATAAAACCCTTGGTTGAACTTTTATGTTAAATATTCTATTTAATTTGATGACATCGCAAAATCACGCTTACAATGTGACGTGGCAATTTATATGCAGAAATTTAGTACGATATCGATATGACTAAGCACACTAAGGTCGAGAGACTAACTTGGCTAGGACATGCTAAGTATTCGTAAATTAATAAAAATTGCTCAGCCCAGCACTATGACTTTGATGTTTCTCGAACCACTAAAACACTAACTAAAAGTTTGGGGAAGAGTTGAGGACATTTCAAATATGCGCCCTACTACGCGACCCAATATCACTGAGCTGAGATGGTATTTGGCGCGCTCGAGTTATAAGTTACTTTTGTCATTCCAGTGGAACCTTTGAGCCCTAGCTCCCTAGTATTCAGAAGCGCTCACTTTAAATCATCCGGGCTTGCTCTTTGCTGCTTAGTCAGAACTCGCAACTTTTTAGCTTTCTATGAGGACGTCATTTGACCATCGCATTCGAAAGACAAATTTACTTCGCAACCATTTTTTCATTTAAAATACTTCCATTGAATCCTACCAATCGCTGTGCGAATATGCCAATAGCATAAATTGCGACACTGACCTTTAACCTCAACGGCATTTTCTATGTGTATTTAAATACAAATTCGCATACCAAATCTAAATACTCGTAAGTGCACATAAAATTACTTAGAATGAGCAATTAAGAGGCTGAACAAGGAAAATCTCAAAAGCTTGAACTTGAATGGAATGTCATTAAACAAATGAATTAACACGAAAAGGATGCTGTGTTGAAAACGAGACAAGGTAAATGAGCAAACAAATAACTCAAGGTAAACAACCTTGACAAAGAGGCTGAGGCCAAATGATTTTTAGTGGCAGTTTTTCGTAAGAATAGCAAACCAATGAGGAAGGAAATAAATAAGGCGTATACTGTTTGCGGCTGTGACTAGGGTTTCTTATATTTCGTGAATGTAGCTAATGTATTGAATTTGTAGTAAGTGAATGCTACTGGAATTAAGCTCAAATGAGGCAGCGAGCTGAAGGGTCCAAATGAGCAAAGATGTGAACAGGGCAGCTTCCAAAGTTGTCTCACAAATGAATAGCGACTTGAGACATTCTGGTACTGTTCTGACAATGCAGAGAACTGTGCGGTAAAGCCCATGTGTGACGGTGATCCAGAAGGCCAACCGAAGCTGAAAATATTGCAATGACGAGGGAATTTTTGGTCCTTCAGTTTAGTACGCCAGGAGTTCAAAGACAAGTTTTGGGTTATGAATTATCTCCTGGTTTTCTTCACGACTGCACAAAACTAGCTCGAGTGCAGCTGAACTATCTAAACTCAGAAATTTTGGATGCTTTGAATTGCAGGCGCCAAGGTCGTGGAACTCTTGCGACTTATGGCTAACTTACTTTGGTTCCAATGTTGTCTGTAACATTTAATAGTTCTAGCAAAAAAAAATCTCCAAAGAACTTCCGCCAGATGGTGCGTGTATTGAGATACTTAGTAGGGACTTGAACCGTGAAGCCTGAGCGAAAATTTGTCGAATGGGTAGCTTAGCAAACCTACAGCTTTTCCAAAAAACCTTAAAATAGCTAGGAAGCCTTAAGCTTCAATTCATAATTGTCTATCTAGTATTGCCCTGTAAACTTGGAAGTTGAAATGTAGTAATTGAAAACCCGATGACAATGCCATATATGCACTAGTCGAGATATTCAGAGATGAGGTAGGCACTTCGAACAGGATATCTTTTGCTAAACTATCTTGCAAGAAAGACAGCTAAAATAAGCTGACCTAACCTGCAAAAACTATTAAAAAAGCAATGTGAATAGTTCGTGTGTTCGTAGCAGCACGATTGGCGCACCCTACAGGCTAGATTTAATTTTTTATTACACAAAAGTACTGAAGGCCACATGAATGACAAGATGACGGCACAACAACATGAAAAAAAAAACAAAAAACAAAAAAGCAGTTAAGGGCAAACGTGGCCATGTTGCTGTTGGCTATCAAATTGGTAACACTTGTCGCTGACACTTTGAGGGCGTAAACAAAACAAAACAAAAAAAAACAAGAAACATCAAAAAAAGGACAACAAAAAACATTCGAAATCAAGACTGAACACATTTAGACTTTCGGATACACACTCACTTTGGATACTCACTGAATATACACTAATTTCCAAAAGCCATTGTTATGGAAAAGTCGGCTCGGATATCGTTGAAGAGTCTGAAGCAGTCTATTGGCGCTGCGCCAAAAAGTACATGAATGTCATGATGCCAAAAACGGCTGCAAACGGGCCGAAATAGCGTCGAGTTGTGCCGTGTTCAGTCAATGTGCCCCCCACCCACTTGCGTATGGTCAGCTTATGGCGCTTTTTTTTATTTCGCAATTCAACCATAATTTACCGTCAAATGGTAGGACACAAAAAAACTTAAAAAGAGCAAAAAAAAAAAAACAAACAACAAAAAAGTGATACAATCGACCAGCACTTTTGTAGCACCTCCTTCGCGCCACTCCAACCGTGAAACGTGAATTATTCAACAACTTTTGTGTGTTTGTCCATTTCATTGTGACTTTTATGTTTTTCTAGTTTTTCTATTCCACAACAAGCTTTTGGGAATTGCCATTTCCATAATAAATTTAATGGTAACTCCAGTATGTGTTCTTGTTGTTGCTTTTGTTTTCAATTTACACAAGTCACATTAATTTTAAGTAAATTTTTAGGTTGTGAGAAATGGTAAAAGAGACGGAATTATTTAGCTGGAGAATGACAAGGAAGCGTACAAGTCACATAAGAAGTTACGTCACAGGTAAGAAGATTTCAGTTTAACAGTACCGAAGGTTATTCTATTTTGTAGTGAAAAAATGCAGCATTTTCTTTTATTCCATAATTTTGAACAAACCTGTTAAGTGATGATTACTAATCGTAATGATTACCAGTTTGCTTAATTATATTTGGAAAAGTCTGCTAATAATTGATTACCTAATTTTTTCGGATTTTGATGACTTTTTTTAATAAAATAAAAAATAATAAAAAACAATTCAAAAAAAGAAAATTTACAAATAAATAAAATAATCAAAAACAATCAAAATATTTTTTTATTACTTCCCACTAATTTAGATCTTTGGACTACCTTTGATTATGTTTGATTGTAGACTCATAAATAATAAAACCGAAAATAATACTATGGTAATCGAAAACATTTAAAAATCCGAAAACAAAAAATTTACAAAAAAAAAAAAAATATTTCTGCGTTTAAAAATAACAAAAGCAATAAAAAAATAAAAAACAATTAAAAATAAATATTTTTTTTCGATTCAAAAAGAACCGAAAACTATAGAAAAATGAACTAAATTAATCAAACATAATAAGACAAATTAAAAATAATTAAAAATAAATTTATTTTTTTCGGTTCTAAAATAAAAAATTATCAAAAGTAATCAAAGCTATAGAAAAAAGTAAAAAAATTAAAAAGCCTGTTTTTTTTCTCTTCGAAAATAATAAAAACAATTAAAAATAAATATTTTTTTTCCATTCAAGAATAATCAAAAACTATAGAAAAAAATTAGACAAGGCTGATATTTTTTTTTTATTCAAAAATAAAAAAAAAACTAAATTAATCAAACATAATAAAACAAATCAAAAACAATTAAAAATAAATTGATTTTTTTCGGTTCAAAAATAAAAAATTAAAAAAAAATTATCAAAAGTAATCAAAGCTATAGAAAAAAATCAAAAAGGCTGATTTTTTTCTCTTCGAAAGTAATAAAAAAAAACTCAACTAATCAAAATTATTCAAAAATAATAAAAAAAAATTTAAAACAATTAAAAATAAATTAGTTCTTTTCGATTCAAAAATAATAACAAAGAAAAACAACAAAAATAATCGAAAGTAATCAAAACCATAAAAAAATCGAAAACAATTAAACAAAAAGTTGTTGTCGCTGTTATGCTCGCACTTCAAATTATGAGCTTTTCGGTATAAACTTTTTTTTTTTACATTTTCACTTACCTCCCATAAATCCACATCCAATGCTGTGCTCGACTCCTTATTTGATTTTAAGCGTTTTGGTTTTGATTTTGATTTCGGTTTATTCGTTTTATCCATATTTGTGTGCTTCCTTTTTGTTGGGGGTTTTATAATTTATGGTGCAGTAATATAATGTATGTTGTTGTTGTTGTACGCAAAGTATTTTTTTTTTTAAATTGAAAATTTCTAAAACAGCTGCTATTCTTGGTATGTCTTTTGTTAATGTTTTCACTTTGTGTTCATTTTCAAATAAAATTTCATGCACTGTTTGGTATTAACATAAAATTAATTAATTAATTTGTACAGTTTTGTAAATTTAACGAGATTTTTTTATAGCGTTTTGTTGAGTACTTTACTTGCTTAAAAATAAGAATTTTAAATACAAATTTTAGTCTCTGCAATTTGCTTCAAATTTAATTTTTTCTTTTAACTGTTTTTTTGCGTCTCTCGCGCACACTAAGCACTTGTTGTTTTTGTTTTTGTTGCTATTTTACTTTAATTGCCCTTCTGTTCTTAAACGTGCGCCATTATTATTATTATTTGTTGTTGTCGCAATTGTTGTTTTTTCTTGTTCTTCTTATGCTCTTTTTAGCAATGTTCACTTATGATTTATGGTTTGTCATTGTTGTTGCTCATTTGTTATGTTGGCACCATGTGGCCGCCACCGCTCATTTCGCTGTGTTTTAGTTTGCTTTGTTGTTGTCTTTTGCTTATTGTTGCTCTTGCTGTAGTTGTGGTTGTTGTTGCCATTGTAAATGTGCTGCGATTATGATATTTAATGTCACTGTAATATAGCCATACAAATGCTGTCAACAATTAACCAATGAACTGTCGCGTAAGCTGAAATGAGCAGCAGATTAAATGAAAGAAGATATTTAATTATTTAGTTGTCTCTTTTAGGGAAAATATTAAATAATAAAATGTCTTAAGGGACATGTTAAATTTGGAACTCAGACATGTCACTAATACTGAGGTAAAGGTTAGAGGTTGTTCGGTAATCAAATTTTGAAAACCTTAAAATTTATTAAATTTGATTTCCGTGTTCCTTGAGAAGAACGCTTGCTTTTCATTTGGAAAAGTAAGAATTTAGTACATTTTTCAAATCTTCATTTTTACAAAAAAAAAAATAAATAAAAACAATTTTAAATTTATTTATTTATATTTTCCATGCAATTTCCACATTTAAAGCTGAAATCTTTGCACTTTCAAATAAGCAACACAGTGCATGTGCAGCCAAGTTCACACATTTACGTTAAATAAATATTTTGACACTAAAAATAGCAAATTTCCAAATAAAGTCTTGAATACGAATGCGGAAATTTTTGGTTTAATGGTTTGATAATTGAGCAAAATTGGTGTGAAGGCGACTAAATATTATGAGTCACTTGGGTTTTTCTTAATGCTTTGGGTTTTTCTCAATGCAGCAAAATTTTCTTCACACCTGCCAGTTAAGATGAATTTGCGCGTGAATGAGAAAAGTATGTACATATGTTGCCTGCAGCATATTTGATCGTATTAAAAAAAGTATCGGTAGTATGACAAAAAAAAAAAAATTTATGGTCACCGTATTCCGTCATATTTTCGGAATTTATACAGTCAGCTACTAAGGTATAAAGCTCGCATACCCATGCCCAGTAAATACAACTTTTAAAACAACCTTGCAAAAATAATACACATTGGGGGTTATAAAAAAACTTTTTGGTTTTCAATACGGCCTAATGTATATCTTTTTATGCATGTATTTGATTATGTCATATTCAACTTTCACACCTTTTCAATTAACGCTTGCCTAACCATTTCAAGGAACAGTGCTAATTCGTCGTGTAATTTTTTTATAATTTTCCATGTGTTATGAATACATTGTTAATTAAATTTTGCGCATAAAAGTTTTAGTAACGCACTAATTTGTTTTATGTTTTTTTTTTTAAATTGTTCATGTCGTTATTGTTTGTTCAAATTGCGCATATTTTGTATGGCTATTTAGCAAACGATTTAGATTTAATATTTGCGTCTTAAAAACTATTTAATGTGGTAAATAATTGTTGTTCTTGTTATTGTTGGTAGAGACGCACAGCACTTGACTGGATCTGGATCGGTTATACTAGTCCTAACAACAACTGGTTTTAGCTGAAGCAATTTGTTTGACCATAAATAGGAATTTTTAAAATATTTCCATTCTGGCGCCACCTAGCGTGGTTTTCTCTTTTTGGAAATTACCCTTTTTTAAATAGCATCGAAAATTTTACAAAAACTTCAAAAAGGTTTTAACTTTTTAGTTTTGTTTTCAGTAACTTTTGTAGCTTTCGAAATCAATTGAGGGAAATTATTTCACTCTCTACGGAGAATCAGAGTATACTTATCACCCTTTATTTAAAAGAGGTGGTCCAATTTACATGCCAATATCCTACTCCATCTAGGAGTACTCCATTTTTTTGCTTCTTAATGCTTCATGGAGGACCTACATATGTATGTAGGTGGGAGTACTCCCCAAAGTTTATTTCAGGAGAGCTGCTGACTCTCGGTATCGTAGCCAGCGATGAAAATAGTAGCAACAACTAAAGCAAATATTCAAATTGTTTTTCATTGGTCCACTACCAACTCTTCGCACTCACAGTGAGAGCCGATCACATACAACAGCATGCATGACACATCTACTCAAACAACAAAGGCGAATATGTGTTTGGCATTGGTAGTGGTGTTTTTCTTTAACTAATTTTTCTATATCAAAGTAAAATGTTTTTAAATTTTTTTTGATTGACTGCACTGCAACTTGAGCAAACCAAATGCCAGCAATACTGCGCACATATATTTTGGGTTATAAAAAGATATTCCACACCATACACCTTATTTAATGAACAAATAAATAAAGTAAAAACATCAAAGCGGCAGTTTTACTTTTTTCGTGGTTAATTTTTTCACAGAAATTCTCCCAACTCATTTAACTATTACTTCATCGCATGTCAAAGTTAAAAAAGAAAAAAAAAAAAAGAAAAAAACACAACAAAAAATGTGCTGTCAATTATCAAAGTTTACATTTTAACATTAATTTACAAAACAATTATGCGCATTCACACAATAAATGCAATCAACGCCTTGTTTTTACGACTTCGTTGGCCTCGAGCTGTTGGTGATTGATTCTACGAGTACGCGTACATTGCGAAGCGAATTCAAAGGCACTAAGGCATGAATACTCAAGGTATCGTTCGAGTTCAAAGTACTCGATACTTTCGATATCTTTAAAGGATAGTAATCGATAAATTCATCGATCCGTAGTGATTTTGGTTATTCGATGTTTTTATGGTAAGTATCGATTTTTGATGAATCTATCATAAAATTACAAATTTTAAAAGGAAAGTAATCGAAAACAATTCCAAAAAACCGATAACTCGACATATCAATATCGATATCTAACACGCACTGAAGTTGTGAGCAGATAATCGAATTTTTATTGAATCGATATTTTTCACTATCGCTTTTTTAACAGTAATCATCTTGAAAAATCTATTACAAATAACAGATTTAAAATCGAAATAAATCGATAACAATGCCAAAACAGCCGATAATTCGACAAATCAATATCGATATCAAACACGTACTGTGGTTGTGCATAAATAATCAATTTTGAATTTAATCGATACATTTTTTTACAAATCATCGATTGTTTGGAATCGTTTTTTAGTCGATTTCTGATTAATCAATTATAAACTATCGATTTCTGTAACAAAGCCCATCTGTGCAACGGATAGAAAAATGTATAAAACCAAAAAACGTAGAGCATAAAACAAGTCAAAGCGAGGTATAGTGGTACCCAGTAAACTAAATAAATTCTTGTATAGATAATTCACGACAAAAAGTAATCGGATTTTCTGACACCCAGTCACATCCCTAACATGTACCCATGTACGCCTGTCTACCTATTTCCTTGCTTAAAAACGTTGAATGAAACTATGACAATGCATTCATTCATGTCACATAGACTTCCTTGATATCTCAGCGCTTTGTTTATACAACGTTGCCACTGATTTGTTATTTACGTAAAAACTAAATAAAATTTTATTTTTCATTGCAATTTTATTTGTTTTGTATTAAATTCTCATTTTATTTTACCGTAGTAAATTGTTTTTGTAGTTATTTTTTTTTTCATTCTGTCTTCAACTCGTTCATATTTTCACAATTAAAATCCAACATAAGTTTTTGTTTACTTAATAATAAATAAATATCTGTGACCTCTTTTCGCAATAAGCGCCTACAGAGTAAATAATATTTCTTCGCGCTTCAAAATGAATAAATGGCTATCTATATATGTATGAAAATGAAAGAGTTTCGCTGTAGAAAAATACCAAAGAAATCAGCGAAAAAACTTGTATAAAACTAGAATTTTCTAACTGGTATTAAACTAGTCCGAAAAAGAACAAAAATTTGATTTAACAAAATATTGGAGAATACCGAAGTGTTATGACTTAAAAAATATTTTTAGGAATATGTTTTTGTAACTTTGATGATATTTGGCAACCAGTGCTCGACCATTCACTTACATATGAGTCCTAATGTGGGACTGGTTGTTCATACTAGTTTTGAAGTAGTGCTCACACTAGTCTTAAAGTAATTTACAACTAGTTGGTTTGATTGCAGCATTATTGCGAGTGCCCCTGATATGCAATTAAAATTAAAGATAAAATAAATGAAAGGCTTTGTTGTATGTTATATGTATTGATACTCTTTATTTTTATTCATAATACTTTTTCCTCTTTTTTCTATGTATCATATAGATTGGCGGACTATATTTTTCTTACTGAACAGCGCTGGCCTTGGACATAGAAGTGATCAAAGAAATAGCAGATTGTTGCAAGGGTAATTAGTTTAGGATTCGGCTGTCTATTTCGGAAAACGCTTTGCGTTACTACAAAATGTGAGAGTGAAGGTGGGATAAATTGAGCAAATAGAAGCCTGCTACATGACAGACTAATGTGTACCTGTAGCTGCCCCCTCTCCCATGCTAGTTTCAATACCGTCATTGTCTCGGTAGAGTGACTTACTTAGGGAAATGAATCCCCTTAGGCGTTCGTTAATCCGCCCTATGCTGTGGTTGACAAGTACAACTTAAACGCAGTTAATACACTTTTTTTATTCTTTCAATGCTCTAAGCCGATCGCCTGACTAGGCGCCTATTGGGTCTCCGAGATGCCCATAAAATAAAAATAGTTGCGCGCTATTTAAAAAAGCCTATTTTCTATTAAATTTTATCTACATCAATTTGTGCATACTCAGCCACTTTCTTGCAAATTAACTAATAAAATATAGCACATATTACACATTAGGATGGGCTGGAAAAAATATTTGGTTCAGCTTAGCATGTGGATACATATTTTACTTCACGAAAATAAAAATAACAAAATTATTTAATTAATTAATAAAACAGATATTATTGAAAAATTGCATTGGCAATAAACGTAAACACTTCGATAAAATTTTTTTTTTACTATCTTTTCATAATTTTTTTTATTATTGAAAAATAAAATACAAAAGTTACATAATTATTTTTATTACCTACAAAAAAAAAATAATAATAATAAAATAAAAAAATAAATTGATATAATTGAATTGAAATATAAAAAAAAATTAATAAAAAATAATTTTTTTTATTCAAACTTTTTTCGAGATTCACATCTGTTGAGGCTATCCAAATATAAAAAAAAAAAAATATGTATACGTATGTATGTACATACATACATATTTAAAATTTTCCAAATTTTTCCAAATTGTTTAAAACAAATAAATTCTTTTGTATTTAAATGAAAGAGGGTTAAGAAAAATTCAATTCGATATTTTTTGTTCTTTTTTTCGATTTTGGAAGATTTTTAGTTTTGGTTTAGAACTATTACTTATTTATTTATAAAACGAGCGCGCCAACTAAATATGTAGAGAAACTTTTGTTTACATATTCTTTTTTTAGGGTTGAAATTCTAATTCCTTGGGACGAGAAAAAAAAATCGACCCACCCTACTGTTTATGTACATACGCCTGTGTTTATGTCGCTATATTCGTACTTAGCCTAAAGCATTTCCTTCGATTTTGTCGAGATTTTTCTACATTGACACTTGAGTGGAAAATGTTTCAAGAGCTACAACTTAATTATGAAAACGATAAAACGTTATTGAGCAGAAACACATAAACGCAAGCGTCAATGTGTATGAAGGACTCACAGACTCATAGCCTTATAGACTCATGTGTATGCGTTTATGTACTACATATGTATGTGTGTCTGTATTGTGGCGATTATTATGTTGTGCACATATTATGTTTGTATGTAACATTTTGTAAATTATTGTTTGTCTACTTGTAACTTAACTCATAATCCATTCCGGCATTTTGCTTGTGAAAAATGTTTAAGATATATAAAATGATATAATGAAGGAGCAAATCCTGTCAAGCTGCCATACATGTGTGAACGCATGTGTGTTTGTGTATGTGTGATAAAAGCTCTGTGCGAGTGTCTTTGACGTGTACGTCACTTGTGGCGAGAACAGCGTGAGCACACTCATTAATCTTGACGCAAGCCACAAGGGTTTGAGGCGAACAGTGTGACAGTTGCATAGACACAGACACAGACACAGCTTATTACGGCACAACGAAATTACATTAGTGTGAAACAAAAAAATTAAAATGGTAATAAGAAAGTTCTACAAAACTTTGCAAAAGGTTTCGGTTTTTGTTGATGGATGACCACTTCTTTTGCTAGAAAAATTAGAAGCAACATTTTGTTAAACAAGCATTCAAAAAAAAACCAAAACCATCTAAAAAAAAATTTTATGAAAATACGGTGCGAATACCCCTCGTTTGATACCCATATTGGCAGCTCTCATTTAATATTTTTATTTATTTTTTTAAATAAGTGGCAACCATGCGAAATCCTTCTAAAGTGATAAAACTAATGTTAGCAACAGTTTAAAATTTAGCAAAATGATCAGCATTCAGAAGCGTATCCAGATGCCTTTTCGCGATAGTGGTAACTATGACACACAAAATTTAATTGGATTACGTGGCAACCCTGTTCCAAAATTCTTTAAACGAATCCAGCGCCGACTTTTAGTTTTCCGAATCTCGCCCCATCCTAATTTTTGTCGATACATAAAAACTGAAGGGCTATAAAAATTTGCTGAAAGCAACAAGGAAAATGTTGTAAAAATGGAAGAACAAATTTTCTGTATTGTTAAGGGAAAAGGAAGAAGAAGTAACAAGCGTCGAAAGAATGAATGATTGTACGGCAAAAATGCCATCAGCAAGATGAATCAGAAGTAGTGATGCCGTAGTGATGACAAGAGTGACGACGAAAAATTGTCTGCTCGTCACATAAGGAAGCAGTTGTTGTAAGAAGTATCTATAAAGACGTTTTGTATATACATATGAATGCAATATAAATGTGTAAATGGAAATAAATGTATATACAAACATATTGGATTTTATCATAAAACTTTTCACCTGAGAGTATTCTTTAATTCACTATAGCTCGGACTACGTTGCGTATGCGTAACATTTTTCTTGTTTATTTAGCCCTATAGTGATCTGATTAGCTGGCTAATGAAATGTGACCTTGCACCGCAGGAATTAGTATTAGCACAGTTTCCAGGTATTGAATTATTTGAAGAGTATTACTACACCGATAAGTTAAACAGTAAGGCTTTGGCTTTATTCTTTTTTTTTTTTAATTATTTTATTTCATCTTACTTGATTTTATTTTGTTTTATTTTATTTTGTTTTTCTGATTTTATTTTATTTTCTTTTCTTTTGCTTTTATTTTATTTTATTTTATTTTATTTTATTTTATTTCCTTTTATTTTATTTTAATTTATTTTATTTTATTTTATTTTATTTTATTTTATTTTATTTTATTTTATTTTATTTTATTTTATTTTATTTTATTTTATTTTATTTTATCTTATTTTATTTTATTTTATTTTATTTTATTTTATTTTATTTTATTTTATTTTGTTTCATTTTATTTTATTTTATCTTATTTTATTTTATTTTTTTTTATTTTGTTTTATTTTATTTTATTTTGCTTTATTTTATTTTATTTTATTTTATTTTATTTTATTTTATTTTATTTTACTTTATTTTATTTTATTTTATTTTATTTTATTTTATTTTATTTTATTTTATTTTATCTTATTTTATTTTATTTTTTATTTTATTTGATTTAATTTAATTTAATTTAATCTAACTTAATTTAATTTAATTTAATTTATTTTATTTCATTTTATTTTATTTACTTTGTACTGGACAATTTTATTTTCGCCATCCTTAAGAAATTTGTATTTTATTGGCCGAGTCTAGTATGTACCAATATCTGTTTGCATCTCCCCATCTGCGCTTACACTTTTTTACTTCAGGTGTGCAAATTTCCGTCATTCTTGCCGTTCATCCCCTTCTTGACGGTTGCAGAAAAGAGCTTAACCAGTCACTGAACATGCATTCTCCGGAAACAGTGCGAAATTTACTTAATTGTACGCGTAATACGTATTAAGAAGCCCGCAAATGTAATGTGTGTTCAGTGCCCTAAGGTTGCGTATACGCCATGTCACGCTACATTTCACGCATGACACTGGCAGTGAAGCAAGTTATCTACCCTGATGCCCTTGTCACTCTGATAGGTGTGAAAGGAACGCTATAAGGGCGCATACATTAGATGAAGTCTGTATGCTAGATTTGACCGTTTGCAAGTATGCGTATTTAGACTTGAATTTAAATTGTCTCTCCCTGCAAAAAGCATTGGTCCTATAACACAAAATTAGTGGTATATAGATAGCTAGAAAAATCTAGTTTTTATCTAGACCAATATGACTAGTTGTGCGCATGTAGTTTTGCTTTGCCGAATTGAAGAAATATATTCACTTGTTATGTTAATGAGCACAAAAATTATGTATAGACCAAACGGTCTATCTTTGGTCTGGACTGTACACGGCATAAATGGTAGAATGGTAGACCAAGCCTAGGACATGCTCCGTGTAAATTGGTCCTATGGTTTTACATGAGATTGGTCTAGACTTGGTCCGGTAGTATGTCAACGAAAGACTGTATTTTATACAGTCTTAGACCAGACTCACTTTTTGCAGGGTCTAGGGCGTTTACACACACACACACAAACACACTAATATGTAGGGTAATATGAATTTCAATATGTTCGCATCTTGTATATCTCGCGCCACAGATAAGTAAATACATACATACGTACGAGGTGAACATGAAGTAATGTTTTGGCCTAACAACATCCTCAGCTGCGTGCAACAACAATATTGCTTAATCAATTTGACAAATGCAATCAAGTGTGTCGTAGGGCGTATGACAATGGTGCCGCGAAGTGTGGTGGGGTGCAGCAACTTTGAATGCGTGCGTTTGTAACGAGAACACAATTTCATTTTGGACTCGAGTTTTGTTTGATTGTATCGAAGGTTTGTGTACGCCTGAATGATATAATACCAAATTTGAAGAGAGTCTTTTTAATTCTTCGTTGCTTTTTTTTAATTGGACTTAACCGCAAAGGCACAGCTCCACTCTATGACTTTACTATCAATTGAGAAACTACTTTAAGGATGATTAGTCCAGTCTTGCAGACGGTAACACTGCACGAGTTGAGATATCGGAACACAGGTGCTTGGATTAACCATTTGGAACAATGCTCTCTGCACAAAAATACGGCGCAATTTGAACGCATCTGAGGTGCTTTAAAAAATGTCCTTGACACTCATGCACACATCAAGCGTTACATATATGCTTACAGTAAAATTATAGCTTATAAAATTTTATGGATTTCTATAATTTGCATATGTGTATATCTACCAATGTGTTAGTATTAGTATGGATGAAAAATGAAAAAAAAAATGTATTTTAATAATTTTAAATAGTTTAAATAATTTTAAATAATTTGATTTTAAATTTATTATATTATATTATTAAATTAATATTTTTTTTTAACTAAAAATAAACTTTTTTAAGCATAAGTATCCAATTATTTTTAAATCCAATTCATAATTTTATTTTAAAATGGAATAAATATCAATTTTTATTAAAATAAATTATTTTTTTTTGTAATTTTTGAAATATTTCGTTTCTACCAAAATTTATTTATATTTTTGTTGTCTCCAGCAATAACATTTTGAGTCAAAATATAATACAAAGCAAATTCTTGTTTTTTAAATAAAATATATTTTTTAAATCTATTTTTTTTTTTTCAAAATAAATCAGTATGTTTCTAAAGTTTTTTCTCCCAAGTTTCATTGAATTATCTTTTGTTTCAACCCACTCTAATGAGTATACTTACACATTCATCTGCATGCCTATATACATATGTACATATCTATGTATGTGTAAGTTCAAATGCATTTTCTATGCATATTTGGTCTGTGTGACCTTATTTCAAACGTCCTTAAACTCTGCCTGAATAGCAGAAAGGGATCAAGCGTCTGTCGTGGCAGTAATGATAGAAAAAGGGAGGGAGGGTGGTGCAAAAAATCCAAAGCAAAAATGGGGTGCTCTCAATTGTTGTTGTTCATTTTATGAGCACATATTTTCCACTGCTAGGGCGTATATTTAGGTTTAAGAGTATTCCATGAACTCATTCTTGTTTGTATGTCCATATACATATATAAGAACAAAATATGTCCATATTAAATTCTACCTTCACTAATGGGCACGCGGAAATAAATTGCAATGCAAAATTCGTAAGAGTGCTTGATATTTCAAACACGCCAGCGAAGTGTATAAAATTGGTGAAACGATTTGAGGAAGCACATTCGCAACTGCTTGGAATTGCTGGTATTTGCTTTTTGAAATTTTAAAATATTCAATTTGCCAGGCGTCATTAAGTAACTTATTGTGGGGGAGTAAAGTTTCAGCAGTTAGATAGAAGTTTGGATTTTTCTAAGAAATTTTGTTATCATCAATACTACGTCATCTGCAATTGGAAGTATTCTTTTTGTTTTTTATTGTTGTTGTGCATTAAATAAACACACATACACACACATGCATACATAGAAATGTGCACATGTTGTTGCTTGCTTGCATCTCGTAAGTGGTTCATTTCTCTTCGCTTGCGGTTGCTCGATTGGCATTTATGCAAGTTCTATTGTGTTGCTGTTGTTGTTGGTAATTTCCGCTTCTGTGATATGTGTTCAGTGATTTCATTCTTGCACTTTTGCAAAGTTATTGCTTTTGTGGTTGTTGCTGTTCCTGCCATTTTGGGCTCATGTTTATTTGTATGGATTTGTCGAAAGGCAGTCAACCGCAGAAACAAGCAACAACTTAAGCTAGACTTAGGAAGAACAAGATGGCAGACATTTCGGAGTGGTGGGGCCATCTTTCGCAGAACTTTTTTCGTTTTCCTCTTTCCCTTTTATTTTATTTTCAATTTCCTTTTTAATTTATATTTTATTTTTTTTTTGTATTTAGTTCTTTTTCCTTCCTTTCCTTCCTCCTAATTTCCTCTAGCTCCACTCGAATATTGGCTTGTCTATGGTTGACACATTTTCGTCTATCCCTCCACACATTTTGCTTACCCTTTTCCAACTTCTTCCCGTTCTCAGTCTTTATCTCACAATTTTTTCTTCAATTTTCTTGCAATTTATTCCTTTCTGCTCTACTCCTTCCTCTCACCCCCTCTCTTCTGATCCAATTTACCAATCCCATTTTTTTAAATTCTGCTTACCTTTCAATATCCTCATCCTTTTTTTAATTTAGCTTTGCCCCTTCAGTTTCTCGCTTTCTCCTCTATTTTCCTCTATCGAGATTTACCTTGTCCATAGTTAACAATTATCCTAATAAGCTATACATCTTTGAAATGCTCTTTTTGGGAGTACTTCAAAATGTCTTTTGCCTTTCTTCACACTTTTGTGTTTCTTCTTCTTTTTCCGTTGTCCATCTCTTCGCCTTTCATTTTCTTTTTACCTTTCCTTTGACTTTTCCATTTCATTTCATTCCATTTTCATCTCCCTTTTCAATTCAGTTTTCCCAGCTTTCTACACCTTTCTTATTTCTTTCCACTTTGTTTTTTTTTTTTGTTTTTCCTTACTGTTTTTTTCCCTCTCATTTTACCCTTCTTATTTCCCTTTCCTATCCCTTTACCTTGACCTTTCCTTTAGCGTTTCGTTTCAAACCGCCATTTACGTTTACTTTTTCTTTTGTTTTGATCTTCTTTCTTTCTTTCACTTTGTCTTTTCTACTCATCTTCTTTAATTATTTTTTTCTTATTTACCTTCGCTTCTCTTTGGTCACTTACACTCATTTTCTTTAACTTCAATAGTTCTTCGTTTTCGTCTTTCTTAGTAAGTTTTGCTTGATCTTTCACATTTCACTTTCTTTTATGATTTTCTCCTTCTTTTCTTTGCCTTTTATTTTCAGCTGATTTCAGGATATTAAGCTTCACGTTGCATACTTTCAGGCACATTTAATTTCATTTAATAGGTTTGGATTTCTGACATCTTCGCACGGATGAGCCACACAATTCCTACCCATTTCTACATTTGGTTATACAAATTCCGAAGAATAGAAATTGCAGTGCACCGATGTGCAGCAAATTTTTTGCTTTTCATTTCGTCTTTTTCTTTTCATATTCGAACTTCAGAAATCGATTATTGAATTCCGCGTGGTGCGTGCCATCCGGATTTATTCAAACCACATTTCACACGAATAAAAGAATGTAGCTATGTTGTGTGTATATATGTATGTATGTATACATATATTGATAGCATTTCGATGCTGCACTGCATACCAATGTTGAAAGCAGAGAACCCAGTAGGAATTGTGAGAATTGAAAAGAAGGATATGCAAGATTTGATTAAGTATTTAAATTTTCTTTTTGAGAAATTATGTTGTGGAGTTTTTGAGGTAAGACAAAGACTACACTAATCTTGCTTGATTTAGCACGAGCTGTAATAAAAAGCGTTGCATACTTTTAGGTGCATTTAAAAATTATTGTTATAGATCTCTATAGGTAGACAAAACGTATTACTGATCTAGCTTGATTTCTGCACACATCTTATCAAATCTCTTATACATTTCTTCACCTGCTTCCCAAAGCTTTTCGACTTTTTTTCACACGGCTAACCGCCAATTTGTATGCATTTGCTTTTACTTATCTTCTGCTGTCAATAATTTTGTACCAACGTTGATTGGTCGCTTTCTTCTTTTTTTGTTCGTTCCGCCTTTTACCATTTTTGTTTCACCATTAAGATGAATGTTTTGTGATTTTGGTTGGTTGATAGTTTGATTGCTTGAAAGAGATTATGTGGGTGACGCGTACAAGATGTAGTGAAATGCCAGAGAAACGTGGATTGGAAGAAAGGGTTTACGGGAAGGACAAGGCGAGGTTTTTTCCAAGTAGCTACCGCACTTATCAAAACCAGAGCTCTGTTTTTCTCAATGTCAAGTTGCTACCTACAAGTACGAAGCCGATTATACTCCGAAAACAAAATAAATTAAAACAAAGAAAGAGATCTCAAAAAGACGATAGCAATGCAAAAGTTATGCCAAACGATAAATCCTTGAGCTTCTATATAATATCATATATCGTGTAGTGAAGCGCACTTGTTCAAGTTTATATATTTTGCTTTTAAATGTACAACCGCTCGTACCTCAAACATACAACGTTAGAAGAATCCCTAAACAAGCTCAAAGTAAAAGCGAAAATATAGAAAAAAATAAAAAATATGTGAGTAAAACAAAATTGCATTGAAATCGTAAACAACATTGGCTTTATGGATGGATGAGCTAATCAAATATGTTCTAACAAATGGACAAGATAGAAGCATAAACACACCTTTACAACAACATACATATACAACAATATTTATATATATTGGTTCACAATTACATACTGACAGTATTGATTGTTTGTTATTTTGCTTGTTAGCTTTTTTTTTTTGATTTGTTGCAGAGCAAATCATTTTTTCATACGTGCAAACTAACTGACAGGTGAAGTAATATTTCTATGTGGAATAGAAATCCCCACGGGTATACCCAACAGATGAAGCAAATATGTGTGAACTACTCGGCAATTGGTATTAAAACTAAAGCAGATGTTTAACATGAAGAGAAGTAAAAGGGAAAGTGCGAGAAAGGGGAAAAAGGAAGGAAGAAAGGAAGGAAGAAAGGGAAAGGGAAGCTATTGGCAGTCTTTAGTATATCTACATTAGAAAAGGTCTAGTTGCGAACTAGTGCTTTTTTTTACTACTTCACATATTTACAGCTGGGTGGGAGTGATGAAAAAAAAAACAATTGAAAATTGCAGCATAAAGCCATGGAATCAAATGAAAGCTCCAACTGACATGAGCTTAGACAAGCAAAATGTAAAGAAATGAAAAACATGACAAACAGGATATGTGTTACACAGATGTAACAATGTTCACATAACACATAGGTACATACATATATAACATTCATAAATACGGAACGTATGGCAGCTGCATGTATGCTGTGATGCTGCATTTTAACTTGCTTTGCTTTTACGGCTATAACCATGTAATGTTTACTAACAAGAACAGCTGCAACCGAATTGAGAAGCATCTCCTTAAGCCGCTTAAGAGCTAACAATGGCTGTCTGAGCTCTATTTTTGTGCTACTACTTTGTTTTTTGATGAGAAAATAAAATAAAATGAAGTTAAATAAAATAAAAGATAGAACAAGATAAAATAAACAAAAACAAAAAAAAAAAACAATTAAATAAAATAAACTAAAATAAGAAAATAAAATATAAAGTAAACAAAAAAAAAAATTAAAAAAAATTAAATTAAATAAACAAAAAAAAAAATTAAATAAACACAAAAAAAAAAAAAAAATAGAATAAAATATAACAAAATATAACGAAATCAAAATATAACATTAAATAAAACAAAAAAAAAATTAAATCAAAATAAAATAAGATAAAAAAAAAATTAAATAAAAAAACTTTAATAAAATGAAATAAAAAAAAATTAAATAATAATAAAAAAATAACAGAAACAAAATAAAATCAAAAACATAAAATTAAGTTAGAAAAAATAAAATAGAATAAAATAAAATAAAATAAAATAAAATAAAGTAAAATGAAGTATATTAGAATAAAATAAAATAACAATTAAAAAATAAAATAAATTAAAGTAAAATAAAATAAAATTAAATAAAAGAAAATTTAATTAAATTAAATTAATATAAACAAAAAAAAAATAAAAAAATAAAATGAATTAAAATCAAGTAAAGTAATATAAAATAAACTAAATATAATGGAATAGAAAAAAATAAAATAATAAAAAAAAAACAAAAAAACAATGAAGTAAAAAACAGAGAATTAAGTAAAAAGTAAAATCAAATAAAATAAAATAAAATAAATTAAAATAAAACAAAACAAAATAAAATAAAATATGCTAAAATAATATGAATTAAAGTCAACAATTCTTTAAAAATGAAATACTAAAATGCATTTCCTTTTTAATGATTGCAAACTAAATTTAACTTCTCTAATTTGCTTTTTAAATAAGTTTTCCTTTTTATTTGAAAATAAAATAAAATTTCTCAGAAACTTTCTTCCACTTTCTTGTTAAAGCATTTATTTGCATTCACTAATTTTAGTTCTGAACACGTAATTGTACGTGTTTATATTGCATTGACTAGCGTCCACTGGCAGCTAAATGCAATATACAACAAAAATCGTAAAAAAAAACACGCTTTCACTGCAACAAACAGAAAATCAAGAGAGGTGTACAAGCTTTTAACAGTTGCGCCCATTAAGTTAAAACTCACTACATACAAAGCATGTTTTTTATTACTCAATTCCAGCTAAGTAGATACATGCACATACATACATACATACATATAGATACAAGCGCAAGTGAATGGTTGAACAAATTCGTTGGACTGAAGAAGTACTCACACAGGTGCAGCATGACAACAAAAAGGTTATGTACAGAGTTCGCTTTATGTACTTTCCTCGAAATAGTTACTCATACGCAGTGGTGCACCAGCAGAGAGTACTTGCTCCGTATAAGGAAACCAGTGCTGGGTGATTTTGAATAATAAACTATTCTGATAAAAAATAATTTTTGTTTAATATTATTTAAAAAAATTTAGTGAGAAGCACAATGTTATTGGTTATTAAAAAACATTTTATAAACGAATAAAATTTTAATTATTTTTCAATCATTTAAAAATATAAACTGTGTTTAAGTTAAAGTGTGCATTTCTGAAGAGTTTCTATTTTCTATAGTTCTATGGCTACTTCGAAACGGGATTACTTCAATTTCTTCGGGAACGAGTATTTTACGATTGTTTTCGGAACATTTTCGGTAACATTTCGGTTTGGTTTGCTGTAGATTTTTGTAAGCAAATCGGAATTAGTGCCAAATAAGTCCTACGTAAAACCCCTATCTATCAATCTATCCAAAAATAACCCAACAAAATTTTTTCAACAAAATAATTCCTCACTGAAATTTTTTGAAAAGGCCCATCCCCATTATAAAGATTTTGAGGTTCAGATTCCGATATATTTGATTACACCGATATTCGGTATCTTTTCAGTATCTTAATAATATTGGTCTTGCTGGAAGTTTGGTTCGTTTTTTTATGTTTCGACATAATTTCGGAGGAGTTCCGGTATCGGATTCATGTTGTTTGCCCGTTTGGTACCGTCGCATGTTCAAGTTTTGATAACGGTTTCGGTAACGATTTCGTTATCGGCTTTAGCTTCCATTTTGTGTAAAGTTCTTTCAATTTTTGATCGCGCTTTCGGTTTCAGTTGCAGTTTTGCTTTCTGTATAGGTATCAGTTTGAGTTTTAGGTAGTGTAAGCTTTCGATATAACTTTAAGTTTCGGTTCCGGCACCGGTTTGGATTTTAATTGCTTTTTTGCTGCCATTCTAGAATCAGGAATTGGTTTCAAATTCGTTCTTGTCTCTAAATATCGATCAGTATTGCTATCGGTTCTGGTTCCGATCCCGGTACTGATCCCTAACTTAAATTCCACTATGTATAAGGCTTCGGTGAATTTTTTTGCAGTTTCTGTTCATTCCCAGTATTCGGGTCTATACTGGTTTTGACATTTTTTGCGGATTTTAGCTTCGATTCCGGCGTCTGTTCCAATTTTGGACCCACCACCACTTCCCTTTCGATGAATATAATTTTTGTCGTAATTTATCGAGTTGAAGGTGTAGTGTTCCCTTCAAACACATAACATACTCTGCCCACCCATGCTGTAAAATTGTTAGGCCAAGCCAAACGACAGACAACAAAACTGTCAAATGTCAAATAGAGAACATGACCCTGCCAACATGACAAAGATTGCTTTGCACTGAATGACTACTGCTGAATTCGCGACTTCCTGCACTACACACAATTGTTACAGACATACATAGAATGATAGATAGACTAAGAGCGACCACAAAAGTATGTACATAAGCTGCAGTTTTGATATTTAGGTAAACAGACCCTGCCGGAAAGTATGAGCTTACTATCTAGTTTCAACAAACTTTTTGCTAGTGAGCGGGACTGAGGGATTTGATTTGATCACGTCGAACAACTAGGGGTGTCTTTTCTGCGGAATGAATGTAAGGCCATAGTACATTCTTTCGACCCTATCTATGATCAGGTGAAATTTGGTAAGAGAGTTCTACTCGAACTATCTTCTAGAGCATAGTCCAACTATAGTTAGTTGCACTGCCTAAACTATCGTTTAATTTCCCAAATCTACACGGAGCTTCTGGTATACATCAAGTTCATAGTTCATAGTACTTTTGAACATTTTCTTATCGTGGGTCCTCGTGGATCGTGAAGATTTGAGTCCGAATCTTTAATATGATTTGCGAAAATGTCTGCTGGGTCGTGCTTTATGTACTTTTGATTTAAATTTTTTTTTTGTTCTAACAGGTTTTCGGTTTTTTCTTGTTGTTGTTAAATTTAAGTGGAAATAAATTGTTGCTGTTACAATGTTGTCTTCCGGTGATTTAGTTGTTGTGTTGTCATTCAAATTTTTTTTCCTACAACATTGTTTTAACTTATTTGCGCATATTTATTAACAACTGCTTTTGGTGTTGTTGTTGCTTTTTTCCTGCTGTGCAATTGTGCGTCAAATCCTTGGGCACACACGCAAGCACAGTTACACCATAGGGATGCGAAACTTTTGGATGCTTGCAGAATCGGGATTTTACGGAGCTCATTTTAGAGCTATTGAGGTCTTGGTTATTTTCCAAAAAAAAAATTTAACGGTTTGAAACGGTTAAAAAATGAAACCCTTTGGAAACGTAAAACGATTTGAGATGTTAAAATAATTGAAAGCTAAAACAGTTAAAAACTCAACATTTTGAAAAGTAAATTAGCTTAAAAAGTATATATGAAACAATTTTAAAAAATGAAACGGTTAATAGATTAAACGGGCTTAAAAAATAAACTGAGTTGAAACGGTTAAAAAAATATACTCTTTGAAATCGTAAAACGATTTGGGAAGTTGAAACAATTAAACGCTGAAATACTAAAATGTTTTGAAAAATCCGAACGATTTCTTACGCGCTTGAAAAAATTAAAATAACCTCCATAAATAAATTACACAAACTTAGTTTTTAGTAACATATTTTTAAACTCGAAAATTCCGTGATGAAAGAAATATCGGGATTTTCGGTCGACGCAACAGCACGGGATCCCGGCACCACCGTTACACATCTCACTCTTGATACACCTTCGCCTTGCGCTTTTAGCTTTTGTTTTATGTCTTTCTTCAATTTAACTTTTTTGATTTGCATAAGTAAGCACTTACAAAAACATTTTAAATATGTAACAATAAAAAAAGGGAAATCACTGCTGTGACATGAGTGCTGCGTTAAAAAGGGGGAATGTGACAAATAAATAAAAAAATTCTTGCAAAATTGAACATTAAATTAAGATATTACTTTTTGTGGCATTAACCACTTATTATGACATACCGCCCCCCCCACAAATTATGGCTGAGAGTTATGTTGCTATTGAGCTTATTGCAAAAGCAACAACACTTTGGGAGCGCGATTGTGATCAGAACTAATGAAAACAGACACCACAGAGACTGGGTTGTATGGAAAAAAATGGGAGCTGGAAAATTGTTTGGGCATAACTTAAATGAAAGCAATGCTTAAAGTACTTACAAGTTTTTTTTTCGTATTTTTTAACCGCAACGATTTTATTTCTGGAAACTCAAACAAGAATCTTTTGAATTCAATTAATTACAAATTTTTTAAATTGAATTGTAAACATATAAAATCTTTTAATTTTTACTGGTTTCAACTCGTTTTATTTTTTAAAACTGTTTAAAACCGTTTAATTTTTCGAAAAGTTAAATTTTTTCCCGATTCAAACTGTATAATTTGTATATCTTCGCCAACCGTCTTACTTTTTAAAAATGTTTAATTTGCGTTATATTTTTCGAAAATGGTTTGTTTTTCAACACCGTTTAGTTTTTTAACCGTTTCAAACCGTTTATTTTTGATTTCTCTGCTACATATTTACCTTCTAAACCTGTTTTATTTTTTAACAATTTAAACCGTTTGGTTTTAAAATCTCCTAAACTAATTCACTTTTCGAAACTGTTTAGTTTCTTACCACTTCAAAGCGTTATATTTTACCGTTACAAGTTTCTTTTCTTTCTTTCAATTTTGTAACCCTTTAAAATCGGTTTATTTTGATTTCTCTCTACCTTATTACAACTTAATTTTTTAAAGACATTTATTTTTCAAAATCTTTCATACATTATTTGTATTTCAAAACTTTTAATTTCTTACAATTTTAAACCGTTCTACGTTCTCGTATTTTATGGATACCGGGTTGTTTTTTAAAATTATTTTAACTTTATAACCGTTTCAAACCGTTTTCGATTTAACATCTTCTAACTCATTTTAGCTTTTAAAACCAGTTCATTTTTTAAAACCATTTCAAATTATTTAATCTATATACCTTCTCAGACGTTTTACTTGAATTTTCAATTTAAACGCTTCAAATTAATTTACTTTTTAAAATCGTGTACGGTTTTGGATTACTTTTCCAGAACTTAGATATTATATTTGTATTTTTGTATTATTTTGTATCTGTGAACTCAGTGATGTCTCAGAATTTGGACTAAAGGCTCGGCGTCAATGGGAATGATCTCTGCTAACCTGTTGTGCAGGCCAACGAAGTCGGTAAGCAACGACTCTGGTCAGTCACTAACGAGACTATTGCATAAATCAATGATGAAAAAGATGGTCCATAAATCGGGCAAGCCATTTTTCTCTTCAACACTCCATAGTCTCATTTAAAAAAAGCCACTCGTTCGCTTTTGAAGCTAAAGGCTTTTTTTGAGCCTTGTTGTTGTTGTTGTAGCAACAAAAATCACTCCCCGAAGGTTTTGGGGAGTGTTGTCGAAATAACAGTCCTTGGCCGGATATGAATCCGGTACGCTCCGGTACTCCCTTGCGGTACTGCCCGACTGTCGTGGGAGCGATTTGGTATGACCAGTGCAGCCTTCGAAGAGCTTGCTTCTATTTTTAGTATTTAATTCAATTAAATTTTTTTAATAGTCACAAAAAACAACAACTTGGCCAACGTCCATCCACTGAGCCACAAAAAAGCATCCACCACTATTTTGGCTGAGCTATGTGTGGTTTTTGGTTTTGCTTTATGCTCCTAGTTGGGTGCACTTTGCATTGGGATTTTTAGCGCAGCAGCAGATATTTGAGAAATAATTGCGGTTTCGAAACAAATTTGAGGAAAAAAGTCTGAATGGAGAGGCAAGCAGAAAACCCAGCAACAAAAAGGGGCATAGAAAAAAGTGTAGATATGTATGTATCTATACGAGTATGTGGATATGTATACGGGGTATGTAAATACCGGGATTTTTTTTAGAGTCGCAAATAGTCAGATTCAATCAGTTCGTCCAGCTTGATCCAAGAACTTGCAGATAAAAAGGGAAAAAAGGGATTCTGTGCATTGAATGCAGACGCCCCTCCTTCTTCACTCTTCTGCGGCCTTATCCGTTCCAGACGTGTTACGAGGTGAACTATAATTTCACAAAGTTATCGATTCAAACTTGGGTTGATTTATTTATGCTGAAAGAACCTAGCGAGAGAGGCGCAATTGTGAATCAGACAGTTTCTACTCAATTTTCGTAAACTAAGACCTCCAGACAGCGTTAATTCGCACCCAGCGACATATTGTACGCAAAGATGAACACTAAACGACTTCCACATAGAGCCAGTAGATGTCCGTTTCCCTTTATTAACATCCAATCTGAGTCTGAGAAAGCTGAAGAAAGGAGTGTCCTTCCCAAGGAGGTTAAAGTCAATCTGGCTCAAGTTCGATCTGCATATTGTTAAGCTTAAAGTCTTATCTATTCAGAGCCAATACCGATCCTAACAAATATAATTCCTGCATCTGGTAGTGTCCTTATGTCACCAAACAGTTCTTAAATTGTTCATTACAACCTACTCAACAAATTCGCTTTGGACGAACTCTGTTTGACCCGTTAGATGTGTTGATAATTTTCAGAGTATACGTGCTCATTAGACAAGGTCAAGCACTGGTATGTCAATGAGATAAAAATTTTCCTCGTGGACCGGAAAAGTTTACGTTCCATTACTCTTCTATTTGTTATATGGCTCGGAGCCATGGTCGGTTTCAGGAGATGATAGGCTCATGGGCACGGATACCATTCTTGTTCTTTCTTGTTTTCAAATTAACTAATGCACACTCATTGAGTATTACCCTGGATATCTCTCCACAATTAGCAATTTGATTTACACTTTGGCTATTATGCCTAAGGTTTCATACAGCTGGTTTGGGTTAGTGCGGCTACATCCGATTGTATATACATATATTGGCCGCATTGGCATCGCACAGATAATCCCACCGCAAATTTTCTAAATTAGTGGCGTAGCCAGTGAAAGTGCAGAAATATGGTTAAAAGCGAAATTCATAACCAAATTTCTAGTTGTTCCCCCCCCCCCCCCCCCCCCCAACAGAACTTAGTAGCTAATTTTATTTGAAAACTTTTTTTTTGATTGGCTTGAACAACGTAAAATCTGTAAAAGTTTTGTGCTTAGTGGTAAAACAGTATTTATGTATGTAAGCATGTATGTGTTTAATTTTAGTTACCATTTTGTGCATGTGAGCGTGAACGCGTAATACCATTTGCTCTGCGGCCACATTACAGCGAGCGTCATTTACAATTTTAATGCAATTTAATTCGTGTGAATTTCAATTTTTTTTTCTTTTTTCTCAGATATAAATTTTCAGTCAAATGGACATAAATAACATATTCGGTTATGTGTATGGGTATGTATGTGTGAGCGTGTCTGTGTGTGTGGGTCTGTAAGCAATGTGAAATGGTGCCGAAGCCGTTGGTAACAGTGAAAGCAGCCAACCAGTTAAATGTGGAGCACACACACATCGACGTTGGTGCTACTGAATTGCAGTCGACTGACTAAATTAACATGGAGAAGTACAAGTACTAGTCCGGAAACAGTTACATATGATGCAGTTAAAATCTAATACTCTGTTGGTATCCTTGCCGTTGCGGTCATTGCGAAAGGTAGTTAGTAAAAAAAATGTTGTTTTCGAAACTTTTTTGATAGAAAAGTCAACAAACCCATTCTCAACCTCAATCACACAAAATAGTTCAAAGTATGGCACTCCTCACTTTATATATAACCTGCGTTATATCCAGCTCACCCCTGAAGCTATAGCAACATTTTCATTAATTGCTGTTGAGTACTTGGGACGCCCATGGAATAATGCTTTTATGTACTAAAGATTAATTTTGTACAATTTTTATATGTGGAGTTTTAAACTGGAGCATCCTTCTCAAAAAATGCTGTAAAATTTTTCATTTACTCATACTTCATACATACATAAGCGCTGTGAGTGTGATAGTACAATTTCCTTCCCTTTTACACAGAGATTTTCCGAGTAACACGCGTAACTAACCCATTTTGACAGTTGTTGTATAAAATAAAATGAATATAATTTTAAAATAATGTAGCTTTATGTAAACATGCACACACACACACACACTAATACGCACACGTGCGCACTTGAGTACCTAACGTGGTTGATGTTTCTCTGAAATATTATTTATTCCAACTCGCATTTATTTGTTATTTATTTGCTGTCAACTTAGCTAGCTAGCAATTCTTTGTTGTTGTTATTTGTACGAACAATTTACTTTAATGTATTTCTTGAATAATTTTTTTATTATATGTAATGTTTTTTACCATTTATGCTCATGTTGCGAAGTACTTATGAAAAAAAAATCAACCAAACTCTGCGCAATTTTGTTGACTACCAAACATGACTTTCGCATTAAATGCAATTCGAATCTATTTGCGTGCACACTTGGCACTAACTGGACTGACTATGTGCTGAAGTCAAATGAAGTAGATTTTGGGTTCAAGTTCAAGGTGAAGTAGCTCGCCGATAGAGCTCAGTAGCATTTTTGTGGGTGTGGAAATATTCCAGCTCCTTTTTTAATTTCTTGTTTTTTAATTTAAATGAAATCGGATTATTAATAATAATTATTTCGGATTTGCGCCACCTGGCGTATCAAGTTGCAATCGTCTTAGTCACAGCGTATCGTGCGCCCTCTAGTGGAAAAAATTTAGGTTCTGTGGGTTCTGAACTAGGTTATGGGTTTGTAACTTTGAGGTCTCTAGTTCACTCCAAAGATATTTACATCCAGGTCTACACAAGGCCTCAAAATATTTTGAACTCTGCGCCACCTATCGGTGCTTACCCTACACATATCGAATTTAAGCCGCCATCTCCAGTATGTCGAATTAAGTACCGAACGCTGGTTAAAAGTATTTTTTGAATATCTCGATGCGTGCTCCACCCATCGGAGCTTTTTCTATACATATTTTATTAAAAAGCTCAAAAGCTCATTTCAAACTTAAATGTCGAATTAAGTTCCGAACGCAACTTAAAAGTATTTTTTTGAATATCTCGATGCGTGCTCCACCTATCGGAGCTTTGTCTATACATATTTTACTAAAAAGCTCAAAAGCTTATATCAAACATAAAATTCAAAACTGAGCAAAATGATAACAATTTTACAAAAGCCTCACAGGCGTGGAAAAAATGCTATTTGCTATTGTGATCCTTTAGACATTCATTGATGCGCAGTGAAGTCCTTATGTACTTCAGAGCTATAGCGAGAGAGAGGGCTATACCATATTTCCACTCATTGTGGGTCGCTTTGTCTGCAGCTTTTAAACCATTTACTCACTGTTATAAGCTCGAGAATGAGCGAAAGATCTACTTCGCTCAAGAAATCTGGGACGCCTGGACTATAGTCCTGGGCATCTGCAAAACAATATTAGATGTTTAGGAAACACAGCGCGCTCTAATTTCGCCCACTGCCCTTACCACAATGAGTCAACTTGATGCGGTTGCTAGTGGGCTTTTCTTTTCTTGCATAACGAAAAGAACAACTAAGTCCTTCAAGTGACTTCTACACAAGCAAACCCAACCAAGCTTTCGCACAAAATTGTCAAGAGGTATCATGCGTTCCGGCTCACTTTCGCCTTACCACATTTCAATAGTTTGTCTCACGCATATGGGCACATACACAAGCAAAATAAAAAAAAACCTTGAATGAAACAATGAAATTTCGTTTGCTCCAGCATGCATAAGTTTTCCTGAGACCACGAAAGTTTTACACATCTTTTTGGTATAGTTTATTGGCCTTGGTAATGCTTTCTGGTCTGTACGGTTTCTTCCTTCCGGTCTACATTACATTGTTTTCGGCTGGTTTTTTTGTTGTTGTTGGTAGTCTTTACTTCTCAACGTTAAACACACAAGCAAAAGTTGACACATTTTGTTAGGTTTCTCTAGTTTAAGTTTAGTTTTGTGATTTACATTTTTTTTAAATTTAAAATACATAAATTCTCTTCCTACTTAAGAGAGCAACACCGAAATTCTGCTTAAAATAATTAAATTATTTAAATGAATTTTATATAAATTACAAAAAAAATATAAAAACAAACCCGTCTTTGTTTGCTGACCTTTTCATTTGCAAAATTGCTGTTAAATTATGAATAAAGAAGAAAAAAAATGTTAACAAAAATTAATTTTCAGCATAACCAACAACATGGTGGAGCGTGTGACATGGCGTATGAGTAACTAAGTGAAAGTGAGGCTGCAAACGAACAAAAAAGAGCAAGACAAAGTAAATATTTAAACGCAAACAAATGAATATGAGTGAGAATAAACAAACAAGCAAACAGCCAACGAATGTACGAATGCATAAAATGGACAAATGATTGCGCAAGAATGAACGTGCTGGGCGGTTAAGTAAGCATGGTCGTGTCTGCGGTTGGAAGAATTGTTGAAGAAATTTTGGTAGACTTTTCATTGCCATAGAACTGGACATCTACTCGCCTCCTTTACTTAAAATATTGACGCAAATATTTATAAGAAGAAAAATTGGAATAAACATTTATATATTTTTTTATATTTTATTTATAATACAATTTTTAAGTATGTACATTCAAATAGTTATTTAACACTTTTGGGTATATAAAAAGTGCCAATAAAAAAATATTACGTATACGCCATGTATTAGGTAGCAACAGCCATGCAACACAAAATAAGGCACTCACTCGTACGTGACTGTTTGCTGCTTGCACAACTGGAGTGTAAAATCTATGAAAAAAGCGAGTGAGCGACTTTGTTGACTTTAGCCTGGAATTTCTTCAGTTTTTCACCCTTTTTTTATTTTCTTTGTTTACCACGTTTATACTAGGTTTGTTTGTTGGTTTGTGTGTCAATGTTGCAATCCCTTTTTAAGTAACATAACGATGAGCTGGAGACTTGCCACCGGTACCATGGTTAAGCAATGAAAATATATTTCGCTAGATGGCGCAAAGAACGATTATTGAGAAAGGTCCAGGAGTACGGGAAATTTACATAACTAACCACCGAGTGAGGGACTTACATCTTAAAACGTAACTGAAAAGTAATTGTCACTGTAAAGTAACTGCGACTGTAAAGTAACTGTTACTGTAAAGTAACTATAACTGTAAAGTAACTGTGACTGTAAAGTAACTGCGACTGTAAAGTAACTGTTACTGTAAAGTAACTATAACTGCAAAGTAACTGTAACTGTAAAGTAACTGTGACTGTAAAGTAACTGTAACTGTAAAGTAACTATAACTTTAAAGTAACTATAACTGTAAAGTAACTGTAACTGTATGTATTTGTATACCTTTCATAAACATGAATTATTATTATTACGTTGATTCAATTTTTGTAAGTATGAGAAGAAGAAGACATAGCTCCACCAATAAGTGTACGGAAATGATACGACTTGAAAATCAATTTTAAAAGTCAGAATTTTCATAACATTTCTTTCAAGACAAAAGAGTCTGCAGTGGTGCCTTTATATAAAGGTAGTCTTAAATCATTTTTTTTTCTTTCTTTTTTCATTCTTTCTAGCTTTTTCCGCCCTGAATCAAAGAAAGCACCATTTTACCCTTTAGACATCGACTGAACAATGATATATTTGTATACATATGTATCTGCAAACATACATTCATTTCATGATGGTACACAGTTCGTAGATATCATATAAGTGGTGCGGCATGTGTTTGTGTGCTTGTTGTAGAATAATTGCATATGCATGTGCAAGTATAAATGATTTTATTCATATCTGTATGTATGTATGTATGTATGTACACATTCACACCACATAACATTGACCTTGAACGCAGCAGCCGAAAGCTTTAACTGGCAGTAGGCACACAACTAGCACCACCATGCCCACCAACAACAACAACAACGCCACCGATAGACACAATAAACTAGAACTTTGGCGATTTTAGGCAGAAAATTTAGCGCCTCACCGAAGAGTGGGTGGATGGTGGCTATGACAACTACATTCATACATATGTATGTATATACTTAATACATAAATATTAAATAAAAGTTAACGCTGCTGCAGCTGAAATTATCAGGCAGCTGGCAAATAAAGTACCACTTTGCTCAGAGCACCCTTTGGGGTAACTAAAAGATGCTAACGAATAATACTTTCATACATACATATTATGAGATTAAGGTAGTGAGGAATTTGGTAGTGCAAGTAACTGTTTTTCGTTGGGAAAGTAACAAGTTACTAAAAGTATGAAAAGTATAATTAAAAGTAAAAATAAAAGTGAAAGTAATGAGAAAAATAAAAGTAAAAACAATAGAAAAAATGAAAAAAGGCAAAAGTAACAGCAAAATAAATAGTAAAAGCAGCGGTAAAAATAAAAGAAAAAGGTAAAAATGGAAAAAGCACCAGTAATAGCGAAAGCAAAAGTAAAAGTAAAAATAAAAGTAAAAGTAAAATTAAAATAAAAGTATAAGTAAAAGTGATAGAAAAAGGAAAAAAAAAGTGAAAGGAAAAATAAAAGTAAAAACAATAGAAAAAAGGCCAAAGTAACAGTAAAAGTAAAAATAAAAATGAAAATAGTAGTAGAAAAATAAAAAAAAACAAAGGTAACGGCAAAATAAAAAGTAAAAGTAATGGTTAAAATAAAAATAAAAGCAAAAGTAAAAGTAAGAGTAAAAGTAAAACTTTGTTTAGCATGTGTCATATTAGGTTAAATTCTTACGGGAAGCATCTTATTTATACGTGATGGTTATGGGGCTAAGAAAGTAGGAGCCACGCCGATACCATAAAAACCGAAATAGATTATTTGTATATTTATAAACCTCTCTGAATATAAATTATGCATAATAATTCAAAGTCCAACTCCAAAGCACAGATTTATCAAATTTTAAATCATAAAATATTGGTTTTATGGCCACCTTGCCGCCAAACAATATTTCACCAAGTCAGCGCAACAACTTTTTCAAACAAAAAAAAAAAAATTATATTCTTAAGCCATACAAATTTTCTACATCATCGTTACAAACACTCGCTGACTTGGCTTACAGCCAACGTTGGATTTATTTTCGACAGCTATTTTCTACATTCATTTGCTTGGCTGAGAAAACATATTTTTTGCATTTATTTAAATTTTCCAATTTTTACGATATCCGCAAAGGAAGCAAATTTAATAAATTCAATAAAAAAGAAACTGAGTTTGTGTAGCAAAAAAAAATACTACCAAAAAAAAAAGAATAAAGCAATAGAAAGAATTGGAAAATTGCGAAGAGAAAATATTGAAAGTAAGGAAAGCAAAATATGGGGGAGATCAGTTGTTAGAGTATGAGAGACTGTTTTTCATGCTAAGGGTGGTGCAAAAACTCTTCGAAGATAGGCTTACTGTACGCCAGTCTCCGTTTAAATTTAAACAAACTAAAACAAGTGCAAGTGCTCATTGTTATTTAAAATTTCCTTTATCCACTTAATGTCAGGCCTTAAAATGTAGCATACATAGTCCCACCTGATATAAAGTTTTTTCATTGTACTTACAAACCGCACTTTACTCTACTTAAAACTTTTCTTGTTATCCATAATAAAATTCGCCATAAAAACTTTAAAGCACATAAATGAGAAAAAAAACCAAGAAAGCTCGAGTTGCACTTAAATCGCTTAAAATGCGTTGAAGTTATAAAATATGCAAGAAAAAAAGAGGAAAAAGTGCAACCAAGTGGCGAAAAAAGCCTGTGCTAAAAACGAAATAAACCAGCGGCTGGTATAAAAAGCATAAAATGTCGCTTGCCGAATAAATAGCATTTGGACATACGGTGAATTTATGACTTTCAATTTGCGTGCTTTTTTTTTGTAATTTTCAAATTGTATGCAGCTTTTGTGATGATGAAATTTAATGAAGTTTGCTTGTTGTTGTTTCAACCGCAAAAAAGTCAAATAACCTATAATAAAATAAAATAAAGTGAAATAAAATAAAATAAAATGAAATGAAATGAAAAAAAAAAAAAAATAAATAAATAAAAAAAAATTAAATGAAATGAAACAATAAAATAAAATTAAAAAAAAATAAAAAAAAAAATTAATAAAATAAAATAAAATAAAAATGAAATAAAATAAAATAAAATAAAATCAAATAAAATAAAATCAAATAAAATAAAATCAAATAAAATAAAATAAAAAACAAAAAAAAACTAAATAAAATAAAATAAAGTAAAATAAAATAAAATAAAATAAAATAAAATAAAATAAAATAAAATAAAATAAAATAAAATAAAATAAAATAAAGTAAAATAAAATAAAATAAAATAAAATAAAATAAAATAAAATAAAATAAAATAAAATGAAATTAAATCAAATCAAATCAAATAAAAATGAAATGAAATAAAATAAAATAATATAAAATAAAACAAAGTAAAATAAAATACAATAAAATAAATAACAAAACAATTTGAGAAATGAACCAATTCATTCTAGATTAATTTAGTCTACAGCATAATTTGTATGGAAACTAAAAATTTTCAATCCCAAAAACTCATTTTTTAAACACTTAACTAATAACCAAACTCCATGTATCTAGGTAAATACGTACATTTATATGTATGTGTGGTATAGTGAATAGAGAGATACGGTTAAGCAAATCGTGACGTTGACTAAATGCAAAGATGAAAGTCAATTTGACCACACTGAAGTGACCGCAACCGCAAAGTGGTAACTAATGAAGCACACACATACTTGCACACACACACATATGTACATCGGTAGCCACATACTCATGTGAAGTAACAAAACGCTTTAGCAAACTCAAATACTAATTATAGCAGCAGAAAATGCATCTACACCAGAACAACAACAACTAAAACAACAAACACAGATTCAAACAAATAATCAATAATGCTGCCGCTTGTTGGTGTGTGTGTGTGTGTCAGTTTGTATAGCTTATATTTTAGATATGTAAGCATATAACAAGCGATATTGCAAACACCAATTACAATAACAATGATAGAACAATGAAAATTGTTCTGTGAATGTGAAGCCATTTAATTAACAAACAAAAGGCCAACTGATAGGTAAAGATTTGAATATGAAATTGTATCGAGTATATTGACGTTGGTGCATGCAGTTCATAGTTAGGCTTACATTGTACGAAAAATGTCAGCTAGTTAGACAGACAATGTGTCATTCAAAATCAAAAGCTAAACATGATTTTACCATTTTAATGTACATTAAATTGAGTTCAGCTGTTGATGGTGATGAACATTTTTATGGCTGCCTCATCGTACAGAATTATAGCATAACTTAGATTTACTTACCAGTTTAGATATTAATATACATATTCCATATGTATGTAGTTGTTGTTGTAGTTATACGTATTTAGATATTTAATATTGCTACGTATGTATTTACAAGTGTCATATGTTTTAGTTGGCATCACTTTCTTAGGTGCTACACTGCGTATGAGTGACATTTGAAGTAATGCAATGCTGAGCACAAATTTCGTTTTACCCCCACTCGAACGGTCCGTGAAGGTGCATATTTTATTAAGAAATAAATGTACAAAGCGCTAGGTGACAGTGAAGCAATCTTTGACGAGACAAAACTTAAGTTCTAGGTCTAGTCATTCACATAAAAGCTGCTAAGCTAAGAATTTCGAACACATCAACTAAATGTGCGGTTACAGGTCTAAAACCACTTTTCTATAGAAAAGATTTGAGCTGTTGAAGAGATGACATTTTGCCTTTTTCGAAAAGTAGACATAAATTAAAAATCAGCAAATACTTTCGCTTAAAATGTCTCTTTACTTTCATGATTATTTGACCATAGCAACCAATGCCCTCACTCAGTTCTTACTTCTACTTCATGCTGTCATTTGTGGGTTGCTTGTTTGTTTGTTTTTTTTTTCACACTCAAATTCACTTGTTTGCCTTTTTAATATTTAACTTATTTGCTCTTCAATTTCCATTTAGTTACTCATACGCCATGTCACACGTTGCAGCATCATTTTGGTCTGTTTGTTATGTCCATAATAAATTCTAACTAACTTATTTTTTGCTTTATTTATAATTAAAGCGCAATTTTCCAAATGGAGATGTGCAAAAGTGTTTTCCATGAAATATTAAATATTAATTTTGTATGGAATTTTCGAATGGGTGCAAAAATTAAAATGCACCAACACAAATGAAAGCAAAAAAGTAAATAAAAAGCTGCACAACGTTGATCATTTTTTCTTGGAAATATAGTTATTTGCATTTCATAATAAGTCTGGTGAGGCTAATGAAAAAGCTATGATTAACAAACATTCTCGGTGCATAAATTGAAATGAGTCCCAAATGTGTGGGAACTGTGAGCCAGTGGAATACACGTGTCGCCTAAGACTCCAAGATACTCATGTTACAATTTCAATGTTAGAAAGGCGAAATTTAAACCCCCGATAAGTATAGACCTTTTTTATGAGTCTTAAACGAATCTAAATATGTATCCTGGTTCGGTACGAATATGCTTCGTAATGAAGTCATTTTTGAGTCCTATAAGTGTTATATATGAGTCCCATTCATGATGTATGCAATTTGGCTCATACCGGATCACAATCATAAGTAGGGGAAATGCACTCATTTAGTACTCATAAATGAGCTCATAGAGAGTGTAAAGGCCCCCATGTTAGACTCATTTAAGACTCGGTTGGTTTGCTGGGCAAGTAAAAAAATCACTGACCTTACCGCGCGGTCCACTTTAAATAAGATTTTCTTGTACACCATCGATGCCACTTATCTGATTTGGTTTGTAATAAAATGAGATATACCGAAGGATGGCAACTCTAGGTGGTAAGCCTACACCCATTAAATTTATATTTTGGTATATTTTCTATTATTTGGAAAAAGACTTTAGACGCAGTTAATATCTAAATTTCAAGTCTCCCGCCTTAAGCGTTGCCCCTATAAAGGATTTCAAGCGTTGCCACCTATTTGTCATTTTTATAAAATTATAGAAATATTTTAAGGTGGTATCCCGATAAAAATATCCCACTTTTACATGAGTGTTTCCACTCAGAAGATTCTTACCAAGTTGCCACTTAGCTAAAATTATTTAAAAAAAAAATCTAGTGAGATATGCCAGTGTGGCTATCAAAAGAATGGCAATTTACTTTGTATTTCAACAAAAATATCTGCCATTATCTTGTAAACTAAAACAAACCAAATTATATGGCAACCACAAACCTTTACCTTGCCTTGTGTGTTAAGCACAACTAAATATAAAACACATTAATTTATTTCAATCTAGCAAAGCATATGTCAAAAGCACAAAATAAGAAACTTACCACTTACCTTATCAAAAAAGTATTTGGTCTCACACAAAAAAGTAACAACAAAGCTCAAAGCACAAGCCGCATTGCAGTGCGACATGCATTCGTTTGTGTTGGTGTGCGTGCTTTCTTAGATTGCTGTGTTCTCTTGCCTGTTTGTCGTTAACTTTTACTGGGCATTATTTTAACTTGTTTTTAATTGAAATCAATTTAGTTTTTTTTTTATGTGTTTCTTTGGTTTTGTGTTAAAAGGTTTGCATATTCTTTTGTTTTGAAATTTGTTTGTTGTGTCATAAAAGTGCCTACAAACGTTTCACATATTTCTGTTTTTGTTTTTGTTTGTGTAGTTTAGATGAGTTAAGTCAGAAACGGCTGACCTTTCCTGTCCGTAAAATGCATGCTGCTTGACTTGATTAGATTTGTATTTTTTTTATTTTTTAGGTTTTTTGTTTTTCTTTTGCTTTCAAATCATAAAGTTATATTTTTTGTTGTTGCTTGTATGTTTTATCACTTATAACTATTTATGCTGTTGTTTTATTTTTTATATATTTAGTTTTTACTTTTTGTTGCTGATTCGTTCACGCTGTTGATATTAGTTTGAAATTAAAAGTTGAGATTTAATGTTTTAGAATTTTTTTTTATAAAATTTAAGAGTTCAGTGATGAGATTATATTCGTCTGTTTTAAAATTAACTTTTTAGGCAGATATTAATTGGTCACTGAGCTGTAAGTTTTATGTTGTACTTTTTTTTGAAGCTAAGCAAAATTTTCCATTGACTCAAGTCATTTCCATTTAAGATGAAAGTACACGTTGTTGTAGTTGTTGTTGTTATGAAATTATATCATATATATTATATCTATTGGTATTATATAGTGATGTGACTCGATAAAATTCTTCACAGCCTCAAAACAGGTGTGAAAAAAAACTAGAAAACCTTGAATAAAATTATTTTAATATTTGCAAATGATTAGCACACTAGATAATAGTGGCCCTATACCAAATTTTAATTCTAAAATTGAGGGCTAGTTTGTGTTAAAATAGACCGACAGACGGACATGGCTCATTCTTGTAAACATCCAACCAATGAAGATAATTATAGGAATAATAATAATAAATATGGAAATAACAATATTTCTAGTGATAACAATAACAATAAAAAAAATAATAATAAAAATAAAGATAACAATAATAATAATGGAAATAAAAATAACAATAATAAGAATAAGAATAATGAAAGAAAAAGTAATCATAATATTAATACTAATAATAAAGATAATAATAATACTAATAATAATACTAATAATAATTATAATAATAATAAAAATAATAATATTAATAATAATGATAATAATAATAATAGTAATAAAAATAATAATACTTATAATAATAGTGATAATAAAAAAAATAATAATAATTATAATAACAAAATAGTAATAATGATAATAATAATAATAGCAATAATAAGGATAATAATAATAATAATAAAAAAATAATAATAATAAGGATAATAATAATAATAATAATTAAAATAATAATAATAATAATAATAATAATAATAATAATAATAATAACAATAACAATAAAAAAATAATAATAATAACAATAATAAGGATAATAATAATAATAATAAATATGAAAATAATAAAAATAATAAGACGAACTTGTCTTCTTTTCAATCTCTGACTCCCAAATAAACAAAGTTCTTCAAACTTTGAATTTGTAACAGGGAAATTTTTTTCAAACCTCAGCTATGGTTGAAAGTTTCTTTGAAGTCGACAAAGATTTTTTGTGTTAAATTAAATAATTTACACTTCGATTTTCTCTTAAGGCAAATAAATGAGAAATTGAAATTATCGCCAATCATTCATCAGAAGCCAAGTCACAAGAATTTATTACCAACGCCTTAATCTATGAATGAAAAAAGCTTAAATAACAAAAATCCTGCATAAAATGAGAAGGTAAAAAGTGAAAGCAGAAAAAAAAGAAGCAAAATCCACAAGGACGTAAAATGTTACAAATACATACATATGTATATGTATCTATGAATTTCCTTATGAAAAAGATTTACTCACATAGGTTTAGGGAGCAATGCTTGTAGTAACCATGACAAGCAGTCTTCAAGTCACGTAGCAATCGCCGCCTACGGATATCAATTGAAACGATTTTTCATGATAGCAGAAATATTGCTACTGCCTCTGACACAGCAGAAATAAGAACTTTTGAAACTATGCAAAGTAAATGAAATGGTAGCAAAAGTTTAAAAAAGTAGCAAACACAAAAATGTTTTGTCCAAAATAAAAACAAAAACAAAAAAATGCCTGAATAAATTGCTTGAATGTAATGAGTTTGCAATCCCCATAGGCTATTCGATTACATGTTTGTCCTTCGAATGCTAGACAGCATTGTTTGTATTCAATACAGGGTGCGATATGGTAAATTTATTGTGAGGGCTACTTGTAATGTTTCAATGCTGTAAAGATGCATTATCCTTTTGATTTATTGATTCGATTATTGAAAAAAGGTTTAATTAACAATTAGTTTTATTGAAAAATATATGTCAACCTTCGAAAATAACGTCAATATATGATTTTTGTTACTTCCATCACCATACACGCTGTTTGCTATTAACAATGTTCGATTAAAATATCGATTTTTCAATTACAATTAAAAGATTTTTTGCCTATGCTTACTGATAAAAAAAAAGAACTTTGAGATATGAAAATAATACATTTAGAAATAATTTCAAATGAGTTTTTCTTTTTCAATTTAAAACTCTATTTTCTTCAGAAATTTTTCGTTAGCTAACATTTTTATCGATTTTTTTTTTTTTATAAATAATAAAAATAGAGATGCTTTTATTTCTTCTTTCTGTTTGATAATTATTTAAAAAAAATTAGTTTCTAATCGAAAACTATTTTCGGATGGGTATTTTATTAATTCTGTTTAATAATAATCATTTCTTTGACAGCTTTATCGATAAACGGAAGTGATGAACGCTTCATTTGTTGTTTGAATTTTGACTAATTTTGATATCATAAAATTTTCTTGTTTATTCATTTTTTTAAATCGCAAGTTTCAAATTCATATTTTTTAAATAAAATATTAATCACATTTTGATTAGCACATATATTTTTTTTCTCAAAACTAATCGGTCTTCACGATTTTTTTTAATGGAGCTAAATGGTTTCTTCTACATTAATATTTTCTAACAAGAAAGTAAATTTTTCATTTACATTTTTTGCACAAAAAGAATATAATTTTGTGAATTAATTTAAAAAAATTTTTTATTTTACTTTGATACTAATTTATAACTTTACGATTTTCTATCGAGCACCGCACATCGCTATATAAATCTAATTGATATATCTATATTTGACAAAATTTTAAAGTTTAGGGTTCTTATTTTCAATAGTTGTCTTGTGTATTCGCTTTTTCCGTTTCTAGGAGAGGAAACTTGGGCCACAAACAGTGGCGGATTCAGGATTTTGGAAAGGAGGCGGATCCAATTTTTTTTATGAAATATCCAGGACATATTTTATCCTCACTTCCTGAAAAATATGATTTTTTCAATTCCAAAGGAGCGGACCCGAAAAGCCCCCAGCTTAACCGTGTCTGGCCACAATACTAAAAGACAATTTTATATTTTCTCTCGATTCAACTGATTCCCTATTTTTTCTACCCGCACGAGCTCTTTATCTCTAACATAAACTCAATATTAGGCACGTGTACGCTTCCGTTTATGACTTGTGGTACGCTTCTTACCACATTAAAGCAACTTAATTTCAAATTATAAAATCGTAATAAGTTTTGCAGCACAGCACAAGGGGTTAGGCGGATGGTGGAGTATGCGTACACGCAATGGGAAAGCACGCGAGGGTAAACCATGAACGTTACGCCTTAATTTAATATTTATGTATTTAGATTTGTATTTGACTTGATTGGTTTTTTACCAAAGTGCAGTGAACCTTATTATATTGAGGTCGAACATTTTCCAATACTTCCAAGTGTGGACTGGTTGGTTTAACTTTTGGTCGAAGGCAACGAGTTCAATTATTTTATAGGGGTAAAAACAGGTAGTCTACGACTTCGGTGATATGGGCTATGGACGTGGGATTACGATGGTGTGTTTATTTGGCGTCAGTTGGCAGAGCGAAGAGAAGGAGTCTATGCTATTCCCTGTATGATAAAGTATTGTTGTTAGTGGGGAAATGCACGAAAGCTCATAGAGGTCTATCGATGCCGTGGGGTTTCGAGTTTATCCACTCCACTCTGACCAAATTGTATCTCGTGATAAAATCTAGACTACCTGTCTTATGGCATAACCATACAACTCCACTCAGCTAGGGAGCTTGGAATGAAAATTCGACAAGGTATGCTGTGGCGGAAGAGGATAGCGTTTTTCTAACCTCTCCTGAATACTGGAATTTTTTTTTTTTGACTAAAACAAGTTTTTATTTAAGAAAACAGCCCCTCCCCTCTTTGGCTACGTTCCTGCAGATATGAATGTTGTTGTTGTTGTAACAGTTTTTCAGCCTACTTTGTCTAACGAAATTTGGGGCGAAGCAGCCATTTACCAGGGTTAAGTCAGTTATGTTTCCGTTGGAAGACGTTCCGCACCTGAACAGCTGAGTAATGCTTCGCACAAGGACTATGACGTTCCTTAGGTGGGAGCTATCAGTAGAGCTCACTTTTGCTTATCAAACTGCTTGAATGGATGTCAGCTATCTCTAGACAAAAGTTAGGTAGGCCTTCTCAAGCCAAAAGTTCACTCCCATTAAGTGACGAAAGACAAACTTGCACAATTTGGGTTTTGGGGTTTTCTCCCATCCCCCCTCAAACTTCATAATAAACATCTTTTATATCGTTCCCACGCAATTTGTCCCAATTGTTTAACCTTCTTTATAGAATGTGTTGAGCTCGTCAAACTATCGGCTGACCTGTAACCAGATTTAATGGGGTTAATAAAAAATAGAAGCGCTAATCGTAGTCTTTAAACAAAGAAAGTAGCAGCAAACTCAACACACAAACAGTCAGTAAACGTTGGTAGTACGTGGGAAGGTTATGCGATATCCTTCATGTTGCCAATTTGAAAACTAGTTAATTGCATTCGATATCGCTAGCACCCTTCATGCGCGCCTTCTACCAAGAGACAGTTACAACTGCAACTTATCATTTTTTATACATACATACATACATAACTACAATGTATGCGCATTAGGGTGGTCCGTAAAAAATTATAAAAATTTTATGAAATTTCGAGGATATCTTTTATCCACAGTTCCTGAAGAGTATGCATTTTTTTGTATTCCGAAGGGGAGGAGGCGGGGGTTTGGACCAGAAAACCACCACCCAGAATCCGTTCCTGATTATTCCTCTACCCATTTTACTACAGATCGAAGGGAGTAGTTTGAAAAAAATCTTTCAAGGAGGAAGAAAGTGTGACATTCCTAAAAAACTTTCACCCCACATTTAAGGACCACCCTAAAACACATAGCAATGTGTCCCTTTTCGCAATCAGATATTCACTAATCACCCTATCTTTTCCTCTCTTTTTCCACCTACACCTTTTTGACGCTTCCATTGGCTCAATCAGTTTGTTTTACATCGTATTCATTCCATTATCAATTGGGCTTTGAATGAAAATATTCACAAAGGAGCGAGACTAGATTGAAGAGTAGCAGAGAGCGCTAAATAAAAAAAGAATTCTAATTGCACTTTATGAATGGCGTCCTTAACCTACACGCGAGATAATTTTTTTTTAGTGTCTGAATGTTGTCAACTACTTACAAAGGCAAATTGGAACGCCGAAGGAAATGAACAAGGAAGCTTATAATAGAGTATAATATTGATCCCTAGTTAAAAAGAGCTTAAAGAAAATTACTTATTAATGACTCCAGATAACCCGAAGTTCTCACCAGTTCAGTGGAAACTCGATATTAAAAGATAAAAGGAAACTAATATGGGCCTAAAAACTGGATCTTAATAATATTGAGGCACAAGTTAGAAATGATTCGAGAAACGGTTCCAGAAGTATTAAGAACACATCGAAAGAAATGATTAGGAAAGATCAGAGAACTCCTTACAAACAACAGCAGCATCCATGAAAGTTGACCCCTTGAAAGCGGAGCAACGTTCTCAAAGTTACACTAATTTAAACGCAAGTGGGCCGCGCTGTCAATATACTTCAAGGAACAGTTTCAAGACATGTGGGAGGGTTCCAAAAAACCATTACGAATCGAAAAATGAAAAATTAAATAAAAAATAAGCGATAAACGTATTAAATTGATGTAATAGATTTTTCCATATAAATAATAACCCATATATTCTTTCTATATAAAAAAATAATCGATAAATAGATTAAATAGATAAAAATAAAATCCCATATATTTTTTCGATAAAAAGTATCGATTTTTCGAAACCGATTTTTGGATAACAAAAATATCGATTTTCCGATAAAAAAATAATCGATAGATTTTTCGACACAAATAATAAATTGTACGTATTTATTCGTTTTTATAAAATTGTATCATTTGTAAGCGCATTATACACTCGATAACAATTGCCATTCCTTATAAATTCAACGGGGTCAAGCAGGGAACATAAAATAGTATTAACACTCTGGTCCAAAGTTTTTAAGTATGAAAAGAAGAAGAGCTAGACCCATTAATAAGTATGATCAGGTATGCGACTGCTATTTTGTATAAAACTAATTGTCGGAACAAGCAAGATCGGACCAATACAACCTATAGCTCCCATATAATCGATTGTTTCGATAAATCGGGTTTGGGCTATCTAAATTTAAACTAACTTTTTTGCAGAGTTGTTATTTATTGTAAGTAAGGAGCGGACACCTGAAACCGTAATGCGAATTCCTCATTTGTTTTTTGAATCTTTTTTTTTTTGATTTTTTTAGAGTCATAATTTGTAGTAATTAGAGTAGAGTTTTTTCTCAGAATAATTTTTTCTTATTTTCTTTATGTTCGTTTTTTTTGCTGGATAATTTTTTTAGTTTTCTTTATGTTAGTTTTTTCCCTTAATAATTTTTCTTATTTTCTTTATGTTCGTTTTTTTCCTTAATAATTTTCTTTTTTTTATTCGTGTTGCTACATAGTTTTAAATATTTTAGTTTTGATTGTATTCTGTTAAACTAGTTGCAGACATTTTTCGCTTTTATATTAAATTTGTTTTCTTTTTATATATTTTTTTCTTTTAATTTTCTTTTTTAATTTTTTTAATATTTTTGAATTTTTTAAAAACATCTTCCAAGTAAATTTTCACTTATTCATTTCACTTTATTAATCCGCAGGATTTTTTTTCCTTGCCAGCAACATTTTGCAAAATTTCACCTTTTATGTCATACACTTTTACACACAAATACCACTGCACCGCTGCACACATACAAAACGCATTTATAGGTAAGAAAAAAAGTAATGAAAAAAGCGAATTTCGTGCGTTAATATCTCAGCATTTCAAACACTCACTCACACACACACACACGAAACACAGTCTTATACCAGCTACACCTACACATAATTACACAAATGTGTACTAGTTACTTATATATGTATGTATATATGTATACCGTTACACAGATTTCCGCCTAAAAGCACAATTATCATTTTAAAGCGTCTGTATTTGCGAACATTTGAAAAGCAACTGAATTGAAAATTCATCTCACTCAGCCAGAAGCAGCAGCAGCAGCAGCAGCAGCAGCAACAGCAGAAGCACAAGCAGAGGCACAATCAGCTGCACAACACAGCACTCGTCGCCACCCACTAATCAGATATCAGCTTTTAGCAAAGAAAATGGCAAAAAAAAATATAAAGAAAACAAAAAAAAAAAAAAAAAAAAAGTTAAGCAACAGCTTATAGCTGTCGTTGTTTCGCTGCAGCAGCGAACAAATATTAACACTCTTCAGTTCGTGCGAAATTTGTGTATGTGCCAGTGGTGCCAGATGTGGAGAAATCTTAAAGTAAAAGTTTTTTTGTCAAAATATTTTTTTTGCATTTAATTCAAATATGTCGAAATTTATTTTTTACTGCAGTAGTTTGCAAAATATTGAAAATATATTTTAAAATTGGAAACTAAAAATTTTGTTTGGCAAAATATTTTTTGTACCTCTAGTAATTCCTTGTTCATATTTTGAAGAAAAAAAAATACCCTTCTGAAAATTTCAGGATACCACAAGTAGAATAAAAAAATATTCGAGTCGAAAACTAAATGTCGATATAAAATATTTTCGACTACGATAAATTTTCAGAAGTTAGAAATTAAAAATTTTTTTTTTCTAATACATATAGTTTATGTTTTATCTACACGGGTTTCTAAAATATGGAAAAAATTAAAAGAAAAATGAAATTTTAAATTTTGCATAAGTTAAAAAAAATTTATTTTCTACTTTTTCGAAACTTTGTTTTATGGTCAAAGGATAGCTGTTTCCTACAAACAAATTTGATTCCAAAATTCAATGGCAAACTTTAATTTTTTCCGAAATATTAAAAATTAAATAAAACTAGAAATTAAAATTTTCTTTTACTGTAGTAGTTGGCGAAATATCGAAAAAATAAGCTTTACAAAATAACAAAAAATGGCAAAAAAAAAAATTTAATTTGCATAACATTTGAAAAAAAGAAACTCTTTTGATTTGTGTCCATGTTTGAATTAATTTTAAATTTATTTTAGGGATTTTCCATAGAAAGCAGTAGCATATGTCCTATCAAATCTGGCATCACCACTACTTACTCATATCTTTTTCATAGCTTGAATTGACAGTCGTCGGCATTCTCCTGCATGCGTTTTAAGCGTGTGTGTGTGCGTGTTGCTTCGTATTGGTCGACCAACGACGATTGGTGGCAACACACAAATTGATGCTCGTATCAGACGAGTCGTACATAGTGGCTACAATGACAATGAGAGACGCCAATTAAATGGAGATACAACAACACAACTTTTACTGTGTCGCCTATGTACTCGTACACGGACAACAAGTGACTTTTATACTGAGTGCAAAAGTGAAACAAAAAGTGGTTAAGCGTATGCTTTTAAGAGAAAGCGAAAGCATTTGTATTTGATAAAAACTACCGGATACGAGTATTAAGTATAGAGGCGGCTCTCTTGTGAGAGCAAGTCAAAGTTAGGTAACTCAGATGTTTGATATGTATGCAAACAGAGTGTGAGAGCGTTTTCACTTTCACTCTTTTTCTTTACTCCATCACTTTCACTCTCTCACTTTTATTCTCTCAATTGTGTCACTCTTCCTGAGTTTTATTACATTCAGACATTTCTATAAAGGATTTCCGGAATTTGAGTTCTCGACATTTTCTGTTTCTCAATTTTTTTGTATTTTTATTTTTTTGTATTTTTTGTTTGTTTTTCTTTGCCAGCTGTCGTCCTATCCGCACTTAATTGCTTAGTAATTTTTGTACAACAATTTTTAGGCTTTGACTTTTGAAATTTATTCTTTGTCTCTTGCGCCATTGTATTCCTTAGAGCTTTGCGTTTATAGCCTCCTTGGCTGTCATAATTTTTTTTTTTAAATTTTTGTTGTTGTATTTTTTTATTTGTCTTTTATTGCATTGGCTGGCTTTGTCGACGTATTTTTGTTTAGCGATACCCATCAAGCCAATTCAACAAAAAGTAAATTTTTGAAAAGCTTACGGAAAAAAGCTTTAAGCTTACAAAGCGCTAAACAATCGAATCTCGAAAATGCTTACAAATTGCTTAAAAAAAAAAACAAATTTACTTTAATTATTTAATTTAGAAATAAGTATTTACAAAAAAGCTTGCTGGGTAAGTACTTGACATAAGATTTATGGATTGGTTTGCTGCTGCCGCTAATTGTTGCACGCTCGATTTACCAGACAATTTTGATGGAAGAATTTTTGTAGCTTTAAATTGCGCGTTCCGCTTGTTATTTAAAAGGCGGCTTCATACAACGAAATAGAAACTTGCAAACGTCCCACTGCTGTGGGAACAATATGGATATTAGTTACCTCTTACGACAGACCTTGGTTATATAAAAGAGGGTGGGAAGAGCTGGATGCTGAAGTTTCAAAAGCCATGACGGGACCACTGCTCGCTACATTAAAACTAGTGCCCTGTTTGAAACGGGAGGGAAGAATCAAAGCCTAACCACAGTCGGGCCCTACGACGTCTCCTGAAGTTGTCCCTCTATCTTTTGACGAACGTTCTGCCGTTTTCCGCTTCAAAAGGACTTTCTTCAACATCTGGTCATGAGGAGGACATTAAAGAGGCTCGCTATCCATCAAGGGACTAGACACTCCATGTGTAAGCGCTTAAAGCATAACGTTTTCCTGGCCGTCAGCAGAGCGGTGTGTTTTATTTCATTGGAGTGAGGTTAACTGTGAGAGTTCTCAAGATGATGAAATCTACCAGAACCCCCGCATTGAGTTTAGCTCGACCCAAAACGAGTGTTAATTACCCAGAAGATACCTGATGAATGTGTATCAGAAGCTTTCCATACTAGTCTGGACTTTTACACATGGTCCCAACCTTGAACTCAAGAGCGTATATAAGCTGAAGCGCCACTTTTAGCAAGGCATTGCCGGTAGATCCAGTACCCAAACCCAGCTATCATACAGACGCCTTATCCTAAATCCTTACGCTTCGTTTGCGTGTGTTGGTACTCCAAATTTTTTTTAGCCTATATCCCCTTCCACTTTAACTTTGCGCTTCGTCTTCAAAGTAACTTTCTCATGCTTCCTAAAGCGCCCCAAGCTCCTATTTAATAATTTCTGAGAAAGCTACACTTTTCTTTGACAGCCGTAAGATTGCAGGAAGCAGAACTCACCTACCCAAAGCCATTCGCAGAGCAAAGACCAATTATCCAATAAGCTAGTGCAGATGTACTGACAATGATGCGTATGAGCTATAATGTGGTATGGGATGCTGTGGATGAGTACTTGAAGTTTGATGGAGGCAGAAACAGAGAGATGGCATAGCGGGCAATTTTTTTTGTTATCACGCTAGTCTTTTAATATGCTCTCCAAGAAAAAGAGATTCGCGCTTTTATTTTTCACTCACTCTCTCCGTCGTTTCATATGTATGTATATGTGCAGTTGATTGTACAACGTCCTTGACAAAGTCTTAACAGAGTGTGGGTGACAATGCTTTTGGTCCTGAAAAAAGCAAATTTGTAGATTTATCTCCCTTTCTTGTGCTCTCACGCATTTTGTTTAAAAAGCCAGCGCGGCTCATAGCTCAATTGCTCAAAGTCAAAAAGAACTACACCGGCTTTGAAAAATATTAGTTAATTGTAATTTAATATTTTTGGAGTAACGTTATAACTTCTCTTTTAAATAACTGTACTCGACGTTCAAGTTAGTCCACAAAAATTTTTTTTTTTAATCCAACAATTTTCACCCACTCCTCCACCTTACGCTCTTATCACAATGCGCCACTATTTTCATTTCATTCATTACTTTTGAAGCGTTTGCAGCATAAAGTCTCGGCAAATGCTGCTAATAATTTCGTAGCCACATCCTCTCTGAGCGTTAACTCACTCATCAGCGCACGCACATTCGTTTGATACTCACGAACTCATACGAGGTGTTCACTCTTTCTCACAACACAACGCATTTTGTAAGCTCTCCACATTGACATTGATTTCCGTTGTTTTGCTTGTTTTTGTTGTTGCTTCTATTTGCCTTTATTGTTGTTGTTTTATTATTGTATGTATGCAACTCACTTTCAGTTTGAACTCTCAATCGACAGGCAATCAGGCCAAGCTTTTGGTTATATCAAAACAGTGACAACCACGACCTCAGTAAAGCTGTTTGACATTGTTGTTGGCGGTAGAACAGCTGTGTATGTTCGAGTTGTTGCTGTTTTTGTAATTGTTACATTGTTTTCCATAGATTTATATGTATGTATTTATGTTAATGCTGGCCTTGCTCACATCTTTATTCTCATCGGTGTGATTTTCCGCCCTCATCTCATCTCCTTTCTTTGCTTTACGTTCGTATTCGATCGGCGTTTCTAGGCCAACCCATTTAATCAACCTTGCAATGAACTGTAGATTTATGAAAATTTATATAGGTTCGTATATTTGAGATCAAGTTCCCGCCCATCCACTTTATTTAATGTTACATTTTACGAATTTTGTTACTTTCTCTGTGGAAATGGTGAGCACACAGCGGCAGTGGCTGGACTTGGGAGAGACACTGAAGGTGGAAGAATCCCGAATGTCAAAAGTAAAGGAGTTAAAACTAGGGTCTTCTAAGACGCAAGAGCCCTCGTCCAGAGCATATCTTACTTTTCTCCAGAGATGGAGACGCAGACGGAGATAGAGATGGATATAGAAGTGCAGATTTAGATGGAAATGGAGATGACGTTGAAGATGAAGATGGAAACTGATGTAAAAATTAAAAGTAAGATGGAGACTGAGATAGAGATGAAGACTCAGAGGGAGTTGAAGATTCAAAGAAGTATCTGGGTATAGGTAGATGGAGATTTGGTGTAAATGAAAATGAGATTGGAGCGGAGATTTAGGGGGAAGTTTATCCACTTATTCGGAGATGGAAGTGGAGATTTTTTTAATTTTTTTTTTAGAGATGCAGGTGGGGATGAAAATTTAGATGGAGTTGGAACTGGAGATTTAGAGAACGATGGAGGGAGATGGAAGTGAAAATTTAATTGGAAGAGGAGATGAGTAGATGGAATGGAGATTTGGAGGTAGATGGAGGCGGATATGGAGATAGATAAAGATGAAGAGGGAGATTGAGGTTGAAAATGAAAGGAAAATGTAGATGGAGATGGAGATGTAGGGGTAGTGATTGAACGACTAGGTAAGGACTTGACTCGCATGCCCTAAAAGTCGGGCATCTATTGACTACGACTTCTCTACAGAAAATGCGTCTGAAGCGGATTAGACGATGTAAGACCTGGCATATCTATTGTAAGAAGCTCAGCATTTTCTAAAATCAAAGTTGTTATCATTCGCATCACTTTACTGCCCTTACTACAAGAGTTGCTTGTCTTCTTTGACAGTTTAGCAATTAAATTTGTTACTTCATTGTTTTTTATGGCGTTTCCTTGTTTTTGACAACTCCTTTTGTATTTGACATATAGCACCGTAAGTTCATTGTTGTTGTGATAAGTTGAGAAATGGCGGCATATTTTGTGTACATAGCCTACCACACAACAAAAGTGATATGGCCACAAAGATTATATTTGTTCCGTACTCAATCTTTCCCTTTCTCTCTCTCTCCCTCGCTCTCTTACTCTCACTTTTTAATTGAGTTTATTTTTCACTTGTAGTCACTCAATCAATTCACTCTCTCAGCGAAGCACACGAATTACGTGTATTTCGTGAGCACTCGCAAACACACTGCGCAAACACTTCGTGAGAGTGTAGGCCGATAATTGTTCTTGAAAACACACACATACATACATTTATAGCAATAGAAAAATACACACGCACTTACATATTTTGAAGTTTGCAAGGTTATGAATGAAAAGCTTTCGAGGAATCTGATATTTCAGAGCATACCCACAGGCGCATATAAACGTACAAACAAGGATAGCTTTTCTTTTTTTGCAAATGAGGCACATTTATGTAGGGGTGGTTATTAGATAGATACCGATCGAATCTTCCGTTCCGGCTAATATTTGTGGTAGCACTCGAATAATTTTTGCAAATTTAACCCTGTTCTTTTAGAGAAAAATATTCGTAAAATATGTAAAAGAACACAGAATGGCCTGTTTTGGGCTAGCACGGGTAAATAGGAGTTTTAGATGCTTCCTTGAGATACATGAAAATTACGTTTGTTCAACTTACCGTACGTCATCCGCTTTGACAATCGACCCTTTTGCAGATCACCACCGAATGCTCGACTTCGACTTTTTCTTCAAACAGCTTCAGTCAATCTCTTTCGGTTTGTAAGTTTTGCAGCCCCAGCAATATTATTCCAGTCATTTGACGTAGAATAGTTGGTGTTTTGAAAGTTTTCTGAAAAGATTATTTTTAGATAGAAATATTAATGGATTAGTTTAATGGCAATTAAATTGAAACGTAGAAAGCTTCCAATATGGTGGCTGGAAAATTGAGAACATATCGATATTAGCATTTGTCGAGAGTTTCGATATTCAAGATCAAATATCGATATATCATACATTTTTATTCTTCTTAATTATGTATGCTTTGTTAATAATTGTAACCGAATAAGAGCTTTACTTTGTAATAAAATTTTATTTAACTAAAAAAGTAGCTACGTAAAGTTTAATATTATGAAACTTATTTCAAGTTAGAATGGACCAGTGCCAAGTCTAAACAATGGACGCTATGTCGTATGAGCAATATTTTTATTTATCCAACCCTGCTGGTACAGCATATTCTATGATATTCACAGCTACGGCACAAAAAAAATTGCAGAAAAAAAACTGAGAAGAAAAATTTTAAAATTTAAGGGGAAAATTCAAAAATTTTCTAAAATTAGAAATTTCTAAAATTTTTTTGCTACTATTTATATGGCTTGAAGTGATCCGTTTTGCTAGAGCATGTCTTATGAAGAGACTTTTTATACCCTTTTATAACTGAAAGAGTGCAATCGGACAGATCTTTGTTCTCTACCCCTTTAAGTATGCTACACAAACTAAAATTTTCTTTTCAAAACTATTTCCACAGGCCTAGTTAAAATAAGAAAATACTATAGTTGCCTTCGAGAAGGCCAAGCTTCTTTACTAGTTTGTTGTGTGCTGATCGATTTTTGCTTAGAAGTCACTCACTGACTCAATACACTGTGTTTGTCAAACCCCTTCTGATGTTTCCTGTCCCACGATTTGAATCTTGGACCCTCGGCGTGGAAAATCAGCAACACTACCACAACAACACGGATGCCTCTCACAAAAAAAAAAAAAAAACAAGAGAGCAGGATACCACCCCCTCCCTTTCTTAAAATTCGATCGGTTTAACCTTTATGCGAACTATAATTAGTATAGGTGGAATATACTCAAAGAAAATATCGAAAAGTAACTGTCATAGGGTGTCCGAGACCCTTAATTACATAGCTTATCCTACACTACAAAATTTTTTTCTTATCCGTCAAGCCGTACTTGTGAGTGCTACACAAACACAGACCTCTGGACATCCAAACATTATCATATTCACAATATTCATTAGATGAAGCCGCTCGTACCGAACCAGGATACTTAAAAAAAAAAATTATTTTAAATTTGATAAATAAATAAAAAAAAAGAAAAAAAACTGAAATAAAAAAAAAATAAAAAATGTAAATAAACAAAATTAAATAAAAAGAAATAAAAAAATATAACTCAACTTGAAAATCTCTCTTCAAACCAGCTCATTTCACCACAACGATCATCCATCAATTATTTATCACTAATTATTCAACACACCCTGTACTAAGCAAACACATGCACCACGCTAAAAGCTTTCAAAAAGTATGAGAACAACTGTACTATGAGAACAGTTACATGCACGCAAACACAAAGAGCAAGCGAGTAGCTGAACGGTTACAGCAACAAAAGAGATGATTGCTAAAACTCAAATCGACGATCGTTTCTCAAATAAAACAACAACACAAAACCCAAACTTGCAAATACTCATACAAATAGAACGGCGCAATGTCTATCAGCAACCATGTATGTATGTATAACAGGCGCATTGACAGGTATATAACAGTACGCGACTGTTGAACGTGTTTAGTTAGTTCGCAAGCGTTGAAGAGCGCACAAAAGAGGTTTTTTTTTGTATAAAAAAGAAAATATTTTGCGATAATTAAAAAAAATAAAACTATTTTAAAATTTGCTATTTTTGTATATAGAAAAGTTATTAAAGTGTTTACAAAAAAATGTTGAATATAAAATACGTATTTTTCGAATAAAATGCAGCAATGATAATGTGTGACGGATAATTTTTAAATTATTTATGTTAGCAAATTTTTTGCGCAAAAAAAAAAATTTTAAAAATTGTATCAAATTAATTTTGTGATAAATTACTTTTTATAAGCTGATCAACGTCTTACAAACGAGAAATAATAAAGAGTACTAAATATTGGTTGCACTCAATAAATATTTGAACTTTAAACGCTATTAATCGCTATTAGCAGCAGTTATCAGTATTATTTGCGCTACAACAACAATTTGTTAAAATAGCAAGAAATATAGCAAATTCGTTAAAATGACAACTGAAAGGTAAATTTTAAATGTAAAAAGTTTATTTACACAAAAACAAAACCAAAACAATGATATGCTAAAAATTAGAATAGGTTGAAAGCTTTGCTAATCCATTGTTTAAATCTTAAAAAAAAAATCAAGTTCAACGAATTAGCCGCCAGTTCCGTATTTATTCATACATATACGAGTATGCAGCTTGTTTGCAAAGACTGGCTGCCCTGTGGTGACTGCACCCAAACAAAAGTAAGCGTTTGATTATTTGCAAACTGGTTTTGTTATTGTTACAGATAAGGTGTTTTTTTAAAATGTTATAAGTGCACTTTGCCATTTTTTATAAAACCATATTTGTGTCAGTCAGTATTTTTTTGGATTTTTGTAATACTGGATCTGATTTTTCTTTCCCAGATTCGACAGATATTTTATTAATGTCTATAGAAAATAAAATTTTTTTTCAGTTTTGAGGCAAACTTTTCGTGTTCCTATGGGATGTGTTTTACGTGTTTATAAAATGTTTACAAAAAAGGTGTGCTTGTGAAACAATTTCTTTGATCAATAATTGATATGATTAAGCTTTTGAAAGTTTAAAAAGTTTGAAAAGAAATATTTCTGAATTTAAAAAAAAGAAGAAAGAAACCATTAAAACAAAAACAAAACATAAAAAAAATTAAAAAAATAAATTAAAAAAATAAACAAAAACAAAATTAAAAAAAAATGTAAAAATTTAAATTTTTCAGAAAACAGAAAACACACTTCCGATATTTTTAGATATGTAGTTATGTATATCAAAGTTTCGGACAAATCGGAAATATTTTAAAATTAGAAATACAGGTTTGTTTTTTAAATATTTTCATTGGTATACCTCAGTACATCATTTAAAAGTACAAGTACTTATTTTAAGAAATAAATAAAAAAGTAAATTTGAAAAAATTTGTTAAATTTTGAAAAAAAAAAAATTCAAAAAAAATTCAAAAAATAAAATGTTTCACAAAAAAAACTTTTATATTAGAGGTATAAAATAACAAAATTTGGGAGAAATCCAAAATTTTCTCAAATTGGAAATACAATTTTTTTTAAGCTTTATGCGTCAAAATTAATTTTTTTTTAGAATTGTAAGATCGCATAACTTTTTTCAAAAAAACCTAGAGCTGTGCGATTAATTTATTAATTAAAATTTGGATAATCATAATTTGGGTGTTTACTCGATTAATCAAGGATTTTGATTAATAAAAAAAAAAATTTTAAATGATTAATCATATATTAAAACGGTACAAATTTAGTAGTTCCTTGTTACCTCAACCATTTGTTTTATCATCAACATTTTGCCCATTCGCGATCGGCCAACACCTCAAAATTTTCTAAAATCTTTTTTAATTTTTAATATTTTTAAGCATGTTTGGTTTTTAATTTTTTTATTTACAGCTATTTCAAGGCAAACTTTTACGTTTTTGAAAATACGTTTTGATTACCATAATTTTGATTAATCAAGTAATCAATTTACTCAATTAATCGAATAAAGGCACAGTCTGTCATTTTTTTTTTGACAGAACTTTGTTTTATAGTTCAATAATCAAAAGAAAGATTTAAAGTAAAAAGAATAAAAGAATAATTTCAAATAATAATCTATCGCAAAAAATCCAGTTCTTTTTTTATTGATTATATGGTAATCAATAAGAATGGAAAGCAATAATTATGAGTCAATTATTAGACTCACCAGAAAATAGTCAATTAAACTGGTAATCATTACGATTAATAATCATTATACATATATTATCAAAAGGGTCAACCCCCAATTTTTATTTTGGATCATTTTCAACATCTAAAAATAAAAATAATGTTTCTTAATTTCATTAATGCACGCAAAAATAATCAAGTTTAATTATTATTTAAAGAGCCGCTCTAGAATGCAATCAAGTACTGAGATTTAAGTTAATCGGCCAACGCACTTTGCTTGCTTTGTTTTCGATTTTTGACGAATCTATCAGCGATTCAACTCCTATCACTTAAATATTTATAAAATTTGCTGCTGATAACTGTTATCGCATTGTACGTTACACAATTTTTGTTGAATTTAACAATTTCAAGTGACTTGCATTATTTTAAGTGACACTTCTATTGATAAAGCTTAAATAATCGAAGATCATACGTGCCATTAAAGGGGATTCAGCTACTAGAAACCATTGCCAAGACAAAAAAAAATTTAAATTATTCTCAACCGGCCAGTAAAAAGCCCCAACTCAGTTCCCAGATAAGTATTCCTTATAAATACTTTAACACCAAACACCCTACAATATTTGACGTAAATGACGTACAATAAAAGCTTTCCTTATTACTCATTAAGGCACCCAACTAGGAAGCGAATGTGATAAAATAAATCAACAGCAATTCTAATCAGATATCTTAATGGTAAAACAAGTGATCGGCAGACAAAAGACGGGAAGTGCATGACTTTTAAATTTATATTGTCGTTGTTGTTGTTATGACAGTAATTCACGCTGATAAGTCGATACATCGACTCCCTGCTAGAAACAACTCTACACAACCAAATTAACTAACTTTTTCAAGGCCATCATGATAATCTCTTTGTGTGGAGGCCCACAAGTCACTTGTTTGGCAACATTTTTTAAATAATTTATGAAAGAAATTCATTTATGTACACATTTTTGATCTGATTGTTATCAACATTGCATTCTCATTGCTTATATGCTGGCCGCTTCCTCATATCCCACCTCCCTCTACTCTTGCGAAGTTTACAATAACTGATATGTCATGCTCAAATATAAATTCTAAAATAACGCAATCTAATCGATAGATCATTTGGACTTTAAACATTTGCATTATAGCCAGTGGCGGATCCAGAATTTTGTGAGGGGGAAGGTCCAAACTTTTTTTAAGTGAAATTTCATGGACATATTTTAACCACAGCTCCTGGAAAATATGACTTTTTGGGTTCAGAGGTGAAGGGTTTGGTTACGAAAACCCCCCTTGGACTCGCCCCCGATTATAGCAGTCCAGCGATGTATGTATATTCGGCAGCAGATACAACGGCTTCAATTATTTGATATTGCGTCAACTCAATATTGGTTTGTTGTGACTGGTCACATACCCAGTGAGAAATATTAATGCTTTACAAACAGATCAAATCAAGAGCTATCATTAGTTGGTTAGGTGTCACTCATTTCTTATTGATCTCACTTTGTTAACCGTGCTTATCTAGTATCTCATTTCTAAAGTAATGCATAGGTAATCCAGGCGGTAATGTGTGAATGGTTATATATATGTATAACCATCAGCGATGTCATACAAAAGTAATTGCAATAGAATAGAAACATTTAAACGACTCATAAAAATATAATTGTCTTTTAGTTAAATCTCTTCACCGATACAATTTTGGCTAAGGTGCAGAATTCCACTATGAGTTGTAACAGCTGATCTCTTGTGGTAACATCCAGCAATGCTTTCCATGTCATTATGAATATCTTTCCCTTGGATTGGGTACTAAATGATCCTGCAGCTACGCTAGCCGTTTTTATCAGTTGTAGAGCCCGTCGTGATTCAATGACGTTTATTGCAATTTGTGCTTGTTTCAACAGAGGGGCAAAGGCAGACTTAGATTAAACCTACTTCTTCCTAACCGATTCTTCCAGTTCTCTTTTACTACAAAAACAATACTACGCGCTCATCTCACACTTTCCTACTGGGTTCTCATACTTACAAATACACTATCTATATAAAAATTCAATCGGTTAAATTTGAATTTAATGCGGTTCAATTGAAATTAATTCAGCGTAATGTATTTGTTTGCATGTGACGTCACTATCAATTAAATACTGACAGCTTGTCATTTGTTAGGCGCAATACAGTTTATTGATGTAATCAAAATATTTTAAAGGGTGTAACGCACATACATAGTAATTGATGATATGACTATATGACTACCCGCACTGATATCACTTAATGCTGTGCCGATAAGAGTAGACACGGGTATATACTCCAGTCCCTATCAAAATTGGTTTACTGAGTCCCGTTGAGGTAGTGAGGGCATTCAGGTCGTTCAAAAAAAAAAAACAATATTTTCTATTTTCAAATAATAATAAAATAAAATGATTTTCTTTGAAAGAAAATATTTTTTTATTCAAAATTTCTGCTTTTTCATGGCGGAAATATACACGAAGGGTTGCCAGCCAGTAGCTAAAAGCTATCTCGTTTCGAAAATAAAGCATTTAGATGCTTCCTGTCCGGATACTCGAAAATGGCTCCTTTGTAGTAACCTACCACTATACAAAGCCCACATATAGATGTGTATTAGGGATGCAATTTTTTTGGATTTTTAAGCATTTCGGGTTTTTCGGCAAATGATTTCATAATCCCGGTATACTCACTTAAATCCCGGGATTTGGATTTTAGTGTAATCTAAAAAAAATTAAGAAACTGTTTAAGAAGCTCTAAAATTATAACAAATAATTAGTTTTTTAGGACTTTTTAGTTTATTCAAAACATATCACAGTGCCATTTGCGGAACCAAGATTTTGTGAAGGAGAGCTCTAAATTTTTTTAATTAAATTTTATGGACATCTTTTATCAACAATTCCCGAAAAATTTGACTTTTTGGATTCCGAATGGGGAGGCGTTGGCACAGAGATTTAGTTTTTAGTTAGTTTCCAATTCCTCAAATCCCGAGATGACAAGAAATAAGCACCAGGATTTTCCACACCTAAAAAAGTTCGGTATCTCGGGATTTGCATTCCTAGAGTGTGTGTAAGCTGTACACGCCTGTTAACGCTATCATCATGATTATGCGACATAAATTAGCACTTTTAAAATTTTTTTTGATCCCAACCAATTATTGTTTATTATCTTTAGTGATTTGCGACAAATTTGCACAATTAAATATTGTGAAATTAATATTAAAGATTAACTTGAGCATGTTTTAACTGGTTTTTATTTACCATTATTTTTTAATCGAGAAACCAAATGTCTATATTTGTTGTTTATTCGAAGCCGAAATAATTGAATTTCATTTTTAACTTATTTATTTTTAAAGTCATAACCTTTAGGGTCGCTGGTAGCCATTTCGCCTAGTGCGGGCAGAGAGATCCATGTTATTATTATTATTATTTTTTATATAGTATTAACATTTTTAGTTATCATTGCTTGTTTAGATTTTTAGAGTTTTTTGTGCTTGGAAATTGTGTAACAATTGAAGTTATTATTCACTGTTTCAGCACTAACCACAAACAACAAAAAAAAAAAAAACCTAATAAAGAAAGACCGACTGATTCGGATTCAGCATTCAATTCGGCTTAAGAGACATAATTAATTTTTTTTGTACTTGTTTTTGTATTTTTACCAATTTTCCAAGTTGAAAACGATGAGTTCTAAAGAAAAATTGAGATCAGCCCCTAAAATCTAAACAGCTAGTAGTAATATATCTCTTAAAGGTGAATTTAAGAACTGAAACTTTTACTCTGAAAAATAGTAACAATAAATTAAAAAAAAAAAAAAAAATTTTTTGTTTTGGATTATAAATCGTGTATCAAGGTAAAATTACAGACTTGTACTCTGAAAAATAACAGAAATATATTTTCTCAAAACAAAAACAAAATTATTACTATTTTTTTTTTTTTTTTTTGTTTTGGATCATAAATCGTATATCATCCTAAAGTCAAAAAAAGCTCACTAAATTTCCTTTGAAACAAAACATCAAAATCTTCCAAAAAATATTGAAATAGCGATGTGCATGAATTTCGATGTTTATCTAGCTCCAACTCGGGCATCAATCCTTCTTTTATAAATATCACCTTTCAGACATTTGATGACTCTTTTATACCTCATTAAAGTTTATTTGATTAGACCTTTGCATTGATTACCTGATAAGCAAACTTTAAGTTTTACTATTACTTTCATGTGACTGCGATCAGTCATCCCGCAGTCATTTATTAGACAAACGTCAATTGCGTATTTGACAGATAAGCGAAATCATTGGGTTGTGTAAACAAACGTTCATAAAAGTAGTGCCCAATGTTGTTCATCAAGTTTTATAGTCTTGGTAATGAACTCCGATTAAGGATTTATATATACTTGTATGTACGAGTGCATATATTGCTCTAATACATCTGTAATCGTTAATCATAATGAGTTCAGATTGGTATTGAATTAGAATATCTGATGAATAACAAATATTTGTTTATCAAAACATGAGAGGTGTCCTATTAGCTATTTCGAAAATTCGAATATCATTAACTTGGCATCACTAACTCTAAGTGGCATTCAAGTTTATTTACAGAAAAAATTAAAACTGAAAAAATTCTGTTCACACTAGCCGGTGCTTAATTTGGTAGCTTACTGAACGATGCATTTAAATTGGCACCACTAACTTTGGTGATAGCATTTTTCGGAACTGCGTGATGGTAGTATAGCAGTATAGCTGATAGACCTGGGAATGTAATGTGACATTCGCATGTTTTTAGTAATAAAATTGATAAGAGACGATGAGGAATTAAATCTTATAAAATTAGGCATAGATCAAGAAGCGCTAACAAATGCAATGGTTGATCAAAAAACTACGCTAGATAGCGCACTGATGGAGCTTTTTTAAAAGTTCGCTTGAAGTTTTGAGTCTTGCGATCGATTTTCATTAACTTAGTATAAAAGGAATTTTCCGAAATAAAATTTTATTCTAAACGGAATCATTATCGTCAACACCTTTTGAAAGTGGTATTAATTTATTATTATTGATGTTCGTTTTATTATACGTTCAATCGCAATAATAATAATATAATTACTAAGTTCTATGCTTGTTATGTGGCATTTGAATTTTAAAATACTTTTGCTTCACACATACAAAGTAAGCGCCTACCGATATATATAGCATGTGATTGCATTTCATTAAAGTTTATAGGGCACTATTTGTAGACATTTTTAGATTTACCTTAGGAACAATCTTTTGACAACGAGTTGAAAAAAAAACCATTTTAAATTGTTTGAGATCATTCTGTGACTTTTTCAAAGAAATTACGCCAGACAGTGACCGAAAAAGTCACAAAAAGAATACCGACTACGCCACAAAACAATCCCAAAAATGCCCCCAAAATGAGCATGAAAAAGTTCTAAAATTATTTGTCCAAGTTGCAAGAATCCCGCCAAAACCCTTATTTTATTCAGCAATGATCCCGAACTTGAATCAAATCAACTCAGCGAATCTCAATTTATACAAACATAAACATTCCTAATGAATAATTATAAGAATCTCGCTGATAACGCCAACAAAAATACATTTTTCTTTTAAATTATTATTTTTTTTCTCCCATTCGGTATATACGAGCATCAACGATTCCTAATTAATGTAAGCAATAACAAGTTAATTAATAAATAAATTTGCATTGCGAAAGGGAAATTGCACAATAAAAAGATTAACAACAATCTCAAATGCCGCGTTGGGATGTCACCGGCATTTACCTGCACTACTTCTTGATCGTATGCAAATAATTCAGCTTTCGCAAAAATTAATTAAGAGTAAAAGCTTATAAGCTGATAAGCTATTCATGTGCAATTAAGTTTTTCGAAAATAGCAATAAATCTAAAAACAAATATTTGTTCATTAATTTCATTAACAGAAGAGCTTAATCAAAACTATTTGTCAAAATTGAATTTTTATTACATTTGAAGAAATAAGAAAGTATCTCGAATATACATTAGAATGGGTCTTATTTTTAAGTTAAAAAGATGCACGACACATTTACTCAAACAAAAGTACTCACACAACAACGGATATATATGTAGGTGAATATATGTGTCTGGCATCTGTGTTAGTGTATTTTTCAAACTGATTTTCTTGAATTAAAATTAAAATTAATTTTTAAATTATTTTGATCGACTGCACTTCAGCTTGGCCATACTTATCCATACATATATAATTGTTTATAACTTAGATGTATAGTTTAGCCGTAATGTGGGACAATTCCCTACAACTTTGCGCATTTATATTATAGATTACTCTCATACTCTTTACTCTAACCTGCATATTAATAATTAGCAAACAATCTTATATTTAAAATTTCAAAAACAAATTAATAATCTATTTTATTAAAAAAAATTGTTTTTTGCAGAGAACGACTGGATGATGAAAATAAATGTGCGCCAAAGGCTAAACACAAATATGAAATTGTCACCGCAAATGATAAATCGCTACAACAAACAAAACATTATCAACAGCAACAGCAACAACAACAACAACTACAAGCAATGCAACAATTGCAACATCAAAATCATCTCAAAAGTAATAATGCATATCCACAGCATCAGCAGCTGCTGCTGCAACAGCAACAACAACAACATTACAGCAAAAGTACGACGTTCCAGACTCTCATCGATCGCTTCATATTTATCAGCGGTGCCCGATGAGAAGGCAGCCTTACGTGGCACATTTCGTCAGGTAAGCAAGTCAGACGAGATTAAAATATTGCAAGTGTGTGCATGTGTGTGTGTGTGTGTGTGTGTGTGTGCTTGTTTGACTGCCAATGTCAATATAACTGATAAGTGCATATTGCGAACTAAATCGAAAATTCAAGGAATGTTTTTTAAAGCGGCTTAGAAGCCGGTATTTTAGGGGGGAGGTGAGGTGCGAATTCTAGCTTGTTTTAATTACTTTGCCATGCTTTGTCACGATTGTTTTTATAGAAAAATGAAATATTTCTTTAATTAGAGCAAAATAATAATGAGACGGTGATTTAAGACACCTGCGCTTGAATTATATATACATATATATATATATATATATATACATACATATATATGGCGCGATATACAACCGTTATATCGTCAACCTTCTAAGAGATTTTTGCGCCGAGCTTCTCTCTTAATTTGTGGATTGCCGCTTTCAATTTTTTTCCTACAAATTTGCGGGACCTACACGGGTTTTCGCCGACTCCGAATGGCATCTACAAAGCAGATGAATTTTTGCTGAGAGAGAGAGGACACTCGGAGAGTTGTCCGAAACCACTGCCGAGGGCAACTCCGTTTTGAAAAAACTCGTTCAAACCACTTTTGATGTAACCTGTACCAGGGCTCGAACCTTGGACCTTTGATGTGGTAGGCCGACAACACTAAAAACACACCACGGCGGTCGCAAAGTGGGTAAGGGGTCATGAATATATGAAATATTATATATATATTAAATTAATATCAATAAAAATGAATCAGGTTTGTCTTCGTTGTTCGCACCGAAAAAATCCCCTAATATCTAATAACATGGAATCCTCAAGCTAATTTCGTATTAACTTGCATATATGTAACTTACTTAAATAGTAAATCGAATTAAGACCGGTTAAATACTCAGGGGTTTCCTAAGAAGCGGGTTACGTTAATCGGCGTTAACTTGAAACCTAAAAAAAAACTTGTAAAGAGATGTCACTAATGCAAAAAGTTTTCGCCGAACAGGAATTAGTGAAAACTTTCATTGGCTAATATCTCTAAAGTTTGAAGTTTTTGTGTCTATGCTCATATGTCACAATCAGCTGTTTTTCAATTGCAAGTTGAGCTGAATGAAATTTCCTCAGTAGAAATGTCAAAGTGCGCTCTCTCCCTCCAATTGTTTTGTGTCGCCAAACACTTTTCAGGAAAAACTTTAGTAAGTTTTACAAAGTTTTATCCACGTCGAACAAAGCTATTGTGCAATTTAGTGCTTAATTCGCATTAAGTGGTGCTCTGGGCCAATGCTTTTAGTTTATTACTTAAGCGTGTCGCATAAGCCAACGAATATCTCAGATTTGTTTAACTATTCCGATAGCAACAGCAAACTAATTTTTTATTTGTTTACCTAAAACAGCATATCTTTAGAATTTATTAGTATATTAGTATTGTGATAGTGCCAAATTGGTGTTTCGGGTTGATAGTTTTATGATAGTTAATGTAAATTAGATGTAGATTAGATAAAGATATGGGAAACAAAAGAAAATTAATATTTCCCTTATAAAAAATTCTAAAGGTCTTTGAAAAAATATAGGAAAACATTTTTAAGGCTACGTTTATATACCAAAGAGCAGTACAAAAATTTAAAAAAATAAATTTTTTTTCTTTTTTTGTTGTTGGTTTTTGCGGTCTTTCTTGTTTTTACATATTTGTAAGTTTTGCAAGCTCGAGACACAGAGAAACAATAATTCGTAATGAATTTTAATTGTCAATAATTCGTAATGAATTTTAATTTTAATTGTCAGTTTTTTGGGAATTATTGTTTCTCTGTGTCTCGAGCTTGCAAAACTTACAAATATGTAAATTTTTTTTCTTAAAAAATTTTGATATTTTAATTATTTTCTTAAAATTTTGATTTTGAAATTTTTTTCAAGTGTAGAGTAAAAGAGAGAAAAAATAAAATGCAAACTGAAGTCCAAAAAATTTTTCAGAAAACTAAAAAAAAAAAATTTGAATCAGTCTAATGTGTACAAAAATCCGAAAAACATAATAGGGCATACAAAGTGTACGGAAGTAAAAATTTATAAAGGCCAGAGATACATAAATACATATTTCTATAAAAACACAAATTTCGCTATCACAACAAACAACCAAATCAGTGAAATGACTTTTTTGTTGGTCATCAAAAGCGTGAATTGTGACGTGAGTTTTGCTACAACCAAAGAGATGAGTCAAAGAGAGTACATTAATATTGTCCCTTTGATTAAGTAGCCAAATGTATCCATGTCTTATACTGCTTCTGTAGAATTCCAGTCTAGTAACAGAACGTCGCGCACGCAAGAGTTTGAAATCGTTGAAAAGAGTACATTTGTGCTCTCTTACGCCATATGATTTGTCAGCTGTTGTTTGCTCACTTAGTACCACTGCTGTTATTGCTAACAGTAAATGACAAACGCTCATAAAGCATACTTGACAACAATTCAAATATATCCCATATGGTCTAGTGGCTAGGATATCTGGCTTTCACCCAGAAGGCCCGGGTTCGATTCCCGGTATGGGAATATTTTTTTTTTATTTTTGGTAAATAATAATAATTTTTTTTTTTTAGAAATTATATTATTGTTCTATTTATAAAATTTTTTAAAATTTGAACTGTTAGCCAATCAAAAAAGCCACAGCTGTTTTGCAGCAATTTTTTAATGATTTCGATAGATTTTTAGCGCATTCTTTTTTAACTGACAGTTTATTATCGCCTTTACAACATTTTAATATTATTCCAAAAGTTGAATAATTTGCATTTTTTGTTTCTTCTTCTTTTTATTTAATTCGTCCATGCCGAAAACCTACAAAATGGCTCACACATACACACACACAGATCCTCTCCACCTGTGCTGTTCTAATTCTTTCAGCTGCATGTGGCATGCCCATCGGCTATTCGGCTGTTCTACTACCACAATTATCGGAAGCGAATGCAACCACAGCGGAGATTGCGATTAATATTGAAATGGGTTCATGGATTGGTAAGTAAGATGGAAGAGCAAGGTCAATCAATACACATTTTAACAATGCGAATTAGGCAAAAGACGAATATGTATGCACATTAGGGTGAGTTGACTAAAAGCATGAGGGAGCTTTCGAGACACAAAAAATTAAAAAAAAATTACATAACTGTTGTTCTCCAGAATTTTTTTTTCATTTTATTCTTCCATTTAATTAAATTTTTTCTAGTAAAAAAAAATGGTTCAACCCACCCTAATACACATCTTCATTATATACCTATTTTATATGTACATATTTCCAACTTCAATTCATAAAAACTGTATGTTACAGCCAGCGTTCATAGTTTAGCCACGCCTATTGGTTCGATAATCTCTGGATCCTTAGCTGATTACCTGGGTCGACGTACCACTCTGATGCTTGCAACTATACCGTTATGTTTAGGCTGGTGTACGCTCGCTTTAACCAAGTCCTTTTCGGTGATTATAATTGGACGACTTTTGTGCGGATTTTCTACAGGTCTACTTGGTGGGCCCGCTCAGGTGAGTTAAAATGATGAGGTTACTATCGGGGTCTTAAAGAGTCGCATATGGGTTTGGCCGGGGTGCATTGTGCGACCGTTGACTTTGCTGGAAGAGAAGTTGAGAGAACCCACTGAGTGTTGAAATGAACAGCGTAGCTTAGCAGGGTAACACGATGTTTCGAAGCAGTTTTCCTTAAGCAATTCTGCCCATTTCAAGGCATTCATAAATGAAGCCTCAGTAGACAAACGGTCTGAAAATCACTTTCAGTTCGAAAAGCTTGAGTTAAGCGCAAAAACAATTTAGTTCCGCAAAGAAATTAGTGACAACAACAAACCGTAGATTGTTTCAAGGGTGAAACGAAAATGTAAACAAAATTTCAATAGACCGGCACGGCCGCAAATTAAAGAAATCGGCGAAGATGCCAGAACTAAACAATTTGAACCAACAAAAGTGCTGAGAATTATGTAAATTAGAGATGTCTGATACGTCATCTCAGCGGACGGTGAACGGATTGCGCATTTCACTGGCTAGAACAAATTATTATTAAAACAAAAGTAAGGCAGTGTAAGTTCAGCTGTAAGCGAACATTAAATACTCAGTTGTGAGATTCAGTCATATAAAACCAATCTGAACCTCATAGGTCTATTATGTACCAAATAAACACTTTTATAGTATATGCGAAAATAGTTGCTACATAAAAAGTGGGCGTGGTTATCAACCGAGTGCGCTCATTTTTAATAATAAGACCCAAAGAAAATGCCTACAACCTACCGCATGATACATCAAATTTCGCTGTGCGCTATGCCCAGCTGAGTATAAAACTTACTTATGAACTTTCATCGCTCACATGCTCATCATCTTCTTCATATAAACGAAAGCTAAATTATAGTCTGAGGTCAAGATTCCGGAACTGTAGATGAGAAGACAAAAATTTTAAGAGCAGCGCCAACATTAATATAAAAATTGAGATGTAAATTTTATTTCAACGTACTATGTATGTACTACTCATTGCTGTTGTTGTTGTTTGGCTTGTGACAAAAAGTGAAGGCGTTGACATATCAGGGTCGTATCCATAAGTGGCACACAAACGCGGCTTGCCACTTGACATACCGAATTTTACGCGCCATTTTCACTGTCAAACAAATCAGTTTGTGTGAGTGTGTGTGAGTGCGCGTATAAGAAAGTAAAGTGAGTGAATGTTTTGTTGTTGTTGCTAAACATATTTGTAAATGAGACGCTTTTGTCTTTTCTGGACCAATTTGGTTGCTTTGATTTAAGCATTGCGGGTGCTCGTAAATTGAATTGTTGGCATGAGTGATATACATACATATGTATTAATGGAGTAGTTTGAGTGGTCGATTATTTGTTGACGGAAATAGTTGGCATAGCAAGGAGATAGAGATGTATCATTTAAGAGGCAATAGGGTGCAATGTTGGGAGTGGTTTTTTTTTTTGTATGAAATTGAGTCTTGGAAATTTTGTTTTTATTGTTGTAGTCCTTGTTTTTTTTTGTTGTTGTTTAAACATTACTTCGCCTTAGCTGTTTGAATAGTAGGGACTCTGCACTTCTATTCGAAAAGTTGTTCTACTCGAAAGTAAAAATCGATTCTAATATGCAGTAATCGGTACTCTGTAGTTCGTTAGCATTTACTGTAGATGGTTGGCAACACTATAAATTTAATTTTTTTAAATATATTCCTAATTTCTAATCTTGAAAAAATTTAATTTTTCGATCAACGATTGCTTTTACGAGAAAAAACATAAGGAAATTCCATTTTCTTGGATTTTCATTTGCTAAATTGTGGTCGAATAGAATTTTCTAACTTTCGAACGTTTCATCATACATATTCGAAATAGGGAGTGCCAAATTTCCAACAATCGAAAGGTGGATAAATCGATTTAGGAAGGGAGCAAAATGGAACGTGAGCAACGGAAAAGTTCTATTCGAAAATTTCTTACAGTGTACGTATCACTCGAAAGCGAAAAAATTTGGGTTTGCATAGAAGTACAGAGTAGAGGCCTAACCTATAATACTTTTTTAAACTCACGAAGCCGCAGTTTATCATAATAACACACCCTGTAGAGATCTCTATCATGATGACTTTATACACTCAAGATAAACCCAGCGTGGCATTCATAATTGCGGAGATCATATTAAGCACGGTTTGGTCCGAAGATTTTCCTTTTCTTATAGCAAAACAAATTGATAAAAAAAAGAACATAAAATTGGCTATGCAAGCAGCCAACAAATATTCGTATTTTATGTTCGTTCTTGAACTCACACAAGCTCGAGTTCAAGGCAGTCTACAGTCATAGAACAAAAATTAGTTTATGAATTCTCACTCATCCAGCTTTTCTATTGAAATACATAACTACCTCGCCCTCTACCTCACTACGCACATTGCGTCCCTATGACGCTCGCCAGAGTTTTTGTATGTTATTGGGTGAATGTGTCACTGGAGCACAAGGCCGAGCTGTCGACTCGCATTTCGTTCAAATACGATTTAGCAACTAAGTCCAATGTGCGTAATGTGAATGACCCATATTTCTATGCTTTGTGGTTGGGTTGTGTGTAACATTGAGATATTTGTTTGGATTTTTATTTTGCTTCCACATTATTATTGCAACGTCATTTTCTTAGAATAAATCACAATCGTTAATTAACGTGCAAATGGAGGTCTCATAAAAGTGCCGCCTATACTTAGTTGTTGTGTTCTGATCTGTCTCATTTATGCCGATGTTTAGTAAATTTTTCTCAAGGTAAGCTATTTGAGTTATTGTTTGAGCGAAAGATCATGAGCTTATGTTAGAGCTTTCGAGAAGATGATAGACTCACAAAGGGTCATTGAACTGAGAAGCTGGACACTTTGATCAATGGAACTCAAATTAAAACAAAAAATGGATAGGAGTCTTGAGACGGGACCATGAAGAAAGCTTCCCGGCCACAATGCAAATAGGCTTATATCTTATATCAGAGTCTACGAACAGATGCTGCTTTGGGGTCAAGCAGATCACTGCCGTTGCAGTCGTACTAGTACGAGGGGGTGCTAGTAGCGGAAGGTGCCAGAGCTATATCCGACTAAGAACTGGACACATGACTAACATTCCCCTAGAACTTCGGCTAGAGCTTTGGTCGGTCCCGAAACAAATAAAGTAGATCCAAATGGACTAATCGATCTTTCCTCCAGAGAAACTACCAGACGCACTTCCTATATTAGTTCGCATTTGAATTAGAAAATCTCATTTCCCATTAAACCATAATTTTCCAAAACAAAGACTTAATCACTTTTTTCTCTTTCCAGGTCTACATCGCAGAAACAGCTGAGCCCAATCTCCGCGGCATACTCATCGGTGCGCCCTATGTCTCCTACTCCATGGGCATACTCATTGTGTACTCGCTCGGCTCAGCGTTGCATTGGCGCGATGTGGCGTGGTGTGGTAATATTCTACCAATTTGTGCAGCCATCGCCATCTTCTGCATACCCGAAACCCCCGCGTGGCTCGTACGTAACAACAAACTAGCGAAAGCGCATCGAGCGCTCACATTTTTACGAGGTAGCGAATTCGTTGCCGACAAAGAGTTACAAGATATGAGCGAACGTTTGAAAAGAGAACGCGCCACCACACGCACCAACGAGAATATCTTCCGTCTCTGCACGGAGCGTTGTGCCATTAAACCGTTAGTTATTGCAAGCATCTTCTCGTTGCTACAAATGTTATCGGGTACGTTTATTGTCGTCTTTTATGCCATCGATATTATATCAGATTTTGGCGCTAATGTCGATACAAAGTCAGCCGCCATTTGGACTGCTGTCACCCGCATGTTGTGCTCACTTATCTTTTGCGTGGTTTTACTATTCGTAAGACGACGTCGCATCTTAGCCATCTCTAGTATTGGTTCGGGTCTTAGCTGTCTTATTTTGAGTGTGTATATGTATGCGCATGTCGGTCAACCGAAAACTGGTACTGATGTACTCGTAGCCGCAGCTTGTCTCTTCACTTACATCGCCTTCAATACGGCCGTGATGGTATTGCCTGGCATAATGATTGGTGAGCTCTTTCCGGCACGCATACGTGGTCGTACTGCGGGTGGTGTCTTTGCCGCAATGAATGTGAGTCTTTTTGGTTTAACCAAAATATTTCCGATGATACAGTCACATATAAAAATGCGTGGTGTTTTTATGTCATTTGCGATTGCCAGTTTTGTGGCGACAATCTTTATGTGGCTATTTCAACCGGAAACGAAAGGACGTACGTTGGATCAGATTGAGGATTACTTCAATGAGGATAATTGGCTGTGGCATAAGCGGGATAAACGCTACAAGCAAGTGACATTAAGTGAGAAGGTAGAGAGTGCAGAGAAGACAGCTCTCCGTGCTGAGATGAAGTTGTAAAATGAGGGGCTATTTGTGGGGGATTAATACAATTAGAAAGAGTAGGACAAATAAATTTTTAGGTTAAGTTAGTACATAGATTGCAAATAGTGAAAATATCGTTCTAGTTTAAGGGAACGGTAACCAAATGCAATGACTCAGCAAAAGCTGATAAATATTCCAGGAAAAAGATACAAGAATGATGAAGAAGAATAATCTTCTTGTAAAATAAAATAAAATTAAATTAAATTAAATAAAAAAAAATTAAATAAAATAAAATAAATTGAAAAAGTGAAATAAAATAAAATAAAATAAGATAAAAAATATTAAATAAAATAAAATAAAATAAATTGAAAAAAAATGAAATAAAAGAGAATAAAATAAAACAAAATAAATTAAAATAGAAACCGAATAAATTTTCCTTGTAAAAGAATCACAATTCAGTTTTCTGATTAATAATTATTGATGGTCGATTAATTAATAAAACTCATATTAATAGCTAAAGCGCTCATACATGATACTGTTTGTGCTGTTAATGTGCTAACTTTGAACTGCCTAAAAATCTGATTCTATATACATATATGTATGTATGTATACATATGTATAACAATAAAGTAAGACATGTTTATAAGATAAAAAGACATTTCGTCTCAAAATGAAAGACCCTAATGTACTATACCATAGCATTCCGCCAGTATAAGAATAAAATTTAGTTAGCTTATAAGCCAAACCATTACCTCCTTAAATATGTATAAAGTACAAAAACAAAAATAGATATAGCTTAGTAAATATATTACCGATTTAAACAACGCTAGTTCTTAAGATTTTTTAGTACTTTTAACTATACAAATTGATTGTATAAAAACAAAGGCTTTAATAAAAAAAAATTGATAAATGAAAAAAAACTTAATTCTAGATCATTTGGACTCAAGTGTAGTGTCTTATTGGCTGCCTCTGTAAGTATCTACAAAATTTCAGTCGACCACACTGGCTAAACAGTAAACGAAAATTGAACGCAGAACGCATCGAAAAATTAGTAAAGTGGGAAGAATTTTTTAGTTTGTCATTTGTAATAGTTTGTAAAAGTTTACAACGTGAAATTTTTCGTATTTTCTTGACTCGTTTTTTTTCGTACTTTTCGTTTATTTTTTTTTTTTTCATACTCCATCAAAATTATTTTGTTTTCGCAAACATGATTTCGAGTGAATCGGCCGAAGAGAATTTACGAGCAAGTAGAATTGTTGCAGCAATAAATAAATTTATGGACTCAAAGGATATTCCCGGCTGGTATCGTGCCTTTTCGCAATTTCAACTCAAAGCAGCCGACGGATTGCAAGCGGCAATACGTGACGATGTCGAACAAGAGACAACACATCGTATACGTCATTGTTTGAGCGTACTGGGTGTGGTGCCACTATTAGATAGTCAATATTTGCAATTTCTCATGAAATTGAGCGGTGGTAATGATTTAGCTTTTTTATGGTTTTTAATGGAATTTCACTATAAAACACCGGGCACTAAAGAATATTGCATAAATGAACAAATCATACTCTCGGCAATTGCACATTTGGATATGGTGACTACGTTGCGTGGCTTGGATCGTGTATTACCACCAGGGCATTTATCAAAACGTGCGCTCGCTAAATATAGAGCACTGTTAAAGCCCAAACCCACACAAGTTTCAATGATATTCCCACATAACAAAGAGAAAGGTAAACCTGATGGACAAAAACTTAAACCATATTTTCAAAAATTAGAACGTCCCCGTGAACCGTCACAAAAATTTATTGTATCACGAAGACCAGATTTTAAAGTTCGTTTTCATGAATATGAAAAATATAAGGATGCCAATTATGTGCCGCCGAATGAAGCAAATCGTTGGTTTACTTTATATCAAATACGTGATGCGCTGCGTGTTTCGGTTATTGAGTTGCGTACTTTATTTGATGATTTCTTTAGAACTCAAGAATTTCCCAAAGCGAGATCAAGTACAGCTATAAAAATTATTGATAAGGCATTAGATCATATAGATAAGGGACATGGTAGCATTAACCTGCCACCAAGTTTGTGTGTTGTTCATCAGGAGAAAATGGCCGAAAAGGAGACGAAACGGCAAATTCGTGATTTGCAGGAAAGTCAGAAATGTTTAGAAAGTTTGAATTTAGGTGCCAAAAAGAAAAATGTGAGTGTAAACTTGTATTTAACTAACTAACTACACAAAACTTTACCGAAAATAGTATTCCAGCATTTTAAAAATAATGTATGCAAAGTGAATTGTATTTCAAAAATCGTAAAAGGTTTTTTCGAAATAGTCAATTATATTTTTGAAGTCGTAAAATGTATTTCAGAATAGTCAATTGTAGTTCAGAAATCGTAAAATGTATTTCAGAATAGTCAATTGTAGTTCCGAAATCGTAAAAGGATAGATATTCGATCGAAACGATACCGAAATAGTTCTGAAAATCCCAAAAATTTCTCAAGCCCATATCGAAACAAATCATAGAATATTGCATAAGGATCCCAATATAATTTCGGAATAACTTACTACAGTTCAAAATAGTAAGACCTGGAGCCGAACTAAAACCTAATGGCGTCCAAAAACTACTCTACAAAATCCCCAAATTAACACAATTGTTGTGTAAGTGGGTGGGGCGTGGCAAGCATTCTGCAGTACGAACTCCACAGCCCAATTTGGTAAAACTAAAGTGTCGAATCTTCTATCGTGAGGAAGATTCGTTTCTCCTAAGAAAAATCATTCTTTACGTCGCACGACAGGCTTTTATAGGACAGATGAGGGTGAGTTTTATTTTGATATAGTAACCATCTGAGCTTTTTCTAGGGAGATACATTGCATTGAGAGGAAGATTATCAGGGAATACGGCCCGAAATCAACCACACACTTCCTCCATTACTTTGATTTATTTTCTCACTTAACTAAATATATTCTCACTCTCTCTCACAGCAAAGAATAGAGCGCATACACGAAATGTTAAAAAGAGATGTGGAAATGTATCGCAAGCAATTTGGAGAGGAACTCCACAAGGATACCGACAAGCAACAATTCTTTGTGCTCGACAAGGACACGTGTAGTCAACACTCAATTTTACCCAAAGATCGCTGCGGTATTGAGAACCCCGAGTGCGTGAAAGCAGGCAGCACAGCAAAGACGAACAAAGTTGGAGCACAACAAGCTGCGGCGGCTGCAGTGACATCAACGGGCACAACACCAACAAAGCAAGCGCCAGAAAAGCCCAAAGAAGACCGTTCACGCACCTCAAGTCGTGGTTCTAAAAAATCGAAAGAAAATAATGCTAAAAGAGGTTCCAAAAAGGCAAAACCACCCAAAGGCAAAGGAAAACGCGCAACTGGTGGTGGCATATCATTTAACCCACTTCCACCAAAGAGGGTATCGTATGCGGAACGTAGAGCATCGAGAAGAGGTTCCTATTATGATTATGCAAAAATCATACCAAAACAAGCTTCGCAAATTTTCTTTAAAGCAGCAACAACACATGAGCCATACAAATTTTTATATGAAAATATTTTCAATGATGAACATAATGTCGATGATACAGAGAAATTGATTAAAAATATTACCGTTGAAACTTTGAATACTAAAATACAGCACACAGATGCGGAGGAGGTCGACTACAGTCAAATCAAACTCAGTGCACATCCGAATGTGGGTAAGGCTGCTGAGCGTTATGCCAATGATCGTTGGAATAAAGAGTTGGCACAACATAGCACCCTAATACATGATACACGGAAAGTAATGGGCATGCCATCTAAAGAGAATTTATTCCAACAACAGCATATGGAGGCACCAACAGAGATGCCCCAACAGGATTTTTATGATTGTGAGGATAAAGTATTGATGCATCGCATGTTAGAGATTGCTCTAAATACATTGGCACAAAATCATAAATATGTTTTGGCTTCAATACCGGATGCGCATAAATTGCCGGATTTACGTGAATGGATATATCAACGTTATGGTAAGACATATACACAAGCTGAACGTGTGGAAAGTTATTTAGCATCACAACGTTTGTTGACGTGGCTAATCAAGATGAAAGTAAATGTTAAAACGTTGGCGGCCAAAGATATTGCACGCAAAAAAATGCAAACGTACGCCTGTTATAATTATTTGGCGAAAAAGGTATGTTGGTATTATTTTGAATTTTTTAAGATTTGTTAATGTTTAGGTTGAGAATGAAGTATGATGGAAATTTAGTCATAGTGTGAGGGAATTAGTGTGACCGATTTAGCGTACCGGAAATGGAGCGAACAGCTACATATGTGCAACAGCTAGCGATATCTTAACAATGTGGAACATCGTTTTTTGGGGGGTGTCGCAGTTATAATTACTAAGAGAGCGAAGGGCCTCGAAATCTATGGAGTGATCTAATTACTACTCCCAACTGGCCTTGAATACCCCTCCACTACGGCTAGACTGGTAAGAGACGTCTGCTAGCATTGTTCGCAAGCTTCTCTCTCCTTTTTGAGAGAGCATTAAAATATTTTCCCCATCACGAGCATTTGCTAATGTATACCTAGTGAAAGAGTCCATCCTCTCGTGAATAGTACGACAGTTCATCACTCAGCGAGATATTTCGAGTATAATGCATATGTCAGCGAACAAAGTAGGAAACAAAAAAAATTTTAAAAATATTTAAATGGGATGCTAATTTTTTAATAATTTTTTTTTTTTCATTCAAAAAAATATTTATTTATGCGATTAATCGATTAAATTAATTTCAGTTAGCAAGTTTTCTGATTAATCTTTTAGTTACTTTAAAAAGTGATTAATTATGAACTGTTTTAATTAATCTCTGATTAATTAATAGTGCTCTAATTAATTAATCATTCTCTAATTAATAAATGTATCAAGTTAAGATTAATTGACGTGCTCGACTAATTATTAACCCGCAGCTAATTGATCCATTTTTTTTTCTCTTCACAGGTAGCCAAATTTCGTTCTGCCTATTTTAATCGTGTCGGCATTGCCAACATGGAATTTGCGCGTTTAGTTTGGTTTGCGATGAATAATTATTTGTGCTCGATACCGCAACGTGGCATGTTCTTTTCTTATATGCCGCAACGTGTTAAGGACTTACACTTGATCAATCCATGGAAGCTTCATCAGCAGAAGAATATGAAAACAATATGGGAACAGAAACAATTGAAGAAGGCTGCGGCAGCTCGTTTAAAATTTTAAATATGTACAGTAATTTTCGAAATGTTTCTAAGAAAAAAAAAACAACAAACTTGTTCAAAATCCTCGTTCTAACATCTATTTTAGTGTATATTTGTAAATTTGAAAGTGATTTAAAAAGTTTAAATATGTATATGTGTGTGTAAGCTAAATAAAAAAAAATTATACATTTGTGCATTTTTTACTCTATCAACTTTGGGGGCAATTAAGCGTCGTAAAAGGACTTCGTTGGAACCGTGCCGAATTAAAGCCCCGAACGTAGAGGGCAAAGAAGACGCCGAAAACTTTAGAAGTTACTGCCACTTGCGCTGTGTTAAGCACTCTGACGGACTTCATCACTTTACAAGAGCAAAAACTGACCCTCTCTCCGACTACATGGACGGTGACTCTTTTTACGACGTGAAATGCGCAGTTGAGGCAAGAGTTCTACGTCCAGGTGGAGGGAATAACTCTACCTACTGTCAACCTTCCCAAAATCTTGGGCATGATATTGGACAAAGACCTTACCTTCGCTAGTCATACCATCGCAATAGCCTCAAAGGTACAGGGCCGTAACAAGATCCTCAAGTCACCGGGTGGCAGCCCCTTGAGGTAAGAGCAAATCAACTTTTCTTGCAACATAAAAGACTATCGGCCGAACCTTGCTGACACTAACCCCCCAGGTCCTCTCTCGTTAATATAACTTACCGCGTATTTACTCTAAGCCTTAAGCAGGTGGGAAGAGTTGCCGCACATGCCTCACTTAACTTATTCTAACCTAAAACTTCGTAATGTAAGCTGAGTCAAACGCTTTTGACAACGATTGAAAAAATGGCAATTGAGGTTTCAAAAATTTTCATTTCACTACTTTTTCTCGCTCATTTTACAAGGAATAAATTCTAAAAACTTTCTCACGAATTTTTTTTTTTTCGCTAATATTTCCATAGCAAATCAATTGAATTGGCTTAGTTAAATATAAAAAATATACAAATAAAAATTTCAATTCTTTTTCGCGAAATATTTTTTATTAACATATCAATCTTTTTTTTCCTACGATTCTTCAACAAAATGACCTCCACAAGGGAACAGAAACAATTCATTTCGCAGTACATGCAACGACGTGATGTGCCCACGTGGTATCGCGGTACATCGCCATTTCAAATCGAGGCTGCCGATCAACTATCGAATGCCATACGTGACGATGTCGAACAAAATACAACACATCGTGTGCGTCAATGTTTAGTACGTTTGGGTTTATCGCCAGCGGTGTGCGGTAAAGATTTAAAAGTTATAATGAGAATAAGTGGTGGCAATGATTTGGCATTTTTATGGTTTCTCATGGAGTTATACTACAAGACGAAAGGCGAACGATACGACAGTCTCAATGAGCAATTAATATTATCATCTATAGCACACTTGGATATGATAACAACATTACGCGAATTAGATCGGATATTACCACCGGGGCATGCATCGAAACGTCAAATGGAATTGAGACAACAACAAAAAGTTAGACAACATAAAGAGAAACCACGAAAATTAGTGAAAAAACGTTCATCACCATATTTTGATAAATTGACAAGACCAAGAAAATTTGGTAAATCATTAACATTGGAACGTCCCGATTATAAAGTGCGTTTTGTACGTTATGATGCTTATAAAGATCCGAATTATGTGCCACCAAATGAGTATAGTCGTTGGTATGATCAACATGTATTTCGTCAAACCGAACGTGTTACGGTTACAACATTACGCAGTTGTATCACTGAAATTATGAAATTTATCGATTTTACACCTCAACCGTATGCTGCTTCAAGTATTATTGATTTTGCATTGAATTATCAACAGGACACGCCGACTGCGAATGTAATGTGTGCGCATCATCGCATGCAAGAGGATGAGCGCGAACTTCGACGCATGAAATTTTTGATTAATCAACGTAATAATTGTGAGAAAAGTTTGGAACTTTTTGCCGGCAAGAAGAAGGTGGGTTTAGTTTGAGTAACTTTTCTTTTTGAACTGACGCAACCCTTATGTATAGTTCAAAAATAAAAAATAAATTTAGAAAAAGTAATAAATTTAAAAATAAGTGAAGTCCGACTGCAAACCTGTGCTCCTTTACAGAAGTCAAATGCAATTTTTTTCTTTTTTGTCAACTTGTATGTATGTTTGTACGCACATCACTGAATAACTACTGCATCCAACTGAAATCTGTTTTTAAAGTTATTGGAGGTCTATAATGAAATGTCCTATAATGTCTTGGCATTTTAACTCAGCTGTTTTTTCAGGGTGTGGCTCACCTAGTAATTAATATCTAAAAAATTAAAGAAAATATTTCTTCCCCTTTCAGGAACATCTTCAGCGAATACGTGAAATGTTGGACAAAGAAGTGGAAATGTATCGTTTACATTACCGCAAAAAGAATACGCGGGAAGCCGGCGGTCAAACTTGTATACGCATACTTGGTAAAAATGAGTATAGTGAACACTGTTTGAAGGACGACACGAATGATAATTGCTTAGCACTGGCAAAATGTGCAGCAACAGCCTCTACACTAACGATAAAAAACTTTAGTCAAAATTTGGGAAGAATTCAGCATTCAATGGATGAAGTAATAGTACCTAAAACGAATCGTTTATCCTTTCAGGAATCATCAAGTTTTAATAATTTTGATACACCCTATTGTAATGCAACAACACCAGCATCATCACAACGTTATTTCATTCGACCAACCGAACATAAACCACAACATTTTGATTATAAAAAAATATTCCATTTTAAAGATGAAAAAAATAAGCGACAATTCATCAAAGAGAAATGTGTCGAAGCAATGGATAAAGACCCACACGTTGTACCGAAAGCGGTTGATCTAACACCAGATTTGGGTAAAGTTACAACGAATTGTGCAACTGAAATGTGGAATAAAAGTGAAAAAAAATGGCGCGCAGAAGATAAGTTGAAAGAGAGAGAATTAATAGTCACGCCAACCGATCCTTATCCGGTCGATATGCCACGTTTACCATTTTACGATTGTGAGGATAAGGAGTTAATGGATCGCATGTTGAAAGTGGCTTTGTGTGAAATGAAGAAACAACCAAAATTTGTATTAGCCTCACTACCCGATGCCTATAAGATTCCAACGCTAAGAGAATGGATATCACAACGTTATGGCAAGCGTTATACGCATGCGCAGCAACTCAACGAGTTGAATATGTCAATTAAAGTCATGAATATGTTACAAACTTTAAAGCTTAAAATCAAACTTCCTAAAGTAGATGCGATTGGCATCAATTTACGTCAGACTTATGATTGTCATAAATATATTATGAAAAAGGTAAGTATTTAGGTGGTTACTAGTTTCAGTGGACTTGGCAGCGTGGTGTGGAGCTTTTTATTTCCTAGGGGCGTGGCACCGCCCAGTTTTCAAAAAAAAATATACACAAATAAATAAAACTATCCTTTTTCTCAACTAGAAATATTTATTTTACAACCATTTTTTTTGAGCTTTGCCAGCACACAAAAACGGTATGCTAGAATTTTAAATATTTCTAAAATATCAAAAAAAATATATTCAAAAAATCACCTAAAGGATGGGATGCAAAGTGAACATATTCCAAAACACTACAACTTAATTTCGTTAGATATTCAATGATTTGTTGAGGGCCTCTTTTTTTTCTAAATCATTGAAACTGTATAAAATTACAAAACAAAAATTTGTTTAAGGTTTTGCGCTAAATAAATTACACTGTGTAACAATAAAAAAATTTAATTTAAAAACTTTTCATTTAATTTTTTTTTTATTTAAAAATTTTTTAAATAATAATAATTTAAATATTTTTCATTTAAAATTTTTTTTGTTTAAAATCTTTTTTATTTAAACATTTTTTTTTTTTCATTTAAAATTTTTATTTTATTTATCTACACTTTTTTTTTTGTTATTTACAAACATTTTTTTTTATTTAATTTTTTTTTCATTCAATTTTTTTTATTTAAAATTTTTTTTTCATTTGATTTATTTTTAGTAAAAAAATTTTTTTCGGGTTAAATATCCATATTTCAAGCCTTATCAAGCATAAAAAATAACTTCGAGTACTCGTTAAAAATCTGGACCAAAAGCGGCCTCTTAGATGGATTGAGTTTTGTACCATCCATATACCCAAATTCTAAATATGCGGTTTTTGTATGCTTTATAAGACCTACAATACAAGCAAACCGCAAAAAAAGGGGTTTAAATTTTTTCCAATTTGTTACACAGTGTTTAATAAGTTAAACAAATAATCTGCAAAAAGGATTTGCATTTCAACTAACAAATAAATTCACAATGAAAATCGTTTTAAGTTCGAGTATGTGGGGCCATTTCACTGCGACTTTACCGATTCGAAAGGAAGGCCTATTTTTTTTTTTCAAACATTTCTACTCCACTTAATATTTAATGCTAAATAAATTTTGTTTCTACTTCTTTCATTTCAGATAAACTTACATAGACGATATTTTTATAATCGCCTAAATGCCGAACTCTTGAAACGGACTCGTTTCTTTTGGTTTGCAATGCGCAGCTCTCTGTGTTTACTGCCACAACGTGAAACATTTTTTGCCTATATGCCATCGCGACTTGCTGATAATTATCTTTTCAAATCCTGGAAAACGGACGAATTCATGGATGCCAAAGCTGTATATGAGCACCGCCGCTTAGAAAAAGCTCAAAAACTGCTCATTCAGAAATGCTGATACGAATAAAATTTAGAAAACTTGAAAAATTACATAAGTTTTTTTTATAAAATCGATGCGTTTTAGTTTCATTTTTTAAATTTATGTAAATAAAAATTTTTCATTTGAATCAGTTATGATATGTTTTTGTTCGCTTGGAATTACAGAAAAGTGTGCTGCAGGTCTCTGGCTAGAATTAAAACAAGCATTAAAACCGATCTTCATTCCATCCATGGCAGTGGTGGCTCAAATGTCTAAAAGTCTGCCGATAGACTGTTCTGTTAATATGCAAAACCATTACGGGCAATACTCCTATGTTTCAGGGTTCAATGAAGCTCTTGGAGCATTCGAATTCTTAAATAATGACTACCAATCGTTATGATTACCGGTTTGATTAAGTATATTCTTTTATAATTACTTTGAACTTAATGATTTTTTTCCTATTAGTTGAAAAAAAATAAAAAAAAAAAACCCGTGATTTTTCACGATTATTAAAAATAATGAAAAAAAAATTTAAATAAAAAAAAATTTCATATTTGTTTTAATTAAAAAAAAATGTTTAATTTATTTTAATTTTTCTTTAATCGTAATAAATTTACAGTTGAAAACAATTCAAATAATCATAAATTAATTTTTTTGATTACTTTTGGTTATTTTTGATTATTTTTTAATGATCGTAAAATATCATAATTTGTTTTATTTTTTAATCGCTATCAATTTTTAATTGCTTTTTTGGATTATTTTTGTTTATTTTTTCATTACTTGAAAATATTTTTTTTTTTTGATTATTTTTGATTTGTTATAGTTTTTTGAAAATTATTTTATATTTTTTTTAATAATCGAAAAAAATCATATTTTTTCAATTTTTTTTTTTTTAATTGTAATCAATTTATAATTGCCTATTCTCAAAAACAATTAGAATAATCATTACCATTAAACAACGCTTTTCTGATTACTTTGTATTGCTTTGGATTTTTTTTGTTTTTTATTATTTTGGATTCTTTTTAATAATCGTAGTCATGATTTTTTTTTATTTTTTTTTAATCGTAGATAATAAATTTATAATTGCCTTTTCTTGAATACAATTAAAATAATAATTACCAATTAAAAAATCCGTCAAGTCAATTGATTACTAATCAAATTTAACCGGTCTGTCTGTAGCAGAGGACCCATACTGAAATAGAAAAAAAGAAGGAAGACTTGTCTCACATATCGTAGTAACCGAGAAAATCGATGAAGTACCCAACTGTACCTAGTGTCTGATAACTATTTCAAAGTAAAGCGGCAAAAAAAGAATCGAGGTATAAAAACTTTCTTTATTTTCTTGTGTGCACTTTTTTAACGTTTTTAAATTTAATTTTTCCTTAAAATTTGTAAAAAAAAGGTATGCAAGTTAAGGTCTCTGATGATAAAAAAAATGCTTGACGAAATTTGAAATTCTCACGTCATTTTTTTTGAGTGAAATTTATCACTTTTTGACAACATTCTGTAAAATTTAAAATATTTCTTTTTAGTTTTTTAAAATTTTTGGTGTGAAAAGATTAAAATTTAAACGTGAATAAAATAAATTAGTTACGAGTGTTATTTTAGTAAAAATAATAAAATATAATAAATTAGTTGATTAATATTGAAAAAAGTGTAAAAGAAATTCCAATAAATCGCAATGCTTCCAAGAGCGACAACCTTTTTCGATCAACAAGATATATCTATGCAAGCGTTTATTGTACAAGAATATATGCAAAATATAGATACGCCCGATTGGTATCGGGGCTTATCGGCATTCCAACTGCGTGCTGCACATAGTCTAACGGCGTCCTTGCGTGATGATCTTGAACAGGACACATCATATCGTGTACGTAGTGTATTGATTGCGATTGGTTTGCGACCACTTGTACCGAAGAAAAAGGTACGCTTCACAATGAAATTGAGTCGTGGTAATGATTTGGCATTTTTATGGTTTCTCAAAGATATGTTCTACAAATCGGATGAACCTAGCGACACATACAATTTAAACGAACAAATACTCTTAACATGTATAGCACATTTGGATTTGTTATATACATTACGTGGTCTCGATATGATTTTACCACCAGAGCAAAAACCAAGTATGAGTCAAAAAAATCGTATAGTGAAACCATTTGAGTATATCGATAAACAATTAAAAGCAAATCAACCACGAAAACCGATTAGGCCACGACGACGCCGTAAACGACGTTCAAATGGTATAGCTACGATAAAGAAAGTTTATAAATTACCCTATTTGAATGCAATACGTAAACCAAGACCATATGGTAAATCTTTGACAGCGCATCCACCCGGCTTTTTATTACATTTAAAATTTCTTGATGTCTATAAGGATAAAAATTATATAATACCGAATGCTCATAATCGTTGGTTTGCCGATTATCAAATAAATTATGCACGCCAGTCAGCGAATTCGATTATCAATCAAAATATAGATGATATGTTTCAATTGAATATCGCCAAGGTGCCGAATATTATTTTTGATGCACAGGTTTTCAAGAATTTAAAATTGGCAGATAGACCCTCAATTGATACAGCGGTTTATCAGAAAAAGATGTTATGCGCTCAGCATCAAGTTTTAGCCGAGTTGGAGGAAAATTTAGAACATGAGTTACAAGTGATAGCGCGTGACAAGTGTTTGAAATATTTCGATGTGGCAGCGTCTAAAAAAGAGGTAAATTGAAGGATAAAAAAGCCAAACCCCGCAAAACTCAAATTGATTAGGTCGCTAACTTTAGTGCATCCATCCGGCTGTCAGTTTGTAGGCAAATCGATAACTAGGATAAATACGCCTTTTTACCAAGTCCCCTACTAGGTATTTTTATTCGAAAGTCAGTTTTTTGGGGGAAAATCGTTATAGTTTTATTATAATCCATACAAATTATAATTTTGTAGTTTTCCGTTTGCTAAATTGTAATCGAAAAAAATGTTCTAACTTTCGAACATTTCATCATATGTTTTCGTAATAGGGAGTACCAAATTTCAAACAATCGGAACGGTCATAAATCGATTTTAGAAGTGGAACAGAATGAAACTTGAACAACGAATGTTTACACAATGTCTTCTCTCATTTTATTAGGAACGCATTGCACGCTTACGGAAACAAATCGAAAACGACGTTAATATGCATATGCAACGTTTCAAGGAATTGACAAATAAATCTCAGAGTAGTTTGCTCATAACGTCGGGAGGTAATCTACAAAAATGCAGCAAATGTAGTTTAAATTGTGAAATGTATAAAAAACAGTCACGATTAAGTGGCGGTAAGGAGAATAAATCAAAAAGTGATCCCGAATATTGTTACGTACTAACCGAGTGTGGTATTGAGCGTAAGAGAGTGTGCAAGTGCAAGTGCAAAGAGAAACCAAAACCAAAACCACTCAAAGAACGAAATATAAATAATGCTTGCTTACAAAAACAATATCGGAAGGCACCCTGCGAAACGGAAATAATTGGTGATTGTTTGAAGCATAAAAAACATTGGAAATCGCCCACAGACGAAATATTTATAATACCATCAAATGAAAAAGTTAAGATACCACGCTTACGTCGACTTTGTTCGTGCGGCTGCACATGCACATCACACGATTCATCATTGGATAGCACGCAAGAATATATGCGTAATTACAATTATGGCCATACGGATACGAGCAGTTTATGTAGCAATACGAATGCATATTTTGATGCACCAAAGAAAGATCAACCATACAAATTTGATTATCCGCACATTTTCGATATGAAATCACCTTATGATCCGAAACATTTGCGTAAAATGTGCATCAAAGCAATAGCGAGTGACGATGGTGTTAAGAGTGAGAGAAAATGTCAAACGAAATCAAAAGAGAGTATACATACGGCAATTAACGAATATGCCGAACGCACTTTTAAAGAGAATGTTCAACGGTATAATGAGGAGAATGCTGAGCGTATAACGGAAACGGATATCAAAGCGCCAAATATTGTGACGCGTACGTATTATGATCCAAATGATACGGCGTTAATGCATAGCATGTTAGAGGCTGGTCTTAAGCGTTTAGCCAGTGACAAACGTTATGTTTTACCTACATTGCCGGATGCACACAAAATGCCAATTTTACGCTATTGGATGTATCAACGTTATGGCAAAGTGTATGCAAGAAAGGAGCTAATGAAGACCTTTAAGAACTCAATGTTAATCTTTCGTGCTCTCAATAAGGTGCACGTAAATGTAAGATTACCAAAACCACAGCTAATAGGACGTGCCGTTTATACTGATTATAGTTGCCATGACTATTTGATGAAAAAGGTAAGTTGAATGTATGTAGTATGAATAGAAACTCCAGCGTCCCCTTTCTTTTCTGTTCAAATCCCAATTAAATATCAATTTGATTGAGCCATTTGCGAGATAGGAGCGGAGGTCCTTTAAAGTTACAAGCTTCAGCTAATCCACTGAATTTATTGGGGGGGTCAAAGATAGAGCGAACTTTCTACTTCGTCAGCAATTTAAATATGTATCTCTTTCCCTTTTTCGATCGCTCCATCTCTACTTTTTTCTAGGTATTTGTCTCTCTTTTTATAACCTCTTTGTGTTTCTATCCGCATCTTCCGCTTCCTTTTTGCCCTTTTTGCCTATCCCTGTGCTTTTCTATAAATCTCTCACACTCTACCTCCTTTTTAGTTTTCCTATCTTCCGCTGTTTTTATATCTCTTTTTTTTCCAACCCACTCTTTTTTCATTCCTCTCTTTTTCTATTTTTCTGTATATATTTTTCACTCTCTTTCTCTATTTCTTTATAGCTCTATATAATACGCTCTTTTTCTATCCTTGTCTCTCGCTATCTCTGTCTCAATTTTTTTTAAACTATTTTCCTAACCCTTTCTCTAGCTATTTTCCTTTCACTCATTTTCTATCTCTGTCTCTATTTCTTTATAACCTCATATATTTTTCTCTCTCTCTCTTTTTCCATAGCCGTCTCTAGCTATTTTCCTTTCACTAATTTTCTATCTCTGTCTCTACTATCCATTCCGTCTCTCTATTTTCCTGTCTCTCTATCTCACTACTCTCCCTCTCTCAATTTATTTCAGAGCGAACATGTACGTAATTTATTCTATGACAGTATGGACAAATCGATTATGGAACAAACACGTCGTCTCTTCATGGCCATGAGCCCATATTTATGCACTGGACGACCACTCAATAAAACTATATTTGCGTATTTACCAGCACGTCCCAGCGATATTCATCATTTTCATGTATGGAATAGTAAAACAAGTAAAAGGAACCGACTGCCTACTAGGAAGAGCATATGAAACCGTTTGCGTATTGAAAAAAAAAACGATATGAAATTAATTTTAATTAATTTTAGAAAATTAAGGAGCTTTTTCATTGTACACCTTAAGTTTCCGCCGCTAACATGCCTTTTCGGGTTGGCCTCGTACTAAATGACAATTGGTGTAGTTCAATTCCAACCTATAAATTAGAGATAATTGAACTATAGCAGTTCTCAGTAGTCAGGCGACAGGATGGATTGTTAAGTTAGTTGCAGTTTTTTTTTTTTTTGACAACTCATAAGTTGAGTTATCTGAGGAAAAAATGGCGACTTAGTTTTGACTATTTATACTCGAGCTTCGTTTTGTGGCAATTTGTAAATGTTTTTGTAATTGTAATTAAAAAAAAAATATTAATAAATATTTTAATTTTAGAATATTTTTCATTAAGACAACCTATGAAATTGAGGCCCGATAAAAGGTGTATATAGAGTTCGATGACCCTTTGTGTCAGTTGGTTAATGCATTTCAAGCCTTTTTTTCTGGATACGACCTTATGGACATTACGTCCCGCTGCCTCAAAAGAATGCGAACTTCCGCGGGTGAAAATAGTCACTTTGTTCAAACTTCGAGCTGGATAATTTTTACTTTTGTTTACTTATCCTTACTGAACTCAAGCAAGCCAGAGATGAAGACACAACATCCCCCCGGTTTAATATTCAAAGAAGTTTTTAGTGTGATACAGAGCTTAGTAAAGCCGGCTTTAAGTATCTCAGCGAGGCTCTGGAGACTTCAAGCTTCTTACGAAAGAAGAAGGTAAGGGTGGAATAAGCTAAAAGATTCCACGTGTTCACAACCAAACATTTATCCAGATATCTGGATAGTACTAGAAAGTGATAGTTCCTGGTAGTACCGGTTTGATATCCATCAAAGGACAGACATTCCGAGTTTCTGCTGGGGAAATTTCCCTCAATAAAACTTGCGAGTGGAAAACAGCTGATCGTGACTTTTTGCGTTTTGAGAGAGTTTTACGTCATTCTCTATTTACTGACAGTTTTTTGCAAGACTAATTAGGCCCGCTTATTCAATGTCTGATTATCGATGATGCGCTGATTATCTGCTGATAAAAGTTATCAGACGATGGACCTTTGATAATGTACTGATCACGATGAAGAATTACAGCTGAGGGTAAACATCTGATTTTGCTATAAATTATTTTGCAAACCGAGATATAACAAAAACCTTAACCCGCAATTAAGCAATAAAATTATAGGCACAGTGTGAACTCTTCAATATATCAAAAAACATGAAAACTCTATTTCGCCATGTTTTCAACGCAACAATTGTCAATTCTAATTTTCGAATGATGTTCAATTTTTCAAAAATTTTCATTTTTAATTTTCCACAAAATTTGCTCAATTGCAATACGTTCAAGTTATTCATCGAAAAGACTTTTTTGATCAAATTTGTTTTCTAAAAAAATTATTTATAAATTTTTTTCAACTGAAATTTTGTTTAGTTAGATACGAAAAGAGTTCAAAATGTTTTCCGGTCATCCACAAAGACCAGCAACCAGATTGGAATACGAAACGAAGCTGCGCCATCAACGCGTACTCGAAGAATTCGTTATCCAGGCAGATGTACCGAAGTGGTATCGCGGCTTATCCACATTTCAAATTGAGGCCGCCAGCAATCTTAATTTTGCTATACGTGACGATCTGGAACAGGGAACAACGCATCGTGTTGTAGCATTATTAAATCGTATCGGATTACGGCCCACATTATGTAAAGCAAATATACGTTTCGTAATGTTTCTAAGCGGTGGTAATGATTTGGCATTTTTATGGTTCATCAAAGAACTCTTCTACAGTACGGAAGGTGACGAGTATAATGTTAACGAGCAATTGATTTTATCGAGTATAGCAAGTTTAGATATGTTATTCACATTACGTGGTTTAGATCGTGTATTACCGCCAGAGCAACCACCGAAATATGAAATACGACGCACACAATTGGAGAAACGAAAAACCGAAGCAAGAAAATTACAAACGCGCCATAAGCTATCGACAGCCGATACGCGTACTGTGAGCAGTATGAGAGTGAAATATAAATTGCCATACTTTGATGATTTGGTACGTCCACGTCTTTACGAGCACCGCTTCACCACATATCCGCCACCCTTTCGTCCGAATTTTGGTTACGATAAAGTGCTAAGAGATGCAAATTATGTTATACCCAATGCACATAATCGTTGGTTTGCTAACTTTAATTTACATCCGGGCAAAAAGACCGGAATGCAATTGTTAACTGAGAAGATGAGTGAAATATTTAGGGCTAAAATGATTAAACGTACGGTAATCGAATTAAGCAGCATCTTTGATGAGAATATGTATCAGCGCGCTTCACAATCTTTACGTGAAGTCATTAGTTCAGAGCATGATATGGAGAAAAATATTTGTATGCATCATCAGGCTCTTGCTAATATGGAGCGTAATATAGAGCATGAGATGCGGGTGAGAGCGAGAGAGGAATGTCTGAAATATTTCGATGCGGAGACGCCCAAGAGGACCGTAAGTAAGACAGCATGAATTACAACAGCTATTACACTTTCGGGTATAATAGAGGTTTATGTTATAAAGTAAAAGTTTCGAGTTTAGTGAAAATCGAAGTCGGGGCTTTAGAGTTGAATAACTGGAGAAGGAGCGGAAGAGCGTAAAAGAGAACACGAGAGCATGAAGAGAAGAAGGAAAGGCTAGAGAAATTAAAAGAAATGGGAGGGATTATTAAGATATATAAGAGGCGAGGTGAAACAGCGGATGAGGGGATAGCAACAGATGTTGAGGGGTGGTAGAAAAATTTATCCGAGTAAAATGTTGGGATTGACAACGTTTGGGCAGTTACGTTTAAAGAGTTAGTAAGGATTAGCAGTGTCGGCGGCTCACCTGAGTGCGTGAAGAGTTTTATGGTTGAAGACGGGTGAACTCTAGTATTCTTCTGTGCTTTGGTACAGAGCCATCTCGCTGAACTAAACTTATAAAGCTCTGCTTGAATAAGGATAGCATTCAATTTATCTCCAACTTCCTCATTTACTTTCTTCCCCCAAGGAACGAATTGAGCGCATACGCAAACAAATTGAGAAGGATGTGAATGCACATTTAATACAATTCAAGAAACTAACCGATCGAACACGCAGCCACTTACAGTTATGGTCGCAAGATGATATACGTGATTGCGATTGTGAAAAGAAGCCGAAGCGTGCAGAGAGTCGTTTATGCGGTGGCGCACAATCTCAGAGTGATAGTAATATTTATCAGATGTATCGAAGCTATGAGAATTTAAGGAAAAGCGAACTACAACCACTGTGCATAAAGAGCGAAGAATATATAGGACGTAGTTCAGATCAAACCTTAAATGATACTGACACCTTTATGGGCGATTGTATATTACATGGAACACAGCAGAGTAGATGCTGTAAGGCATGTATGGGCAGAAATCCACGACAACGAGATGCACATAAAAAAACACATGATCCAATTACGAAAATTCAAAGAGTACGCGATATTTTACATCAAACGCCCTGCGATTGTGGCTATAGTTATATAAAGAATTACGATTTTGGACATCCGGAACATGCGCGTTGCGCCAATGAATTATACTTTAAATCGCCTGTTGAACATTGCCCATACTCGTTTGACTATCGGCGCATATACGATTTGAAAGCGAAAGAACTAAGTCGACTCGATGTGCAGCGTGAATATTTGAAAATGATTAATAGCGACTTGAATTTGGAGAAAAGCGATCCGAAGGCACCGCAAAATTTAGACGAAGCCATTAAACGTTATGCCAAACGTGCATTCGCTGAAGGTTTAGCTGCAGAGGTGTCCGATGTGGAAGATGAAGAGCATTTACATAAACTTTATCCGTATTTGGATGTTGTGAGCAGCTATTATGATCCGGATAATAAAGAATTGATGCAACGCATGCTAAAGAATGCACTCGACTATTTGGCTGAAGATAAGCGTTTTGTTTTAGCTTCTATGCCTGATGCTCATAAGTTGCCTTCGTTGTTGGTTTGGATTGAGTCGCGTTTTGGTAAGGTGTATCCGCGTCCAGATTTGCGTAAAATACACGAGCTCTCGGTACCAACCATACATGCTTTGAAGAACATGTCCGTAGATGTGGGTGTGCCAACACTAAAGATGCTTGGCAAGTCTGTAATGGTCAACTACAATTGCCGAAATTATCTGATGAAGAAGGTAAGTAAATGCTGTGAGCTCATTAGAGCTTGCGGGTAAGATGGTTGATCTACGGATATGACCACTCATTATCCATCTTCTGCTTCCGTAAGGAAGGCTGACATGACCTAGAAGGTTGTACTGGTTGTTGTGGTCATAACGACAAAAACACGGAGCTGGCGCAAGAGAGTACCGGAGCATACTGGGTTCATATTCGGCCAAAGATTGTCGACCTCACACCCCGAAACATTCCGGGAGTGTTTTTGTCGTTACAAACAACAAAGTAGAAAAGGGTTGATCATCTGTTTTCTCCACAGTGCTTCCGATTATAGTCCTTCAGGAATCCAGACTGAACCCCGACTTGCCGAATGTCTGTCCGCCATGCGGCCTGTCCCCACACGACACTAACCATATTTTTGTCTGCTCAACAGAGCCTACTCTTCTAACACCCATTTCCCTCTGGTCCACCCCTGTCGAAGCCGCAAGGTTTCTAGGACTTCCGTTAGAGTAGTTCGATGACACTGCTGGGTAAGATACTGACTATCTATGCAGGGCAATGTATCGCTACAACAACAACAACAACATAGTCACTTACAGACAAATAGTGACAGCTGGCGCTCATTATGAAAGCGACTTCAGAGGTCTCTAAGCCCTAACGAAACAAAATAAGTAGTCCAAGTAATAATTTTTCCCAAAGCTGTTTCCACCAACTCTTTTCTTTATACTTCCAAACTTTTCAATAAACTTGAAATTCCTTTTAACTGTGTGATCTCTTTTCAGACCGAAATGGTCCGTAATGGTTATTACGACCGTTTGAATGCGTCCATTATGGATCAATCGCGTACCTTCTACATAGCAATTAAGCCCAACTTATCCGACAATATCAGAGACACATTTTTCGCTTATATGCCATCGAGGGAAGCAGATATACAGCGTTTCCGCATTTGGCAGCCACACGAGCACATGCCCGCCAAGGAAGAGTTCTTCAAGCGTAAATGTCGAGATACGAACTTATATGGGGAGTGAGCCCGATGTCTAACCGTCCATGCGAAATAAACGTTCGGTTATAGTGAAGTAAGAGTAAAGGATATGAGATGTAAGGCGACTTTTTTTTTTAAATAATTCTTCCACTTGCGATTAAAAAAAAATTATGAGCGTTATGGGATATAAAAATTTTGCAAAGCAATATTTTTTTTTAATATTTTCAGAGGAAAAAATTTGGTTGCAAAATGTTTATAGATCCATTTTTGTCGTTCAAGCTGTTTGAAAATTAATTGTAATAAAATAAATTATTTGCCTGCTTTTGTAAAGAAAGGGCTTTCCGAACTTATTATTCCAAGGCCTGTCGCTGTTATGTATGAAAACGGCTCTAAATACGTAGGTATGAATATTTGTTCCGCAGCATGACTAAGGGTTAAGAATGTACATTCACAAACTAATGTCAAAAAACAGCTGTTTCAGCAATATTTCGCGAGCTCTTCTTCTTCAATTAGCAACGAAATTTGATGGGTGAATGTGAATATTTTTAAAATCACCGGAGAAGAATAATCAATAACAAATGTTGTATTCGAGTTAAAAAAAGGAAGCAAAAATGAATCGCGCAAAGATTTCCTTTGGTAAAATCAATTTAAATCCAAATAAAGCTACAGGAGCGGAAGAGAAATCAAGAGAGACAGAGAATGACGACGCCGGATCTAACACGAGCGTTGGTGGTTTCAAGAAAATGGGCAAGGAACAGCTTATACGGCAAGTAGAAGAGGTTACTGAGGATATGGAAAGCCAACAGCTGAGAGACATTATGGGCATAAGTGGATTTGGCCGTAAGGCCGCAAAAGTTTTCGATATAAGTGTAAGTACCTAATTGCGAAGATGAAGTACATCAAACCCACAATTGATGAAACTAAATGAGTTGTGTTTCTTAACAGGAACAAATTGCAAAAGCGCGTGAAGTTGCGCCAGCAAAGAGACATGGTGTTATCGAGCAAGAAAATGAAGGTGAAGCTGACAAGTCGGACGATGAACCGGTATTTGGTCCCTTACCAACGGACGCTGTAGGTGCGGCAACAGAAACGCGCAAGACTAAAAAGACTGCTGCAAATAGTGATGAGGATGATGACGATGATGACGATAGTGATGATGTAGATGATGACGCTTACTTGGAACGCAAAATTCCAAATACACACGAAGTACAAATGCAACATGGTTCTCGTGCAGTACTTGCACTGGCCGGAGATGCTGCAGGAGCACGTCTCGTCTCCGGCTCTATCGATTATGATATGTGCTTTTGGGATTTCGCTGGAATGGATGCATCGATGCGAAGTTTTCGTACCATACAACCTTGTGAAAATTATCCTATACGTTCGCTGCACTACTCGGTAACAGGTGATATGATATTGGTGATTTCAGGCAACTCGCAAGCAAAAATATTAGATCGTGATGGCTTTGAGAAAATGGAATGTGTCAAAGGTGATCAATATATAAGTGATATGTCACGCACAAAGGGACACACGGCACAGTTGACGTCAGGATGCTGGCATCCATATACACGTGAAGAATTTCTTACAGCCGCATTAGATGGCACGCTACGCATATGGCATGGACTGAAGGCAAAAGAGCAAAAAACAGTTATAAAAACAAGAGCACAAGGTGGTTTACGCACCAATGCATCCGCATGTACTTTTAATCGAGATGCAACCCTTATAGCCGCAGGCTGCGTTGATGGCTCTGTGCAAATGTGGGACACCCGTAAAATGTTCGTTAATACAACACACTGCTTACGTGGTGCACATCAGAATGGCTCTGACATTACTTCCGTGCAATTCACATACTTGGGTACACAGCTCGCCACACGTTGCAATGATGAGACCATGAAATTATGGGATTTGCGTAAATTTAAAGAACCCTTGCATACATGGACTGATCTCTTTTCGCGTTATGATACCACCGACTGTTGCTTCAGTCCGGATGATAAGATGTTGGTCACAGGTGAATCTCTACCAAAAGGTGGCAAGGAAGCGCAACTGCATTTCTATAATACACAAACATTTGAAGAGGTGCGTCGTATTACCGTCACCGACTCACACATTATTAAGACATTGTGGCATCCAAAATTGAATCAGATTTTCGTTGGCTGCGGTAATGGTGTCATCAAATGTTATTACGATGAGTTGCGCAGCTCACGCGGTGCTAAATTGTGTGTTGTGAAGACGCATCGCAAGAAGCAGCATACAGAAATGGTAGGTGTATCTCAGATTATAACGCCACATGCTTTGCCCATGTTTAGACAAGAGAAATCAAGGTCATCGCGCAAGAAGCAAGAAAAAGAGCGTATGGATCCATTAAAATCGCAACGTCCCGACTTGCCCATCACAACCGGTCAAGGTGGACGTGTAGTGACATCTGGTGGCACGCTCTCCTCATATGTCATAAGAAATTTAGGTTTAAGCAAGCGTGTCGAAGATGACCAAGATCCACGTGAAGCAATTTTGAAATATGCTAAGGACGCAGAAGAGAATCCGTATTGGATAGCGCCGGCGTATAAGAAGACTCAACCAAAGCCAATATTCACAGAGTCAACAGGAGAGCCGGATGCAAAAAAAGCCAAGGAAGAGTAATTCCATTAGTTTCTATGTATGACAAAGTATAATCTTATTTGAAAATTACAATTTGCTTTAGCAAGTCAATAAAAAGTGTTTAGGAGCCGCCATATTTGCTTTTTCTATTCGCTTTTCCTAAGAAGGTGTAAAATATACAAACTACACACTACACTCTAAGCTTAATTTAAAACTAATTTTCCACACGAGCTAAGCCATCTTGAAGTCGATAGCAGTCGCTCGCTATCTTCCATTTATCCTCTTGTGCAGTAATAATGAACGTTTGTTGAAATGGTCTAACACTTTCGTCAGCATAACGCACAGTCCCACCCGATTGTATCATATAAGTCAATTGTCCACCAACAGCTTCATCGATGATCGGTTGTGCATCCAAATTATTGATTGTATGCTCTGATGTGGGTAGCTCATTTAAATATTTCTGTATATTCTCTTTACCACTCGAGCCATTGCCATTCCAAACAAGCAGACCATTGTCGAGATACATGCGACCCATGTGCTGGGGGTTTAAATATAGAAAACGTACAAATTAACATTTAGACATACCATTCATGGGCGCTGAAATTAAAAGATTCTTGGCTACAGAGATCTTAGTTCATGGAAGATGCTCTTGCCCAGAACGGAACGTATATTTATTAGCACCCGCCGGTGGAAAATTGGTAAAAGGCAGACCACCTTTCTGACAGAAGGGACAGTTGAAATAGCCCAGGCAAATGCGCTTGGTTTGGTAGGGCAATTTTTCGAGTTGTAGGTGTATAGTCGCCTCTTACGCCAGACATGGCTTACCACTTTCCCTCATATTTGCAGGGAACATTTAATTATACATATATGATTAATAGTTAAATGAGAAATAGGTACTTACATGGCGTCGTTTGTCAAACGATGTGTAATAGAGTTTAGTGAAATCTTCTGCAGTGCGGCAGCATGCCTCCACTTTGCTACGTAGCTCCTGTGTAAGGATTTGTGTAGTAATGTTATTGCATTAGTGTTATTATGTAAAGTAAAGGTGAAATTTAAATAAATAATACTCACGCTATCCATTTTGGCTGAATATTTTTTACTTGTTAAATTTTTTTAGAAATATTGCGAATAAACGCGAAATTTAGGCGGCACAACACATTTGTTTTGATTGTTGTTGCTTTTGTGACCACCCCTACCGGACATTTGGTGCATTATGTTCGATCAGTGACAAATCAGCCGATACTCAGGGCTTAGGTAATGAGCCGTCAGAATTGTGATCAGATTTCTATGGCGGTGGTGCAAAATCGTATCAAAACATTTCTGTACATGTAACCCGTTTGTGTATGTGTATGTGCTTTACCTAAGACCTGAATATCAGCTGAGTTGTCACTGAGGCCTCAGATGTCTGCATGTGTTGGTGTGCATAAGGATTGTTCGGTAGGGACATTCACAATGGGCTATTGTATAATCTGGCAGCACTAAGTATTCACACACATTTCACAACTCTTGTCTATTGTAACCTTATCCTCTGCCTCTTCTTGCTGCTGTCAAACCGCGTAATTTTTTGCAAAGCGTCCTAAATTCGCATTTTGAGGAATAGTTTTTTTTTATAACGACTTTATACACAAATTAGTTGCAAAATATAACAAAAATTCATTTACGTGACCTTTGTAATGGCAGAAGCACTCGAGTATAGCGATATTACCTCTGAAATACGCGGTGTGTTGGTAAGTTTGTTGAACATTTGCCGGTCACATTTTTTTTGTTTCTAATTGCATGCTCCTTGATTTACAGACACCTGGCCGCTTGAAGCTCACCGACCAGAGCATAGTATTCAAAAACAATAAAACTGGAAAGGTCGAACAAATCGCCGCTGAAGATATAGATTTAATAAATTCACAAAAGTTTGTTGGCAATTGGGGTTTGCGCATCTTCACCAAGAATGGCACACTACACCGTTTCTGTGGTTTTCGCGATTCAGAAAATGAAAAGCTGGGGAAATTTATTAAAAAGACATACAAACAAGATATGGTGGAAAAGGAAATGTGTGTTAAAGGATGGAATTGGGGTACAGCACGTTTCAAAGGCTCTGCGCTGAGTTTTGATAAAGAGAGCAAAACTATATTCGAAATACCACTTCAACACGTGTCTCAATGTATGACCGGCAAGAATGAGGTGACATTGGAATTCCATCAGAGTGACGATGCGCCAGTTGGTCTGCTAGAAATGCGTTTTCATATACCGGCGGTAGAGTCGGCTGAAGAAGATCCCGTAGAAAGCTTCCAGAACAATGTAATGAGCAAGGCTTCAGTGATTTCGGCATCAGGCGATGCTATTGCTATATTCCGCGAAATACATTGTCTTACGCCTCGTGGTCGTTACGATATTAAGATTTTCTCAACATTCTTTCAATTGCACGGCAAGACATTTGATTATAAAATACCAATGGATTCTGTGCTGCGTCTCTTTTTGCTGCCACATAAAGATAATAGGCAAATGTTCCTTGTACTCTCACTGGATCCACCAATTAAACAGGGTCAGACGCGCTATCACTTTTTAGTCCTGCTTTTCGGACCAGAAGAGGAAACTTCCATTGAGTTGCCATTCTCCGAAGCAGAGCTGAAAGAGAAATATGATGGAAAGATTGAAAAAGAGCTATCTGGGCCACTGTATGAGGTGATGGGCAAAGTGATGAAGGTACTGATTGGACGTAAAATTACGGGACCTGGCAACTTTATTGGGTGAGTATTTAAAACTAAGAAGTATAGAGTTATTCCCTATTTAATACCATTATTTATTCGCTTAAGTCACTCGGGCACTGCAGCCGTTGGTTGCTCATTTAAAGCTGCCGCGGGTTATCTCTACCCACTCGAACGTGGCTTTATTTACATACACAAACCACCCGTGCATATTCGCTTTGAAGAAATAAATTCGGTGAATTTTGCGCGTAGTGGTGGGTCTACACGTAGTTTCGATTTTGAGATTACATTGAAAAATAGTACAGTACACACATTCAGCTCCATCGAAAAGGAAGAATATGCCAAGCTTTTCGATTATATACAACAAAAGAAATTACGCGTGAGTAATATTGGTAAAGATAAAGGTGGTTATACTGAGGTGGACTTTGGTGATTCGGACAATGAAAACGAGCCAGATGCTTACTTAGCGCGTGTGAAGGCAGAAGCTCAAGAGAAGGACTCTGACGAAGAAGGCTCCGAGGAAGAGTCTACGGATGAGGACTTCAAGCCAAATGAAGCAGAATCAGATGTGGCTGAGGAATACGACAGCAATGTGCAGAGCGATAGTGAGGACTCAGACGCCAGCGGTGGTGGTGGTGGTGGTAGTGATGCTGGTGGTGAAAAGAAATCCAAACCCAAGAAGGAGAAAAAGGAAAAGAAAGAACGCAAAGAGCGTGTGGTAAGTGTTGTGAAATGTTAAACTTCCAATGCACATACTTACCTATTCATATACTTGCAGAAAAAAACTTCTAAAACCAAAAAGGACACAAATAAACCTAAGCGCGCTACTACTGCTTTCATGCTATGGCTTAACGATACTCGTGAACAAATTAAAAAAGATAATCCTGGTATTAAGGTCACTGAGATCGCTAAGAAGGGTGGCGAAATGTGGAAAGAAATGAAAGATAAGTCGAAATGGGAAGAATTAGCTGCCAAGGATAAGCAGCGCTATCAAGATGAAATGAAAGATTATAAACCAGCAGCTAGTGAGGAAAGTGGTGGTAAGTCGTCAGGTGCAGCCAAGAAGCGCAAGAAGGAATCGCCAACCAAAAAATCTCCAGCAAGTGCTGGTAGCGGTTTCAAGAGCAAAGAATACATTTCAGATGATGAATCATCATCAGATAATGATGATAAAGATAAATCAGGTGGCACGGATGCTGAGCCTGCGAAAAAGAAGAGCAAAGATGTTAGTGAACTGAACTTTGTTCACATTTTGAGTTTAATTATGCTTATATATATCTTTCCATTCTAGTCCAAGAAATCCGGCAAAGCTGAGAAAAAACAAACGAAAAAGGATGATGAGAGCGAAGAGGAGAGTGAAGGTTCTGCTAGCGCTGGCAGTGACGATGATGAAGAGGAAGAAGAGGCCGAAGCTACCGATGGCGGCAGTGATTAAACCTTATTTCATTATAGCAAACACATAAATATGCTGATAGTTATTTTTAGTTTGTTTCATTTGTAGTTTAAGCGCTTAGTTTTGTAATAATTTCTATACATCTATGTTATTGGCATTAGCTGGTTGTTACTCAGCAAAGAGTTTTTTTTTATGGAAATCAACCCTATTTTTTGCTGATTTGAAAAAAACGAATAAAAAGAAAATTAAATGAAAGGAAACGTATGAAATAAAATATACATCTAAGGGAGTTTTATTTAAGGAGTTAGATGAATGATGTATTAGGTCTAATACCACCATGAGTGAGCCGCCTCTACAGCCGAGTGGAGTAGTCATGTGCAGTCTGTGCATGTCGTAAATAGAAAAGTATTTACAAAAGTTCAATAAAATCTCTTGATTAATGAAGTGCTAAGCGATCAAAATGTTGTCGGAAGTTGTATTATTTGCTTTAATCAAATTAAATTATTAATTCATGTAAGCATTAAGTCATAAAAATCTGTTAATAATTGAACATGTCAGCTAAGCTAGGCTTCATGCGCATAAGCATGCACACATATGTACATACATACTTATGTATGTTATAAATATGAGTGTTGATGCTCTGCTGTTAGAAGCCGCCGTCAGCTCTCATCCCCAATCAGTAAAATCCAAAGTCGGCTCATCCTCAATCAATTAAGTCATGCCGTAAATGCGATTATAAAAAATTTAGTGGTTGACCCCGCACTTTTGACATTCGAATGCGCTTTTGCTTAGATAACCAAAGCCAAGTCGTAGGCAAAAGCAAAATTAATGAATAAATAACAACAAATGATGTGTGAACAGTTAACAGTATAATAGATATGTATGTATGCATTATAAGTTCTGCTAATAATTATTAAATTCTTATTTCCTAACATTGCATGGCTAACTAGCAATTTTGCTCCACAAAAATTGGTTATTTATTAGCCTACCGCCCCTCATCCACACGGAATTTGTTTACTCAAAGGATCATATCTTCCAGACTGAGTCCTTAATTTAGAGCTATACAGCAGGATAGGTTTGTGGAGAGACGTGTAGGAGGATATGGCATTGAAACAGCTCTTAATTTTTCAATTTTCTTTTAGGAGTAGAATGGTTTGAAATTAAAAAACAAAAAAAAAATTCAATGCCAACAGTTAAAAATTGCATTTAATCACAGAATTAGTCATGTGGCTTCTGAAAAACGATTTAATATCAAAGTGATAAACGAAACAAATTAAAATCGATTTCGCAGAATCTGTCGACGTACTTTCATTTATGAGTCAAATTGATTAAACATGGGGTCATCACTTTCTAAATCACGTGTTTTGAACTGCATAATAAATTTCCATAAGTTGATTGAACTTATTATTTTTGTTTATACGAATTTTGACGTGAACCTGCGTCATTTGTTAGTAGAAAGACTGAGCATGTCAAGCTTGTGTCTTAAGTCTTTAATTTATCTCAAATAAAAATGAGAAATTTTATGAGAGCTACAATTCATTTCAAATTCTAACCTTGCAGGGCTACACGCTGATATACAAATTTTGTCGAAGTACATACTAAATGGATTCAGAAAAAATTTTAAACAAAATTTCATTTATTAAATTTGTGTTGAAATTAAATTTCTTATTTATTTTTTTGTCTACATAACAAAACACTTTTTCGCGTTTAACGCTTATCATTATTATTACTGATAAACGATACAAAAAAAATTGTTCATTGTAAAATTGTACATTAATTCTAAGCGCTGTCACCTTAAAAGCAACAACCCCACAACCCTAAAAATATTTTTAATATTTGCATTTTCATATTTCGTTTCCTATTTAAAATTCCTGTTTTCGTTTATTTACAATATAACACTTTTGCAATTCATTATAGTCTTAGCCTTTCGTGTAGTTCAAGTTTTTGTATTTGACCCCAATCATGTGCTTATTATTAAGTTATAAACACACTCGTGCTACTGCACTTGAAGCATAGACTCGTGAAACGTTGTAATTACTCGCTATTGCTAAAAAGTCACTGACAACGTTTTTCGCTGCGATGCATGTCATGACAAATTTTTATTAAAAAAAAAAATTTGAAAAAAAAAGAAGAAATTGCTTCAATATTTTAAATAAATTAAGTTGCAATAAAAAATAATTTTTAAACATCCAGTAACAGCTACTAATTAGTACTTGTTTGTAAATATTGTAAAAAACAAAAAAAAAAAACGTTCAGCGTCATCAGACATTAACCCCGGCGATATTTCGTATTTGGTTGAGTGAATGTTGAATATGTGCTAATCTGTGGAGCTACTTTTTGGACTTTTTCGACAACACCCATAATCGAACCTAAATACTTTCAACATGATCTCAAAATAATCCTAAAAATTTAAAGACAAGTTTTCTTCGCATTAATCTGTCGATTCTCTTATCAGGGGTTCTCTCCAGGATTTAGATTATACTGAAGCCCTGAGCGTTAGTAGATTTTTCGCCCCCTTCCCATTTCAGCTCAATATAACTCTCGCTTTGCAAAAAAAAATAAAAAATACATGTATAGGAAGAAATTACGAATTAGATCTAATTAACTTGAAACATGCAATTTGACTTTATTTCAGCAGTTCATTCAACTCACAATAAAACGCGTAAATATTTGTTAAATATCGATATTCTTTACGATTTGTAAATAAAAACACAAAGAAATCAAGTTTTAATAAAACAAAAATGCCATTTTGCTGTGCATTAGACCTGTTGCAGCGGCAAAAGTTCATAGTACGTGTAACAAAAGACTCAAGCAACGAACTCGATCAAAAGTATCAACATGAGTTGAGGTCAAGCACGCATTTTTTGCATTTTTATTAGCAAATGATTATTGAAAAAAAATGAAAAATTTAGCCAAAAATATTTTAAGTAAAACGAATAAAAATAAAAGAAAAATATAGGATATATTTGGATGGTAATAAAATACTGCCTTAAAAGTGGTTTAAGGCGCCAGCAGATATCAACATCGTTTTATATTATTCTTATTCAAATTGTCACAAAATAACCAAAAAGCAGAAAATTCGGTCAAAAACGCTTTTCGGGTTGGACCTCAAAACAACGCCCGTAGATCCGCCCCTGATTCAAATTCCACATATGTAGTAACAAATATATTTATTTTTTGATGCTAAAACAATCATGCATTTGCTCATGTAGCTATTTAAAACTAAGCAATATAAACATTAATTAAGCTTTGACTGAATTCCGATAACCAAAAGTTGAGAAAAAACTTAAAGAAAAAAAACTATCCCGACTGTCTACTACCCACAATTCATCAAATTAACAACGCTTACGCACAATTTAATGCCAATTAAGCGCACAATTTTGTAAAGAATGCCCACTCTTGCCGAATTCTAACATATGTATGTACTATATACATACATATGTACATATGTAGATACATTAGACTGGGCCAAAAAAATTTATAAATCTTTCTGTCATGAAAAACTCCTAAAAAAAACGTTTGGAAAATTCAAAAAACTGGAAATTATGAAAATTAAAATTTTTTTAAATTAAAAAAAAAATTTTTTTAAATTTTTTTTTCGAGTGCACAGTGTTTTAGCATGTCTTAAAAATCTTGAAAATTCGGTAGATTTTTGGAATTTTTCTTTTTCGAAAACTTTACGTACATATGGGCATTTCTCTCAAAAAGTCAACCACAGACAAAAAGTTGAAAGTCTATAAAAGTATGTTCTTTTAACATATTTTTATAACAAATCTATTTAATTAAACTAATATAAGCAAATTTTACATTTCTTCTCAATACATATAAGTATATTGACATGTAAAGCCGAACAAGTGCAACATTTTTTTTTTTGAACAGTTTTCTTGCACTTTTGGAATCGATCAGTGTTCTTAATGAGAGTCATTATGAATTGAAATTTGCTCTTAAACTCTTTGTTTATGTTTAATAAATATGAGAAAAATGTAAAACAAACGATGCGATTGAATGTTGCTGTAAATTTCTTATTTGTTCGAATGTGTATTTGGATGTCGCGTTCAACCTTGAAAAACAGGTCTTCTTATCAGTTACTCAAAAATATTTGTGCAATAAGCATCAAAATTAATTAGCAAATATACATTTCTATCAGAAATTTGATAAAACAAATTTCGCTCGCAAATATTCATCGCTTTGATCGTGGTATTTTATTTAAAGTGTGTAGCGTGCAACACCTTAAAAAGGTAAAAATATATTAAATGACCTTTATGTTTTAAATTACCCCCTACTTGAATACAGGGACCGCAACTGTTATGAGTTTTATTATAAAAATCGCTAATTAATCATTATTTTCTGATTTTTTTAACAAAAATCAACAATAATAGTTATCTTCAAGTTTTATGTTAACGGCATTCAAATATACTTTATGTCAACAGCTCAAATTGAAAATTTGTGTCTGCATCATAAGTTAGATGAAAAATGAAACAAAACAAAGGCATCCCAGGTTTAGCCAAGTTCCACGCGTTTTGTTGCAATGGCCAACAACTGACAGCAGCTAGAACTGCGCACTCCATCGCAAAACATTTAATTAAGTCTATTTTTTAAGTTGATCTTTCTTATAGATATTTAGGAGAATATACCTATTTTGTTTTTCTTCATTAAATACATTTTGTTAACTTTGCCACTTTTTTGTAATAACATCACAAAAAAATCTTCCCCCCAGGGTACCAAGCAAAATAAGTCCAGAATTAAATTTCCAGAATTGAGTTAAATTTTCTCATTTTTAATTTCGTATTATTACAAAACTTTGTATTTTACTATGAAATAAAATATTTTTTCTTTTAAAATAAACTTTCATTTTTCCCAAAAATCCTTCCGTTAGGGTCCCAGCCCCTAAAATATAGGGGCCTAGGAGTGTATCACTGGTTATACATTGGCACCTGAGGGTAGGTTTTTGAAATGATCAATAACGATACATTGGCAGTCAACGTGTTAAGTCACATTTCAACGAAATTTTTTTTAAATATGTTTAAAACATGTGGTTGCCAGCTATCTCGAGAAACAACTCAAAAATGTTGATGAACTTTTGAAAACTGGTAAAATGCTGAATTTTAAGCTTTACTTTGTTTTTTCCTTGTCAACTACATTAACTGTCATTTAAACTTCCGAAAACAATCAACAATGCTAAATAATATATTTTTTTTAATTTTACATTTAAAACGTTTTTTACTAGGGCTGTGCCTTTATTCGATTAATCGAGTAAGTTGATTAATCAAATTTTCAATTAATCGATGAATGTATTATCTTATTGATGTAAATGTATGGTAGAAAAAATGTCGCGTTCGACCTGTCGCATTCGAACCTGATAAAAACTGAATTAAAAAATAAACTACTCAACATTTTTGAATAAAATAAAAAACATTATTGACATAACTAATGTTTAAATATTTTAAAATTATTCGCAATAAATTATTGCTTAAGGTTTCGCTAAAATCTGTGGTTAAACTATTAGTTTAAAAAGCGACTTCTGTTTTTGTAGCGTGCGAACTCCTTGTTTTTTTGCAAATATCTTGAAAATTAATACTTGCCTAAAATCATCCTTAACACAAATTCTAGTGCTAAGCAAGATCTATAAGATTCACTATTTATCAAAATAAAAAAGTGTTTTGGCATTTGCTTTTTTTCACTTTCAATGCGTACGAATGTCGCATTCGACATGAGAGAAATGCCCATATGTAAATATGTACAAACAACAAGACCAACACACATCATAACATAAAGACTGCATGTCTTAAGAAATTTTGTGTATACTGGGAATTAATTGAAGTGGAGATAAGTGCATTGTGACGTCACAGGGCATCATTGCTTAGTGTTGGAATTTTCTAACAGCGGCTTTGGTGCAGACACGAGTTCGAATCCGTGTCCGAAAAGGGATCTGATGATGAGCCTGGAAACTCTGAAACATGTAATCCTATCCATCGCTGTAGATTTGTTCTTTGTAATTTTTCTCCAATTATCAATTTTTCCCAAAAACTGACAATATTAATTCGTTTAGAATTATTGTTAACTGGTCTCGAGCTTGCTCATAACTTACAAATTTGAAAACTTTTATAGCTAAAATTCATTTAATTTTATTTAAAAATATAAATCTATCTGTCGTGGGAATTTTTGAAATGAGTGTTTTCAAGCTCATGCAAAAACTTCAAACATTTTTTTTGAAAAAATTAAAAAATCTCTGAATTTTATTTTTATTGTTTTGTTTTATTTTTTAAATTTTTCAAATTTTAGAAATATAAAAAAAGAGAATAATAATTTCTCGAAACTTATATTTTGCATATCTTCCCAATATATTCAACTCATCTCATATGTTTTGACAATCCATGCCCGACGTTTTTTTTTACCAATCCTACCGAAATGTTGCAACATCTCAGCAATTACAAAACTAAATCATAAACCAACTTAATCCATAAAATATTATTTTAAACTTATAATCCATCATATTTATGTGATAAGCTATGCATCAAATATTGCCAAATCTCATCCGCTTACAAAGAGCGCGAAAGTTTGCTGCAAAATGTTGAAGTTAATATGGAGTTTTATAAAACAAAAACAAATTGAAGATAGAAGTAAGTCAGTCAAGTTTGATTTGTTATTTAAATCACTCATATGTATACATACATACATAGGTCAAACTAATTCAAATTGAGCCAACAAGTTCATAATGCATGGCCGACTACTTTCCAAGAGCTACTCAATCATGATTTGCCGACCTGCTCCCTTTCGCTGTAGTGATTTACGATGATCTCTTGTTACATCGCTGCGCTGACTGCGTTATTATTTAATTAATTTGTTTAGCATTCATATTTATTCAAATTCATATTCATATTCAAGAAAATGCCATGTCAAATTTGTCTACTTTGGCCTCATTTAGTGAATTTATGTCCATAAATGTGAATATGAATTTGATTATTAGCCATTAGCGATCATGACCTAGGTTAGCCATGCTCACGACCTGGACTAGGTGTTGATGCGCTTCATGACGCACTTAGTCACTTTAAAAATTATGTAAATGCCTCAAATAAGATTTGGTTTATTGCATTTTAGCGTGTAAACTTGATTTGGGAGATATGAAGCAAAACTGATTTTGGAAATCTATCAACTCCCTGAATAAGAATTTAATAAAGAGGGGTAAAGGGGAAGGCATAATCAGCACCGAGTCTTAGGTGCGTGACCTCGCTAGATACAAGCAGCGGTAAGCAAGCCATGCAAATCTGCAATGTCCGAAGACAGAGAGAAAGGAGCTTTGGTGAAACACTCCGACAAAACCAATTCAAATAAAATTTTTTTAAAATTTCGAATGAGTACTCCAATCACGATATCTACTTTTCACAAACCCACCAAATTTTGTGACTTACACTTTTTAAAACTAGAATTTAATTGGCTTCAAAACTGCATACTCAGAAATTTTTTTGAAAAACGATCTTTCAATTTCATTCATACAAGCTTATAAAAGCTCCGTAAAGCTTATTTGTTACATACATACATTTCTTCTGCAATAAAGTACTTAACCGATTTCAAACGAATTTGGTATCAACTTGAGAGATTATTCAGCTTAAAATGAAGCACACGTTTTATTTCCATATACTCGTTTTGCGTGGGCGTGGCATCGCTAAGCCGATACATTTTTTGATACTGCATATCTGTGGCAGTATTCAAGCTAGCAAGTTGAAATTCGGTGAGGGATAAAATGAGACTAGATGCTAACCTAAGCCAAAAAAGGGGCGATAACGATAAAGGGGGCGTGGTAAATCCCATGTAATTTTTTTTTTTTCAATGGAAACAACTATGGAAGTTTTTATGTTAAAACAATGAAACCCCGAAGAAAGTTATGTGAGATTAATTTCTTAATACCTCAAGAAAAATGTGGAATATGGAAAAGTAGACGTGGCACCTCTCATAAAATTGTGATTTTTCTATGGAAGTGTTTATGTTACAAATTTAAAATTCGGGGAGGAATTAAATGAAACTAGATGACATATCCTAAAAAATGGGCAATAACGGAAAAGTGGGCGTGGCGACTCCCATATAAATAACAACTACTTTCCTCAATGTAAACATCGGTGGAAGTATTTATGCTGGTTGAAATTTCGTGAGAAACTAAATTGAGTTACTCGGTAAAATATTCCAAAAAATGGGCAATAACGGAAAAGTGGGCGTGGCAACTCCCATATAAATAACAACTACTTTCCTCAATGTAAACATCGGTGGAAGTATTTTTGCTGGTTGAAATTTCGTGAGAAACTAAATTGAGTTACTCGGTAAAATATTCCAAAAAATGGGCAATAACGGAAAAGTGGGCGTGGCAACTCCTATACAAATGAGATTTTCCATGTCAGTATAATATCCATGTTTGTTTGATTGTAACAAAATAATTATTAAATTCGAACAACAAAAACATTAAAAATATGATCAGCAACAAATCCAGAGTAGTAATTATAACAAAAAATTTAAAATAAAATAATTATAGTTTGCATGCAGCAAAACAACAACGATAAGCAAAGAGTAAAATTAATATAGAATAAATATAAAAACAATTCCACTATATTTAGTAGATCAACAGATATGACATGAATGAATGAATGTCATATGAACTGAGTAAGCAGCATTGGGAGTAATTACTACTTTTGTAAAAAACAAAAAAAAAAACAACAACATATGTCAACATTTTTAGCTGCTTTGAAATGAACTTGAAAATGAACTTATCTTGTGCTAAATTTCGCTGTGCAGTTGCGCATGCGCATCACCAAACGAATTGAGGTCAAAGGAATGCAGCGAGAAATTTGAATTAAAAAATATGAAAATTAAAACAATAATAATACAAATATGAAACAAAATATTAAATGATATATGAATTAGTTATTAGGTCAGCGACGTACCGAAAATGATTATATTTTATTGTTTCTGTTTAATTTGAACTCGTAAAATTGCACTCCATGTGGGGTAATTGACTTTAGATGGAGCTTAGCAAATTGCGTCAGTCATCAACTTTTATCGATCAGGGATGTCTACTTGGTACAGTAATGGCGACTAATTCAATTTATAGCTATTATTTCCAACTCAAAGGACGTCTACCCTCTTCATCTGCTGCTAAAGTCGCCTAGTCGCCATATTTCACATAATAGTTGAGACATTTTTTTGTATTCTTCTCACCTGAAAAATCAGAAAAGAAAGGTCTAGGCTTTTCGTCTTTAGTCTGAAAGTTTTTTTTAAGTGACTGCTTCCAACTCCAGCACACAATATCCGTCTACGGTAATGGGAAAGATATTTACATACCAACAAAATTTCCAGTGCCTATAAACTTTTATTAGAATTCAACAAAAACTTCACTCAAGCTTGTTGCATTTTGAGTGAAACTCAATTTACTCAATTTTCCAGTTCCACTCAAAATGTAGGCAGCTTACTCATGCAAAACAAAGCGAGAGAAATAAATGGCAAATATGAAATATTGTAATTGTTTTCGCTTTCATTGTGGCAATTTTGTTTTCATTTGCTTCGCACAAATACATGGATAGAGTAATAACAAACCAGAAATAATAACAAAGCAATGAAAAAACAAAAGTTACAAAATGCGAAGTTACATTTAACATGCACTCATACATAGATACATGTGAGTGAGCTTATTCATATATGTAAATGAATATGATTAACTGTATAGAAATTGGCAAAAACTTTAGACAGAATAATCCCAATAATGATTGCAATGCAGCTTATTATTTTGCATATTCATGTATGTATGTGTGTCTGTCCGTGTGAGATATTTAACAAAAAGCGCTTGCGTGCATTGTTTTTGCACTCAGCTTGAACTTTGCTCTCATAGCAAAAAGTAAAGTTTGTCAAGCTATATAAAGCTTGGTAATTTTTGCACAAGAAACTTTGGTCTCTTTTCATAAATATGTAAAAAGTCTTCTTAAGATATACCCAGTTGTTGTAGTAGTTGTAGCAGAACTTCACTCAGTCCATTACCCAGCATTTTTATCAATGTCTTCTAAGGAAAGTACCAGTAAATTAGTTTTAGTAAGGTTGGACTGCAGTGAAATTTAAGCCTCCACCTTACGCCTATCACTTGAACGCTTTTTTACTCTTTGACTGAGAGCTCGATTTTTTTTTCATTCATGATTCAATTTACTTTAAAAAAAAGGAATTCATTCACCAGCCAATGCTCATTGTTGGCATGGTCATGTTCCCTTCACATTGGTATACGTTTCCAAGGAACTTATAATGACTTTTTCAAGCTCACTTATTGATGTGATGTGATTTGGCGTTGTGATGTGACTTGGCCACATAACATGATTTTTTTTTTTCAATACATTGATTTGATGGCAGAAACTTCTCTGAATCCTTGTGATGCAAGTAAATTACCAAGCTAAACTACTTAGTTTTCCATCAAACGATTTTTGTTAGAACCTTTTATACATACATTTTTCACTGGTGGCTATTTATTTCTACTTTCTTGCATCGAAAAATAGGTATATCCATCACATAAATTCGTAATAGTTCTAGCTTTTTCTGTAACTTTTCATCAAGGCTCAAAGTTTGCCTTGCTTTTTTTGCTTTTGGTAATATTTGGTGATGTCATGTGATTTGACGATGCGATGTGATGGCGTTGCGATGTGACTTGGTCATATGATAACATGTATTTTAATAACTATTTTTATTTTTTTGGTATTTCTTAACAATGCGCCACATCAAATGTGAAAGAATTGTAAAAGCTGATGTGATGTGACTTGGTCATATGATGTGACTTGTCCAATTCTTTACAGAGAAATCTAAAATGATGTAATAAATGCTTTGTGCAGTTGGGTATAGAATATTTGCTTCAATGCGAAACTCAATTAAGGCTGGCTTTATTAACATTCATAGCTTGCTAAATATTGCTGAGCTTAATAGCCAAAGCATGTGCAAGTTGCAAATTGTCATAGAGCGAGGGAGAGCGAGAGAGTAGTTGATCATGAAAGAATACGATCTCAGGGAGAAGTAGAGTATAAGCTTTCGAAAAGACCGAAGACAAGATACTTAGTTTAAAGCTAGGCAGTGTTTCCCAAATCTCGCTTACCAAAGCTCAAACGTCGCTCATAATTGCACAAAGCACAACAACAACAATAGAAACAAATCTAGCTTTTAGCCACTTACCAGTTTGTTTGGCTAACTGTTTAGCTATGACGACATACATACATACATATGTACACACTTCTTAGCAATGCTCCCGGATAACTCACAATCAACTGAAAAAGTCTTACAATAATTTTCACATTTATTTATCCTTAACAGGAAACTTAAAATTTCAAAAAAATGAAATTTTCTATCAGTCCGAAAATAAATTTCTCTCACTGAGTAATTCGAAAATAACGTAAGCAAACCTTTTTTTGTCGCACGAAATTTTAAATATGCGAAAAGAAAATATTTCCGAAAACCAAAATGTTTTAAAAAGTTCTGTCAGTAACACAATTTCCATACTCAGTCGAATATTTTAATCTTTAAAAACGAAAGTTTCGCTCGTTGTGAAAATGTCATAATTTGTCTACGAGTCATATATTTTGGACCCCTTGCTATGTACACGTCTAGTCTGCTAAGCTCAATTCATTGCTGCAGCACTTTAGCCTCTACAGCTGTGGAATATTATTTTTGAGCTCGCTCGCTCACGCTGCATTGGTCAGCTTTTTTATGCTCTTCTAGGCAGACTTGGCTGGTTTCAAAATGTTTGCTGCCCAACCAAATGGAAGGTATTTGAGCTGTCTCTACTTGGTTGTTTGAGCCAACTTTGGCTTGATCTATTTAGTGCTCTCCTCCCAACTACGGATTTTTCTTTTACTCCACTAAAATACCACAAACTTTTTGATTGACTTGATGGCTTTGCAAAAGCGTTGGTTGACTTTAGTGTGCGCCGACCAGTTTAAGCAGGCAGACGACGGCCACAAATCGGTTTGTTGATAGTGTATGTGTATTTGTGTGCGTAAATGTAGATCTACATATGTATATACATATGTATGTGTAAATGTGCCAAACATAGAACTAAACAAGCGAGTAATATTTAAATGTTAACGGGTCTGTAAGTGGATTTAACTACTTGTAAAAAAATAAAAATAAAAATTAAAAAAAATAAAATTTTTTTAAATTTTAAATTTACTTTTTCACAAAAAACAAGGAAAAAAGAAGTGAGTCGTGATTTTTTAAAAAAATGTTTTGCACTCAAAACACAACTCAAGTAATTAAATGAGAAAAATATTTGCAAGTGTTGAATAAACAAATAAAAGTGAAAAGAGTACTCAATGCGGTAGAAATAAAAAATTAAAAAAAGAAAAAAAAAAAATTAATTAAAAATTGCAACAACAAGAGAATTAATATCACAGCGCTGGAAGCACGACGTGTCATCACGTCATAACGTCAGCGTTGTAGCAGCAAAAGCAATAAAATTAACAACAAAAACAATAAAAATAACAACAGAAAAGCAAAAGTATCAACAATAACAACAATAACACCAACAACAACGACAATCACTCGATCGGCATTAACGCCTTAACTTACTGCTTTTTGCAATCTCTCTGTTGTCAGCAACGTTGTTCAAATCTCAAAGCAGCTCATACGCTTTTGTACTCGCCTGTTGCAAAATCACAAAATAAAAAGAAAAAAACAAAAGCAAAAAATATGAAACAGTGAAAAATGTTATTTTAAATTGCAAAAGCAAAACGCAAAAAAAAAGTACGCTGCAACAGTGCAGGGAAGGTGCGGCTATACCAAGCGTTAACGAAAAGTGAAGCTGTGCTAAATTTTTTCGAAAAAAAAAAAAAATTTCCAAAAATATCAAAAAGAAATAATAAAAAATTTTAAATTTTGATATTTTGAAGTGACAACAAAGACAGTGAAAAAGTGTTGCTGTGCATTTGAAAAGTAATGAGCTGTGTTTCATAAACAAAACTACTTATTTTTTTTTTTAAATTCAAATGGACGGATTAACTTCGAAAAAGCTCGATGTGAGTTAAATGTAAGTTATGTATTATTATTAATATTGAGTTTGGGTTTGAGTAGCTCCTTTCTTTTCGTTTAAATTTGAGTTTTAAGTTGAAATTTTTGTAACTTATTTAATGTTTAAGGGTCGTGTAACTACATACATATGTGCATGTTTTCTCAGTTTGGTTTTTTCAATACTGTCAAATAATTTTTCTATTCAAAAATTTTCGAAAAAGGTTTAGAAATCTTCTTAGAAATTTTAATTTTTTTAGCTTATAGAAACGTTGTAAATTTGTATAAAAGGTTTACAACTTTTTATCTTTTCTAAACCAGCATTTAAAAATCTTCAAGAAATCTGTTTTCGAACTTAAAATAAAGCTTGGCTTTTTTAAAATAGAAAAAAAGTAAAAATTATATTTTTCAAAAACTAATATTCGGTATTTCTCTTTAACGGTCCTTCCACGAATTTCGCGTGAACAAAACATTACCAAAATTTACTAAGCAAAACAAAAACAACATGCAAAAGATTTTTATTTTTGTTTTAGAATTATTTTTAAATTTTATTTAAAAAAATTAGAGTTAGGGCCACATGTTAAATAAAAGAACTACTACTCTGGAAACTCTTAAAATTATTGAAGTTTTTTTCTACTTTTGCAAAATTAGCAATATCTGCAAGAAACGAGATTTTCCAGAAATTTTTGATATTTTTTTAAATTGAAAAATTCCAAAAGAGGAAAAATGTTTTTCAAAAAAAAATTGTTTATATGTGGACTATTTTAATTTGATTCGGTGTACTTGAAATTGCCAACATGAAAAAAATTATGCTTCCAAAAAAAAAAAACTCTTTTTGACCCAGAAAATTATAAAAATATTTTTACTTATGTAACTATTTTTCAATATTGACGATTTGTAAAGAACATAGAATCTGTGGTTAGTTTAGGGAAAACATTTTTTTTTTTCAAAACTTTACTCAAGCTACTTTTGCAAGCAGCAACAACTTTGTTTTGATAAAAAAAAAACGAAGAAGCAAACGAACAGAGCAAAATAAGGAACTGCCAAAATGCTCGAATTGAAAACAAAAAAATAAAAAATAAATTAAAACTGATGTATTGAGTTGAATCGCAAACTCCTGAAAGCAAAAACACTCACACTCACACACCCACACACGCGGAAAACGCACGACGCCGCAAGCATTTAAGCGACAACCGATCAGGCAAAAGCAAAGATGTCACAAAAGCGGCGCGCAAAAAAAAAAAACAATAAAAATAAAAAAAAAAGTTAATTAAGAAAAAATTGCAATTATTTTAGCTTGTTTTGCGCGCTTATTACAATAAAAACAAATTCTTGATCACTTGTCATTTGGTTGTAGCTTTGTGCGTTTGTAAGGCTTTTTGTTTGTGTCGAGCGGCAGCATCTTCTTACTCAACTGCCAGAATAAATTTCATACTACATATACTTTGCTGTTGTTTTTGCATACATTTTTGTTGAATTTCTTTTCAATTTCATTTTAATTTCACGTCCGCATTTATACATTGTAAATGTTGAACTCATCTTCCTTTTGTTGTTTTTTTTTGTTTTTGTTTTTTAAATGAGTGTTAATGTGTTTTCTTATTTTTATCATTTTTTTATTTTATTCAATTTATTTGTCTTACTCCATTTGCGACGCTTACTCCATATGAAATGTAGTATTTAATAATTGCCTTACAACCGTAGCTCGTTTATTCGCACGAGTGTTCTTAGCCTGATCTGTGGCTATCCGCGCGGCGATCGAGACTTCCTCGATCATTTTGGACAAATCAAAAAGTCAAATTTTGCAAATAAAAGGCTCAACAAGTTTAATAAATATTTGTTTTCTATACGCATAGTCAATACGATTCTGTAACCGTTATAACGTAACGGTGCGTAGCGTAACGGCGTACAAGTGTATGAAAACTTTGAAGTTGTCTTTATTGTAAAAAAGAAATTTTTCAAAATTTGAAACGAGTGTTGTGTTAAAATTTTTAAAATAAACGGAATTTTACTGAAAAATTTGTTTCACATAACGTTGCAAAAAGAAAGGTGGACAGTGATTTTCAGTGCGCAGTTCGCGTTTTTTATGTAAAAGTGGTGCTGCTTTGGATATATCCACGATCAAGGATTCAACAAGCAATTAATTGTAAATATCAAGAAAATTTTATTTTTCGCCAAACAAAAATATTTTTTTCTAAAATAAACTTAAGCTTAATATAACATATTACTACAAAAATTGGTAAAACTTTTTCTGTTTTTTCTTCGATATTTCGATGGTAGATAAACTCATTTCTGCTCGCTTAAAAAATTTTTTTTTGCATCCAAAATCTGAAAAAAAAATCTCGAACAAAAAAATTATTTTTTTTATAACCATTTTAAATTTTTTTTGCTTTCTCGCAAGCTTGAACTTCACATTCAATTTTCCAACAAAACTATAACTTTCGAGAAAAAAATTGTGCTAAGTTCTTACGAAAAAAACTGCTAAATATTTTTCTCAAAAATATATTTTAAACGCTGAATTGAAATAGTTCCAACTTGGGATGAAAGACCCGAGCCAATATAGTGAATCAAAAAAATTCTCTTGCGTTCTTAGTCATTTCAAATTATAAATTTTTTGGTTAAGTGTGTTAAGAGAAAGTTTTTTAAGTTAAATAAAATTCATATTGGAAAAAAATTTAGAAAGTTATTTATTGAAAAATTATTTAATGTTTAATAATTTTTTTATTTTATTTAATAAATTGTTAAAATGGTTTTTAATAATTTTTTTGAATGTCACTGTAAAAACAAAAAAATAGAAAATGTGGATAAAATAAGAAATATATCTTTTCGGTTGGTTTTTTCGGAAGCTGATAAACTTAATTTTTCAAGGAGCTTTTGGTGCCGCCTGTATCTCACTTGGCCCAATTTGTCTACTAATGTCTCGTTTTCAATTGATTTTTGAGCTATCTTCGTTGTTTGCCTCTTTTTTTTAATTTTTTTTTTATTATTTTATTTTTTTTTTTATTAGTGTCTTTTTTTATTGTTATTTTTTTTTACGAACAAAACGAAATAATTTTATTTTTTATTTTTTTATAATTTTTTTTTATTTTTTTTTTTAATTTTGTTTTTAGTTTTTTTTAATTTTTTATTATTATCTTGTTTTTTTTTTTATTATCTTGACGGATGATGAAGATCATCCTACTTTAAAATATTTAAAAAAAAAATGAAGTCCTTCCTAATTTTTTTCAAAAACCCCTTATTTCAGAATTTATTTAAATTGAATTTCTTATTAAACTTTTTTTTTTTTTCGTTTGCTGGCTCGATGTCAATTTCATTGGGATAGAGGGCTTCTGAAACTCTTCTTCTTCTTCTAAACTTCAAGTTAGATATCAATTAAATACCATACAACAATTAAAATTTCTTCAACATATTTACATCAGTTTATGAGTGATGCGCATACAAACATACAGCCGTCTATCCATTTTTTCACAAGTTAATTGTAATCATTCAAATATTAAATTAAGCTAATATTGCCTCAAATATTAAATTAAGCTAACAGAACAAAAACTAAATTATAACCATCAAAAAAAAATATATATATATTAGAGACATTGAGAATTAATACGTGCAAAGTAAAGCAAAACGTGAAAAAGTGAAAAATGAAGCGCAAGCAACAAATGTGTGAAAGAGTGAGAGTGAACGTGTCTTAATAGCGTTTAACTGCTACCAGTGAGGCCGGCAAGGCAGTGACCTCAAAAAATAATACAGATACATATGTTTGTATGTTTGTATGTATGTTTGTACGCAGAAAAAAAGTAAAATTAAATCAGCTTCTCGCTTAGTCAGCAAACAAAAGCCAACAAAAGCTGTCAAGGTTGCTCTTGAATTTAATACAAAGAAAAAGTAACAAACTTATATAACATAGTTAATGCAAGAAGTTGGTGGTCTTAGGCAATAACTGCTTAAGCGCACATACGCGAAATGTGATATTTGAGTTTATGCTTTTGTCGTCACTAAATTTTAACTTACCTTCTAGCAAGTTCTAAGAAGTAGAGCAAGATATAAGCTTGGATGGGGTTATGAAGATTTAAGGTGTTATTCATTCACGTGGGGAAAATCTGCTAACCACGCTTATCGCGCAACGTGATTCCCTGACGATTTCCAAAGCACCCCCTCCACCCGTTTTAAAGATATAACCAAAGTTCATTGGAAATTGAAATAGAAACCAAAACATCCCCAAGCTGGTTTTTATTCAACACAATTGAGGAATGATACCTTATCGGCTGCCGATTTCGAGTGTTGTTAGAAAAACTCTCTGACACTGAGTTTCCTTGATATTTCCTATGTTTATATCTGAGTAAACGTCGAGTAGAAATATCCTTCGATAGACCAGAGATGTGACTTCGTATCTTAAATATCGATTAATCGATAGCCGATTTTTCTTGTTGGGATATAAATGAATTTATTAAAACCTGATTGGTACCGATATAAATCGATATATTAAAATTTGATTCTGAAAGGAAACAATTGATTTTTTTTTTTATTAATAAAGGAAAACTATTAATTTTCTTCATAAATCGATTTTTTATACAAAAAATTCTCACTCGATTACTGGCACAATATATTATGTAGAATACAAAGAAGTGAAAATCATTTGAGATCATAAGTTTCCCAATACTAACGTAACCAAATAGACGATTATCAAAATTTATTTTTTTTTTACTCGAATTTGAATAATTCACATTTAATTTTTAAAACAATTAAATATTTAATTTCAACAAAAATAATAAAATATAAAAACTTTTTGGAATAAAAATTTTCTAAAAAAAAATCTATAGTTGAAAAAAATAATCGATTATTTATTCACAACTCTACAATAGACTCCATTGGCATCACTGGAAGAAGCATTCAACGTATATTCCAATAATCGTTTTTTACCAGGTGATAGCCAAGTAGCTCGATGTATCGGTCCAAGCTGGAACCTGCTATAGCGTATAAAATTCTTCTCTTCTTTTTTTTTTATTCCATAGCAAAGGACTGAACTTTCGGACCACAGGTTACCTATAATGATTTTGATATCGTGTCCTAACCCCAAAATGAACTTATTAACTTATATTAAAGATAGAAGATCTATGGCGACCCCAATTATTCCACATAGTTTCGTCAAGGCCGTTTGCTGCACCCGCATAACCAATTCATTTGGTTAACAATACGACTAGCCCCTATTCCTTAAACCACACTCTCACTACCGAGTGCCTTCATATTCAACTGCAACTCAACTTGGCGCATTGCCAACTAAAATTGTTTTCCGCTCTTCCAATATTCGATATCATGATATGCAATATATATATATGTATATATAAAGATATGTGTTCATATGTATGCTGATTTGCTCACTGACTTGATTAGTGTAATCGTGATTTGTTTTTGCTCTTGCTATTTATTGTTTGTTGTTGTTATTTCAAATACTGTTATTACTTTATGCATATTTTCAATGGTTTGCTTGATTTTCACGTCTGTTGTTGTTATGCTTTGTGTATCGATAAGTTTTTCTTTCATTTACCATTGTTTTTTTTTTTGGTTTTCATAGTAATTTATTATTTTTGTTGTATTGGAATTTGTTAACCTGATGTGATGTTGTAATATTTAGTATGTAATACTGTTAGTTTTTCTTCGTTTTTTTATTGTTATTGTACTACTTATTCCTTTTCATTTCTTTTTGTTAACTTAACTTTTGTTGATATTTGCCTTTTTTGTTTGATTTTATTTTTAGATTTCGGTTTTCATGTTTTGTTTTCGCTTTTTTCGTTCTGCCTTTGGTTTTTGACGTTTTTTAATACCAGTTTGCATTTTTCGTTTATATACATGTATAGTATCGATACTCTTTTCGAAGAATAACAACGAAATACATGACTCTCCATATAAGATCATTTTGGACAACATAACTAATTCAAATTATTTAGCGAGATCTCGATTACTCCACCACCAGAGCGAGTTTCCAGAGCCTATGCTAAACACTGTACGATTTTGCCTTCGGCCTCCATTGACGAAATCTGTACTATGACCGCTAAATCTTTCAGACACCTAATGTAGGAAGTGCCAAGTTTGCCAAAACGTCACCATCAGAGCTGACACGGCATATCTTCTTATGTCATCTGAGTCTCATGTTCTTGAGCACCCGAAACTGTTGAGGTGATACTGCCATAAGCCCAGTCATCCAAAAACCGGCATCTATTGGATAAAGCCATAGACGGCCTCTAAATGACTTCCACATCGAATCGGCAGACAGATCCATCAGATATCGGGGCCGTGAACCTTAGTAATAAATATCCAATTTCCTGAAGTAAGTAAAGAGGAGCGCATCTTTCCGAGGGAGACTAGAGTCATAACAGCGTAACTGCGTTCTGGATACTGCACCATACCTAACAGTTTCCCTGCATGTGACATGACCCCCTTATTATAGTGAACATCTCTTTGCCTGTTGAACCTACTCTTCTAATACTCGAATAATTCGAATAAGACAATATTCGAATAGTAAAATTCCAAAAATCGAATACTCGAAATATTCGAATAATTTCTAGAGCCCCGCAGCTTAGCCCATACAAAGTGATCAGAACAGCAACTCGTTCCCGACTGATCGTAGACTAATCGCATTTTTTGCAGGGTATGTACATACATACACACATATGTACATATGTATGTAATACCAAATATTTAAACATGCATTCATTGCAATTTGTAGCTAATAACCAATATTTCCACACAACAAGTTTTCTTCTTCCCCTTCCGACTGTGGAGATTTAGATGTTGCATTTAATTGTTTCAGCTGTTTTAGCGCGCTCTCGCTCTCGCTTTCACACGCACACATATACATGTATGTATTTATTTATATCACGTATTTATTTATATATGTATGTATAAATCTCTATGTGAATGAATCAATTGTCGTTATTGTGCAATATAATTTTTATTGACCCAATAAACAGCTGCCCTAAATGCAATGTAAGAAAAAATGATGTCTAAACAAAGATTCATAATTCAAACTCGATGACAAATTGTATGCTTCTTTTGCAAACAGATAAATTATTGAGTTTAGTTTTCGAACTCAAACGCGGTTTTGAAATTTTTTACATTTTCTGCATGTCTCAAGTAGAAAATTTTGCTAAATTAAAAACCAACACACACATTTATTTCGGAAGCTGCTAAACTTAACTTATCAGTGAACTTCTTAAGCTAACTTAATGCAAACAAATATTTCGTACTAACTTTTATTGGCGCCACTGTATAAAGTAGGCGTGAGACATTTCCGTGCTATAAAATGTAAGCTAAACCCTTATCTAGATGTCTAGCAATGAATGGATGAAAGTTGCACTCAATTCTGTGAAGTGGTTAAACGGCTTTCTTCAATACCTGTATTATTAAAAATTATGTTTATTTTTTGTGTATTCCTGCTTCTAATTTTTTTTTTTATTTACTTATTTCTAAGAACTATCTCAATTTCTTTTATTTATTCTTATTCTTGATTTTTTTTTTCTCTTCTTTACAGCACATTGATGTATTGAACTCGTAATCAAAAAATAGAGCAAAGGAGTCAAATTCAAAGTGAAATTTTGTGTTTAAATAAGAAATACTCGCGCGGGTGAACAAAAAATATTTTTCAAATACTGACGAATAAACCTAAAAAGAGAAGAAATAAATAAAAAAGAAAAAACAAAACAAAACATTAGCTACAGCTGCTTTTAAATTGTAAATTGTGTGTGCTTACTTAAATATAGTTTCACTTTCCGCTTACAGTGTTGTAATAAAAACAAAAATAAAAACAACAACAGCTGCATTTACAGCAAACCAAAGTGAAGTGCAAAATTCAACGCCAACTGTGAACATAATTCCGATTGTAATAATTACAGCCGGGCTCACACACACACGCACACCCACAAGCTTACATTTTGCACACTCTCACATTTACAATTTTTTTCGATTTTTCGCTTCTTTGACTTTGTCAAATTTCATCGTTGGCAACATTGTTGCTGAATTTAAAAATCGCGCGCGGCTCGCGTTCCACTCGTACGCCACCAATTCGTTGTCTTTGTATGCGCGCTACTTCAACTACATACAGAGATATTTTTGCCGCTGTGACAGAGCAACTGTGCGGTTACTTGCCACTTCGCCTTCAACTGCCAATTTGCCACAAACAACGTACACCAGCCACATCACAACTGGTGCGCCACACCTCAACCAACTGACGTGCATCTACCTACCTTCAGAAATTGTGCGAATTTTATTTGGCAGAGATTTCGTTTGTTTTGCGAGCGGGCCTTCAGACTTGAGACACTGTGGTGAGTATTTTATGGAGTGATGTAACATTTATATATATGTTTGTATTAGACTGGGCAACATTTTTGTTTTTTTTTTGTTAATTTAAAATTTTTCTCTGTATATTAATTTCTGCATTTTTTGACAAAAATTCCCAAATAAAAATATGAACTCAAAAAACTACAGCCAGCCCTGATAACCCTGAAACAGAAAATTATTTTTGTTTTAATTTTTTTACATATTTGTAAGTTTTGTAAGCTTAAGACCAGTTATTTTTTTTTAATAATTTAGTTATTAAAAGTTTCTAATTAAATAACAAAAAAAAGACAAAAATTTAATTTAAAAAAAAATATATTTGGCTCAGTCTGATGCACACGCTTAATGTATGAACATATAAATATGTATGTTGTTCTTTTTACTATTTAATTTGTGAATTTTTATGCAATCGGGACATAAAACAATAGCAAAAATAGCAACAAAAAAAATTGCAAATAATGAATGAATGTGAAAAATATGAAACACAAAAACAACAATGCCTGCAACAATTTAATTAGTTTGCATTTATGCGCAGACATTTGCTTGTGCTTAGCTGGTTGTTTTGCTTTTACATTCATTCATGCAACCGAATGTTTTTCTTAGCATGCAACAACCTTACAAATACATATACATATAAAAGATAACAAATAAAAATGGTGTTACGTATACGCCGTGTAGTGCGTTTCGCAATTATATTTACTTAATTTTATTCGGTGGCATTTAATTAAGATTTTTTGAGCATCATCTATATCACCTATGCGGGCTAATTCTGCTTCGGAAATCGCAAGAACCTCAAGTCATTATAATCAAAAAAAATTAAGAAAATCGATAATACGAATCGATACAAAGTGTAAAGATTTAAATGAACTAATAAAAGGTGCAAAGTATCAATAATATTGGGGAGAAAAAAATACTAAGGAACTCTGAAAAATATTAAAATAAATGAAACTAAATATAATCGATTTAGTGAAAAACCCGATAATCGAAATATTTCAAAAAACAACTTTTGAAAAGTCAAAGTGTCGAAGAACTCTAAAAAACTATTTAATAAAATCCGAGGGACTTTAAAAAATATTAAAATAAATCAAACGAATTATAAACGATTAACTGAAAAAAAATTTATAAAATAGTCGATGAATAATCGAATAAGAAAAAATTTACATTAATCGAAATAGGCTCACAACAAACCGACAAAAGTCGCATAGAATACATTTGACTCAAAAATTTAAGTATTCAAAAATCGTATTTCGTGAATCGGTCAATTTTTTTCATAGATTATGATCGGCTTATATTCTAGTAGTTTCTCAGTGAATTTAATACATTCTTATCATTCTAAATGAATTTTTTGTCCAAAATATTTTAAAGAAAAAGATGAAGTTCAATTAATTTTTGTGTCAATTTTATATCCCTTTGAATCGCTTTTTTATAAATTTCTCGATTTTTATCAATTTATCGATTTTTTTTATCAGTTTATCGATTTTTATCAATTTATCGGTTTTTATAAATCGAGTTTTTAGGTAATGTTGTCACTAATGCTTATATTTTATTTGCGAATATTTTAATTTGTTTTAGATTTATAGCGCTTTCCATAAAAGTTAGTTGATTTTATATATATGGTCAGTAGTTCAAATAAAAACACTTTGTGGATCTATTCAAGGTGTCAAAAATCGATAAACCGATAAGACGAAATAAAATCAGATTATTAACATATCGTAAAACAAAAAAAAAAAAATTAGATAGAGCCACATACAAATAAATAAATAGATAATAACCAGCCAAAATCGATAAAAAATGTTACAATCGATAATATTTGGCCAATAACTGATGAACATTTTCTGTATACACTTTAAAAATTTCAAAACTCACGTATAACTATTTCATTACAATTTTTCGCCGTCATCGCTAATCAAAAAGTGAGCACACTTCAAAAAACGATTACACAACAGCGCTGATTTTCACCTCCAACTTTCAATACCAAAAAAAAAAAATAAATTACAATAAAAAGGTCATTCGACTATACAAAATTCGTATTATTTTTGCTTTTCATCTACTTTTAATAAGTCATTCGTCTTTGAATTTTATTAGCCGCCTTAAAAGTGGAAACAATGAAGAGGTTGGTCTAAGCCAAGAAAGAGTTTCATTCAAGATAAAATTTTAAACAAAACATACCATGGAAAATAATGTGAAAATATGCCGACATTTGTGAATGCCATGAAGCTAAAAATTCATATAACAACAGAAAAACGAAATAAGAAAAATACAATAAAACAATAAGCGAAATGACAACAAAGATTAAATTAAAAAAATAAAAAAAAAATTATAAAATTTCTTAAAGTTGCAGCATTAAAAAATTACGTAAAGGTGCAAAATGTCGCCACACCCCGCGATTGAATAATTGTGCATATCTAGGGAGAGGTGGCTGCTTACATCTTTTACTCTGTTTTTGTTTTTCTATGGGGATACTCACTAAACTCACACGTCTGTCTGCAACTCTGAGTGCATGTCTGATGTTTGTGCATTGTTGATGCAATAATTTAACAATTGAATTGTCTATGCAGCGGCAGAAAAGTTTTGAATATTAAAGTTACAAAAACAAAAATCCAAAGAAACCAAATAAATCGAAATAAATTTCAGTTGGTTAGAAAAAAATGTATTTGTGAAAGAGATTTCTTTGCACAACAATGATCAGCAATGCCATAGAGAAGGCAATGGTTTTCTTTGTCTTGATTCAAATTGTGGTTGTTTGCAGGCCTTGAGCAGGGTGGAAAATGAAAACTAAATAAAAAAAATTATTAGTTCATTGCTTTTAAGTTATCCTGCGAACTGTACTAAATGTACCACACGAACTTGTTTTTTACTCTAGGATCACTTCGAAAATTTATCGATTATAATTGGTGGTTGATGAAAATCCAACCAACGCTGATTAAAATCTGTTGGTCGGTGTTTCACTCGGATTTCTTATCACCTAAATATATTTTTGTTCGATTTTGTATAATTTTCATATTTTATCTCTCACAAACTTGACTGAAATTTATCGATATTTTTATAATCCTGACAATTTTTTTTTTTGTATCAATTTATGATTTCTGTTTAATTCTTAGAGAACAATTATGGTGCTCCTTGTCTTGAAATTATATCACTTTCGATGTCATAGACTTTGGGTACGGTTTTTTTTTTTCAAATCAATTTGTAAATTTATGGACTTTTATTAGTAAGACATTTTAACCAAATTTTGATTTTTTGTTTCGAACTGATTTTCGGTTTTTAACACTTTTATTTGTCAAAATTTATCGATTTTTTTAAGTATTATTCCAATTTATTATTTGTTTATTTTTTTTTTGTGATTTTGTTCTGTTTGTACTAAATTTTGTTCATTTTTGCCACATTTATCGACAACATTGTAGTATTAACTTCTATCGATTGTAGATAAGCGATTTTTCTCCATAAGTAATTAATATCGAGTTTTTGATAATGTATTGGCTCTACCGATTTTTCATTGATTTGAATTTAGTGTTATACCAAATTAAGCTTTCTCAATTACAATACCGATAGTAAAAATTGTGATAAAGTTTTTTTTTTAAGAAAATCAGCAGATAACGTCCCAATATTTCTAAGTGAGCTTAATCTATTCGCTACTGACTGCAGATGTGATGTGTATCATATCATATTATGTATTTCTTATCATTCATTTTATTTGCGTAGTTCTTTTTGAATAATTTTATTTAAATTACTTTAAATCACATCATAGTTTATTTCTTTTTTATTCATTACTTTTGACTAAATTATTTATATTTCTTCCACCATTTTAGCGTCATAAGTGGTGAAAGTGCTTTCCTAATGAACACTCCGCATGCATATTCATATTTCTGACTTATGTATGGTCGTTTACCTATCAACCCACGTCCAGTCGGTCTGTCAACATTTGCTCACATATCCGTCTTTGCAACGATTTTGTTTTCAAATATTTAGTAAATTTTTTTATTTTTCGGCTTTTTGCTTTTTGTTTACGTTTTTGTTGTTATTGAATTTTATCTGAAAAAAAAAAAACAACAATTTAATTGTACTTCATTGTTTCGGTCATTATACAATCATAAAATGGTGGTAATTTGGTGTTTTGTTGCAATGTGTTTTGGTTATTTTGTTTCACTTTTTGGCCGATTTCGTTGTGTTGATAATTTTTGTTGGATAATTTAAATTCAATTACCGAATAACTGTAAGCATTTAGCTGTCATTTCGGTTTTTCGCCATTGCTGATTGTTGTCAACGTCTGTCAGTTGGTCAAGCAGCCTTAATGATGTGAAACAAATTCATGTCATGACCTTTGTCAGTTGCAGGAAAACAAATTGTTATTGTTTATGTTTTGATATTTTTTTGAGGAAACTTTTTTATTGACTGTTTTGGAATATTTGGAATATTGTTTTGTTTTGTGATTAAATTTTCAGTGAAAAAATTACGGCGATAAAATGATTAATTCATCCATCGCAATCGTAGAAAAATTGATAAAAAAAAGCTAATAAAGCGATAACAAAAATACTACAAATCAATAACGAAAGGGCAATGAAGCCTTGAAAATTAATAAAAAACTTTTTACCTTACAGAAAAAGTATCACCCGCAGGTGTCAACTTAGCTTGGCGCTTTCACGTACCCAGTGACTACCGTAAAATTGCGTTTTTCTTTTTAAAACTAAAAATCGAACAAAGTTCATAAAAGTAAAAGCAGTGCTACAACAATAACATAGTTTGTATATTTATTTAATTTAGTAGCAACTGCAGTTGTCAATGTCAATTAATGCCAGCCAAGCCAAAATCAAGACAATTATTTGTAGAGTCCAGACATAGTTAAGTCAAGTTATGTTGAGCGGTAATGGCGTGTTGGAAATGTCAGCACATTTCACTGAATGACACTAAAGTTAAAAATGCGGGCATACTTGTATGTATTTACATATGTACGTGCAGGTATAAGTACCCAGTAGGGAGAGCAAGCAATTAATAATGAGCCACAATTAGGGTTTCTTGCAACGCAAGGTGAAAGCAACAGTTGGGCAAGGTGAAATCAAATCGAAAAAGGGTTAAAAAAAGGTGCATGCAAACTGACTATGAACTAACTATATTTCAGCCAGTTTGTTATTAGTTAGTTTAGGTAGATAATTTTTTTTTTAAATTGCAACTTTTTGTTGATATCTCATGCATCTTTGTGCATTTTATTTATTTTATTAATCATCATATATACAATTCCTGAATGTTAAATATGCCAAGAGTGACTTGTAACCCACTATAAACTAGTTAAAATTTTCTACAGGGTGTATGTATGCTTTTCCGTAGTGCATACTATTATTAAATATATGTCACTGTTATACAGGGCAATGCCGACAACTGTGACAAGCGGCCAGCTGTGTGCTTTAGTCAAAGCGAACTGTATCGCTTACGTAGTTTTTGTTGTTGATTTCTGCAGACTAGATTCTTAGAAACTTTTGAATGCTCGTTTTCGATTAGTAAAACCCGTGTTAAGTTGGCACTCAAAGGGCGTTTCAGGAATCCACTTTGGCCAAACTGCATGTGTCGCTTTTGGGTATCCGCTGTGTGTGATTCAGTTTCTTCAATGCTCTGTTTTTGCTGTCCTAATTTACTAATCGACTGCCTTTTTCATATTATATTAGTTTCCGTAAATTTTCATTATATTAAACGACTTCTTATCAACATTTAGGAAGCATTATCTACTATTCTTAGCTTAAAAGCGGTGAAGCTAATTTATTTATTTTTATTTATTTATATTTTAAAGCCACTGTTTGTGATTTATAATATTTTTATTTATTAAAATTTTTTTTTAATTAAATTTTTTTTTTTATTTAAATTTTTTTTCCTTAACTTTTTTTTTAAATTTGTTTACAAAAAAATTTTTTTTTTAAATTTAAAAAAAGTAAATTTTTGTTAATTTTTTTTTTTTTTTTCAAGTTTAAAATACCCAAACTTGTATTTAGTTGATGCTATTTAGTCTCGCCACTCTCAGCAAATATTTTTACGTAAAATTAATTTATATTTTTTTGCTTTGCTATTGTTCTTGCTTTACGCCAATTGAATTATTGTTGTACTTCTCCGTTGTTTGTTGCTATATTTTTTTCTCATTTATTTGTTTTTATTTCATCCAAATTTAGTCGCTTCTCTTGTTGTACTTGTAATATTCTTTTTTTTTAGAAGCAAACATTCTCAAACAAGTAAAACGAGCACGCTTCCAATGGCATTGAAGCTTTTAATCAAATACACAAACCTTTTGTATGTTGAACAAAGTTTTAATTTTTTTATGTAAATTTTTAAATTTTCAGTCTGCTAACTTCTTTGTAATCTCCTTGAATTCTTTTAAATTAGTTTACAACAAAAACAAATGTAGTGAATACAATCAAAAAAACAGCAGATTTATGGCTTTAAATAAATTTATGCGCTTACCATGGTTGTTGTTCTTTCAACTAAAAGCTACTACATAACAGCTATTTTCATAGTCTAAGAGATTATATAAGAATTTGACAGCGCAAGAAATTGATGATTTAATGAAAAAAGACTGAGAAAGGGAGCGCTTTGTTGTAAAGCGGGTTATGAAGGTGGCAACCTTCACCAGTACTGACCAGTATTTGGATCATGGAGGAAGCCGACACCCTAATGCGCATATGTATGTGCTTACAAAAGTGTTAAAACTCTTTCTTTCTCTCTAATAAGACTCCTCCATTACATAATAAAATAAGAAAAAGAAGCTATTGAACTATAAACCTAAAATAGCATCAATTTGATTACGTCAATGCGAGCGAATGGCAGACAACAACAAACACATTTTTAATTAAATCAAATATGCATAAAAATAAAAAAATGATAGAGACAAGTTTGCAGAGTCAGCGCAAACACCAGCAACTAGTGTTGGGGAAGAAGTTCGAAAATACTTCAAACGCTGAGAGTGTGTGTGTGCGTGTGCTATTATTGTGTGACTGTATGCGTGAAAAAATGCTTAGCTTCCGCATCATTATGCCAACACTTGCAACAAGCCGGCCAAGCTGGCGTTCCGTGCACAGTGGGGTATTTTGGAGCAATTTTTCGCTAAATAATGAAATAAACGCTCAGACAATTCTCAAAAATTGAGTATTGAAAACAGTTTTTTTTTTATTTTTTTAAGTTTTTATTTTTTTTTTTATTTTTTTAAGTTTTTATTTTTTAAAATTTTAAGTTTTTAATTTTTTTAAGTTTTTAATAATGTATTAAATAATTTAAAAAAAACACTAATTTTTCCAAAAAAAAATGAACATTATTAGGGGCACATTTTTTGGAAATATTTTTTTATATATTTTTTTTAATTTTTTACAATAAATAAACTATAAGAAATTTGGTTTTAAAGATAAAGTTTAATTTTAAATACGCAATTAATTTTTTTTTTGTAATTTTATAAATTTTTTAATCTTTTTCAATTTCTTTATATTTTCTAACTTATTTTTGGCTTTAGTTTATTTTAATAATTTATAAAATAATTAAAAATAAAAACAATAATAAATAGTTTTTAAAAAAAATTTTTTTTTAATATTATTAGTGGCCTTAAGCTCTTAATTTGTTTTTTTTTGTTTTTAATTTCAAAAAATTACCATAAATATTTTTCCATACCCTGCATATCTGCCCAGCACATTTTATTTTGAGACCAACTGCTTAAAAATGTTCCATAGTGAGGCACAATTGTATTTTTTTCTTTCTTCAAGTTTCATAGTGTTACATAGTAAGGTCTTTCTTTCCTTCCCCGTTGTGGCTGACAATACTTACTGTAGCTGTTGAGCTTGTTTGTGGTTATGGTTTATATTTGTTTTTATTGTTTGTTTTTTTTTATTGTTTTTTTCATTGTTTTTTTTTTTTTTTGATCTTTCCAGCTGTTGAGTTTATTATTATTTTGCATACATTTGTTTGAGATTTTTAGTTTACATTATTTTTTTTTCTTTTTAAATTTTTGTTGCCTCATGTTGTTAGCTAATCCACCGGCTGGACAAGCAACAACCAGCGCTAAAACATTAAGGCAGACAAGCAACAACGCCACTACTCGACCAAATACCAACCGAAACATTGATTTGACAAACGTACACTTAGCTTTAATTTTTGCCTTTCACCTTTCTTCTTCCTGCTGTCATTTAGTGTAACACATTGGTTTCTTAGTTTTTAATGTTTCTTTCTCGCTCGGTTTGTTGTCTTTTCTATTTACTAACTTAGTAGCTGTCAACGCTGTGACATTAATATAAGGTGGCAATATTAGCTTGTGAAATGTTGATTAGTGTAGAAAAATGAATGTTAATTATTGGTATGGTCAGCGCCAAGCTGATTATTTGTGAGCGTTAAATGTTGAAATGGTGTTGTAATAGTTTGAGGAAATATTTATTGCTATTATGGGGTCATTCAAAAATTACTTAATAGCTGATAAGAGAGAAAAAAGGCAGTGAAGGCGTTTGTTATGGTTACTTTTCGTGGCAAGCAGATGTGTTAGCTGGATACTGAAAACAAAAAAAAAAATCCTTATAAATTTATTGAAGCTTGGAAGCGGTTTTCATAGGCCCGAACTTCAGTGCGGATGCTTAAAGAAAAATGTTTTCCAAAATGCTGCACAGAGAGCGTTGAACAACCGTGGCCTTTTGAATGCTTTTGGTTCTCGTGAAGTGTGAATCCAACAAAAACTCTTATATTTCCTAACATAATGTTGTCCATTTTGCAGTACTATTTTGAATTTCAGTTTTGTTTTTTATATCAGCAAAAAAATATCAGAAAATTTTTAGATTCTTCTATAATGTAATTTACCCTGAACTAAAGACTCAAGACACGAACTTGATAATAATTTATCTATTTGTTTACATACATGAAATTATAAAACTAATATTGCTTTAAACTCTTTACAAAATTACTTATTTTGCCCTCTAAGCCACTGTGGTTTAACGGCGAGAGTGTTGTTCTCTCATACCTAGAGTGCGAGGTCTTAATCTATGTACATACAAGTAACATGCGAAATAGTTAATAGTAAGAAAGAACTATTTCACAACTGGGTAGCTGTGCTTATTTAAAAAGTTATGATAACCTTAGCCTCAGTAGGAGCAAATTTAAATGCTTGACTCTCACAAAAATAATTTTATTAGCTCACTATTTAAATTTTGCTGCTGTTTAACCTTCACTTTGCTTCTTGTGATTTCAAAGAAATGCAGCTGATCAGCACATAAAATGTTAATCCAGAAGCTAAGGCAATATAAAAGTTTTTTAATATTGGTCTGCTATATGTTTGTACGGGTGTCTGTGTTTAGCTTTTGTTACGCGCATATTGAACATTCTATCAATCAGCTATTGATTAACACCTGCGCACTTGAGAACAAATTGTTTTTAATGGGAATTTCTGCAGTGGGATGCCAGCTGGCTTGTATGAGCAGAAAGACAACTGATTGTTATCCAATTTGTATATTATAATAGTAAAAAAAAAACTAACTAAATATATATATATGTATATATGTATAATTTTATATTTTTTTTTTGGATAACTACTGCTGATGACGAAATTTTGAAAACAGTTTCTTAGTCACTTGGTAGGAACACGTTAGCAGCTGGTCTTGAATATATCAAAAAAAAAAAAAAATATTTATTATTATTATTTTGCAATTTCTGAATAACATATCGTTGGCTGAGTGGAAGAATGCTCTATTTCAGAATTTTCTTTCAATGGCGCCCTTTTTCAAAATTCGACACAAAAACGCAAAATCTTAGCTGAAAATCGATGAAATTTTTGTTCAGATAGAGCATTTTTAAAACTCATTTTAAAATAGGGTTTTATTGAAAAAAAAAATTCGGAAGCCCACGATATACATTTTTAGAGACTTGATTCTTAAACAGTTGTTAACACATATTTTCGAATATAAGAATAAAATTACTTTACTTTAAAATTAATTGCAAATTTCTTTTTCTTTCTTTCTCTTTTCAGTTAATCATTAGAAATTTATTACAAAATTAGGAACAAGCAACAAAACATTTCTTTACAAAATGTCACATAATTTAGCAATTGTATTGGCGTTCACGTCAATTGTCACAACATGCACATCACTGCCAGATGTAAGTACAAAAAATATTTCAACTTCATGCCTAAATTTATTTTAATTATGAACTTAAAAAAATTTAAATTTAATATGAAAAACTGACCAATACTGCCTTCATATTTATAACTTCATTATGTTGTAAAATTTCTTAACACCTTTCGTTATTTTAAAGCAGTTTTAAATTTTTATAATTTTATTTGATACTTTGCTTGTTGATATGCAAATATATGTATAAGTGTAAAAATGCTTAAATATATGTATATGTATATATGTACATATGTATTATTCACATATATATGCTAGTTTGTGAATTTAATTTTGACGTATATGCCAACTTGACTTTGACCTCAACTATGGCCAAGCGTTAAGGCCATGGGAAGGATGAGCTGTACTATTGTGTAATTTTGCGTGAGTTAACAAGTGTTTATATAGTACGTTGATGGTATGTATATATGCCCGTTAGCGCAGATTAGGGTGGATTTTATAGAGCAAGTGTTTTTTTTTTATTTGCGCTACTAACTTACTTCAGCAAACAGTTCAGCAAACACTCATGGGAGAGACAATCCTCTTTTTATGCGATCGTTTACAATTTTGCTCAATTTTCTATGTTTATTTGTTTTGAATTTTTTTTTTTTTGAACTTTTTTTTTTGTTTTTTTTTGAAATTTTTTTTTTTTTGAATTTTTTTTTTTTTTTTTTTTGAAATAGTTTTTTTTTCTTTGAATGTTTTTATTTCTTAAAATTTTTTTTTTTTCTGAAATTCACATAACAAAATTCATCTTCATTAAAAAAAACGAACATCTATTGAGAATTTTTTGTTAAAAACCAACATAATTCCATCATGACCATATTTTTGTTGCGTCACCGAAACAAAAAAAAACTTGTATCCAATTTTAAGCTGTTACCATATCTAATTAGCAGCATTCTCAGCAAAAGTCTGCATTCAAAAAAATATATAAACAAGTCGAACATGTCGCTAGTTGCTTAATGCGTTGAATTGCTTTCGGAAGCATAATTTTCAATAACGCATATTTCACTAAAAACCGAGTTCTATTGCTTTGTTGTTGCAAAATAAATTTAAAATACATTTTAATGCTATTATGCAACTGTCAAACAGTGAAGCAAAACAATGCGCCACTTGTCACTCCTTACCATAAATACTTAATTATTCATGTTTCATGTTCATTGACTTCGCACGTATGCCTAAATGCGTCTCTTCCAGCGCACCATAAGCACATACAAAAATGTTAGACTACAATTACAAGGCAAATGGACCTACAAATAAAGAACTGAAGTATAAAAATGAATCAAGCAAATCAAGAAAAACACACGACCTTCTAAGTTTCCAAATGGTTAGCAATCCATTGCGCTGTCTAAAGCTAACTTAAACAGCTACCACATAAATTTGTTGTATTTGTAGTTGTAGTTTTTATAGCGGGTGGCGCCCTTCTGCTATCAATTTAATTGACTTTTGTTGATGTTTTTTTTTTGTGTAATTCTTTTTTTTCGCTCCGCATAATTACATTGCTGCTACCACATTGCCAAATGCTTATTAGTATTTCTATTCACATTTGTCTGCACGCATACTTCTATTTCTACAATTGTAATTAAGAAAAACATTTATATTTTCATGCTCACGCATTCATTTTATATGCCTTTGTCATGCAATTGTTCATTTTCCTACTTTACATGCTTTGCATATTCGTTCTATCGTTAGCATGCATGTCAATTTGCTGGCATTGCCTAACAGCAAGTTTGTGTCTTAAGTCTTTTGTCGTTAGATATCGCCTGTTTGTTTTTGTTTCTAATCAGTGTTATGTACGAGCTGTTTATGACAAAGTAATTAATGCGTGTAAATATGTAAATGAAATTTGTTTGCAAAGTGCGAATGTGTGCGTTGATGTATATCAGTATTAGGGTGGGTTAGTTTCTTTTAGGTTTTAATGCGATTTTTTTTATCTATGAACATAAATGTTTCCAGAACAAGTAAGTACATGGCATATCTGTATAAATTGGAAGGTCATTTAAATTAAAATAAACGATATGAGCCAAAAATATACTGAAATATTTGTAATGTACTAAAATTTCCTTAAATTGTTTTTTTTGGTCTAAACTTGTAATAAACTAGTACTAAAATATTTCACAAAACAATAAGTGAAATGTACATACAACACTTAAATGACTTAGTTCAGAAAACTTGCAGTTTGTTATAGTGTACTAAAAATTATGTTGTACTAAAACAGTACTAAAATATTTCATAACCCATAAATGAAATATAAGGTCTTATGTAATGATTTTCACACAAAACTATAATTTACTGCAGTGTACTAAAAGTGATGATGTACTAAAATAGTACTAAAATCTTTCAGAAGCTTTAGCAACAACTTGACCAAAATTAAATAAAAATTATGTGCAGTGTATTAAAAAATTATGTACTAATTTTGTACTAAAATGCCTAACTCTCCATATATGTATGTACGTATGTACTTACATTTTTTACACTCGTATTAAAAATGTTGTAAAAACTTTTAAACATGTAGCGGTGTGAGAGTGTACTAAAAATTTTCCAATCCTTCCAATTCAAGGTAGGTTATTAATAAATAAATTTTTTTTTAATTGAAAATGAGTAAACAATTCTAATCATTTGTATTTACTTTGCATATATTTTATTTAGTATTTAACGTTAAAATCCTAAAAACTGCATTCAAGTAAAAATAAGTACTTAGTTAAATTGTTGTCTCGTAGACAATTGGATGTCATTTACATAATTGACCGTCACCTTTGAACGTCATTGCCGCTTAAGTGAACCTTACAAACTTAAACGAATTACTAAGAAAGCCAAGTAAATGAAATAGTGGAAGGCAAAAAATAAAATTAGTTCAAGCACTCCCAACAAAAGTCATGCAATTCAGCTACAAATCATTGACAGTGCGCTCAAATTCAACAAAGTAATGCTAAATGACCTATGAACTTAAAGCTTATTTGTAGCATTTGTGTGTAAGGGAGTGGTTTGTATTTGGATATAGGGTGCAGAAAATTTGGATAAAACCATTTTTTAATTTTTATTTTATTTTAGTGTGAAATAAGTCGTTGCAAATATCAGATTAAAGTCAATGAGGTTTTAAGTTAATTCACATTTAATTCTTTATTAATCTTCGAAATATATTTTAATGCTTGCTGATACATTATAGTTTGATTATATGATTATATAGAGTTCGAAATTGTTATTAGTGATTTAATTAATATTAATTAATTGAAAATTAATTAATTAAACATAATTGAAAGTTGATTAAATTTTTC